>JAVGVS010000011.1:5601016-6083516 GCA_032718565.1 Distichodus sexfasciatus | reverse complement strand
TGTTTTTACACTGAGGTGAGATGAGTTTATTCAAAAGTGAATGATGAGAAATTCAAGAAAAACACATAATTCCGGTGTTTCCCATTCTTATACAATCAGGTTTATATATATTCAAGATTATACATATATTTAATCTAACACACCTGACTTAGTTCAGGATATCTAAAATTATCTATTCAGTTATTGCCTTAAAAAGGTCATTCCGCCTGGCATGCTGATGGAACACATTAAAACCAAAAGTGTATTTTAGTTCAAAATAATAATAATAATAATAATAATAATAATAATAATAATAATAATAATAATAATAAATAATAATAATTCTTTGCCATAGCCATTTTAGGTAGAGTTGCACTGTCGGCCATCTTGCCCATCTATATTTTAGAAACGCTAATAAAGACGGGAACTCAATGTTTTGTATGTGGAGCCTGACTGATGGCGGCTGGAGGTTTGAGAAAATGCTCTATATAAATATAGGTAATAAATGAATAATAATTTTTTAAAAATCTATGTGGTGCTGCCTGATTAATTCCCTGCCATGTAATCACACAGTAGCATAAATGCGCAAATTACATAACAGTATGAATAAGAAGAGGTGCAATTATTTTACATACTTAAGATGAAAATGTATTTCATTTATGCAGTCACTGGTATTTTGCTTTTTATGAGTAATATCTGCTTCAATGTTATTTCCAAATTTCTACTCTTTTTGTCTATAATCTACAGCTGTGGTAAACAGTACAAATTATAAAGAGTTGTTTTGATTAATTTTATTTTATTTTTTTCAAAAAGTTTTAAGAATCACTGACAACTGCAAAATGTAAGAAATTTCCAATCATGAGATATGTGGCTTGTTTGTAATCCATTGCTCAAACAGATATTGTTATTAAACTAATTACTAGTTTTGTAATTATGGGAACGTTTTTAGCAAACTTGGAAGACTTGTGTTGGCTAAATGACAGGGAGAGGCATAGAAACGGGTGAAAATTTTAACTTTCATTGTGGAGACAGCAAACACATCCCCCAGCCGCCACTGTTTCTGATATTTATGAGAACATTTGGCTCTCAGTGATGTTCAAATCATGTCCTTCAGTATTGAATGTCTCTTAGTATTAAGTACAAAGATGGAACTAACAATTCAGAACACCGTAGCACCTTCACAAATCTGATCTAAAGGGGTTTGTTGGCAGTATTTGGTTGTACAATGTTTGTGTGTTTGATGAAGGCAGAATAAGTTTCCCACAACATTAACAGGACATTTTGTCACCTATTCCAAGCACAAGATATTTCTACATTATATCTTGGACCTAAAAGAGCAAAAAGCAGAGCAAAGTGTTATGGGAAATGTAGCTTGTCACTGCAGTGTTTTTTGCAGCTGTGATGCAGGACAGGCAGCTCACACACACATACACACACACATGCTTTGAGTGTATTTTCTTCTGTTTTTGCCCTCACAGGCACAAACATACTCTAAATTCCAAATAGAAATGGTCAAGGAATTCGCATTGCATGAAAACGCTGTACAAATAAAGTTATTATTTACAAAATGATATATTTCTGGTAGGTGTTGGGCAGGAACTTGCTGTTTATGGCCTAAATTGTTGGCTAAACCTGGTCTTAACAATAATAATTGTGAATAAGACACTTCAGTCTGTACCAGCAGAGGAAAACTGTTGGGATTCACCTGCAAGTAGAAAAAAAGGTTTATCAGTGCCACTATGCCAACTGTCCATTTTTAACATATTGTTCAACACATCTGTATTTGTTTACGCATTTACATTTATGCACACTGAAAATCAAGTGTTTAAAAGCTAGTATAACACCAGGATCAAATTAAACCCCTCCAAAGAAAGTATCTGCAAATGTCCCAAAATTTAGTGCCATAAAAGACACACCAGTAAAGAAACAGATCAAAGAAGAGCAAATCAGACCTGATGACATCTATGATGACGTGCTCTCTGGATAAAAAGCACCTTACCTAATGCGGGAAACATTGCATTGTGTTAAAATAATAATAATGATAATAATAATAATAATAATAACAATAGAAAGACATCTACACATAGTATAAAAGCAACAAGGTGATAGACCAAGAAATTCTGAAAATCTGAAATAAACTTCAGTCCAGATCAGGCCGCCTCTATAGTGTTGCCTGCTTTTGATTGACAGGTGTGTAAACATTAGCACGGGTGCTGCCTTCCAGTCGTGGAATCTTCTTTCTGTACAGCACCAAACACCCAATACTGCATGTGTGTATATGTGTGTCTGTAACTTTCATCATTTCGCGCTGAACATGCATTTGAAGGACATGCATGTTGATCGACTTACAGTTCAAACAAACCACAGGATTAAAAATCCTTTTGCAGATTTTTTTCTATAGTAAAACTGCTTTTCCTATTGCACACACGGACAGGAGCACTAGTTTATTTCAAAGATACGTTTTTCCTACTGTGTAATCTGACTGCAGATAGTTAGCCAAGCTGAGTTGGACAGTGCTCAGCATCTGTACAAGTAAGTATACAAACCCCCTACAAAGACTGCACAGTTGTCCATAGAAAGATCTAGAAACAGGTTAGAAAAGAAAAGACACTTCTGCTGAGGTTCTCGAGGAGGGATAAGGGGAGTGGCAGGGAAAAAAGGGGGAAAAGTCTTTTCATCTCGACTCGGACCCATGTTACCATGAAAGTTTGCTTATAAAGTGACAGGACGTGCAATACTGTGAATCCAGGCTTCCTTTCATACTCTCTTTTCCCTGAAAAAAACTCCTTGGCTCATGGCACCAGAAAAACAGGTTCGGCTCCCTCAGCAATAAAAGCCAGGAGATGCGTGTGAAAGGGCAGAGGTGAGCTGAACTCGAGCAACATTTTGTAGAGAGGACATAAACTCTCGTTTAAAGGATGCTGAGAGTCTCTAGGAGGAAGTGAAATCACTGTCTGTGGTTGAAACATTGGGCACATTTCGCACGCTTTGGTGTGGAATCCATATTTGTGGGGGGCATGTGTGCGATTGTAGGGTCATATGTGGTCATGTGTGGGTGTGTGGTGCTGTGTGGGTGTGTGTCGGTGCCTCATTCTGACAACATCGCAAGAAACGTGCGCCAAAACGTCACAAGTTGTGCCTCACTTTCACTTCATTTTAATTTTGCTGTCTTATCTCTTAATGTGTTCCACCAAACGTCATACTAAGGCCTGACAGATACTCCCTATGCCTTTTAATCTGTCCATTTCCATCTCTCTTTTTATCCCTGTCTCTGTCTCTCTCTGCATTTCTCTGTCCCTTTGTCCGTGGCATTGTGTATTAGAACAGCAGACTTCTACGACTCCTCTTCTCCCGTAGACACAGCCAATCTGGCCGCCACAGAGAGGTGGTCGGTCAAACCGGCCAGCTGAGTGATGAAACTGAACTCCTCAATGTCCTGTGGGGAAGAAGACAATATGAGTTTTAAAAATCATACACATGTAAAAAATTAAATGTTTTAATTAGAATACTACAAGTCTACATGCAGTTATGTTAGTTGCTTGCTGAACTCAGATCTAGCTAACATTACCTCATAGGCTGTAAGATTCATTGCACTTTGTGGTACATTCCTAGATATTTATTCTGAGGGACTTTCCTTGAGAACTGCTTATGCGTAACTCCCTGAACCTGTCTTTAAATACAATATGAAAGCCTGTAACGGTGCTTTCATTACGTGCTTCCCGAAGGGGGCACCAAAAAAAATCAGCTAATGGAAAATCACCATAATCATAATTACGACATGTAAAATAAAAAAATATGAGCTATGATAATAGATATAAACAAGACAAAACTAATATTTCTGCGAGAGATAACATGAATTATAGCCTCTGCGGCCCCTTCTTCAATTGCTGTGGTGCCCCCCTCCCCCATCTGTCAGTAGTCTGTTTTATTTGACTTTGCCTTTTATTTTTGGCGGGGTTAGGTGGCACCACCAAGCTGTTGTGCTAAGGGCACCCAAGTGGCTAGCACTGGCCCAGATGAAAGCCTAGTTTGTGCTTTCACCATGTACTTAGTAATGAAAGGATTTTTTGGATTGATTTCTTGCTGGATGTGGATTGATTTTTCAGGAAAGCAGTGAATACAGTGCTGCTTTCATTAGCTGCATGGAAAGCTGTAGTTGTAATTGTGTCATGGGAAATACAACTTGGAAAACTTCCACGAGAGCTCAAGATTGAAAAATTCATGACCAACTCGGAGAGTGTATGGCTTGTGTTAACATCATTAGTAATAGGAAGGTTATTCATGTTGAGTCTTTTTCTTCAGTAAATAATGGCATTGAGTGTTAGAATTCAGCTGCCAAGAGATTAACATTTCTGTGTGTTCTCCTTTTGAGCAAAATGTAACAGTATTATCTTACAGTAGATCACTTTGGAACTGTCTGGCAGCAGAAGAAAGCAATATTAATTTAGAAGCCTAGCATCAACACAGCAGGTTTACACCAGTTAAGAAGCACTGGAATAGCCAGTTCTTAACAAATCTGGAATATATACAGTATACAGATTCTAAAACTTCTTTCCCAGGGATCCTATATTTGCCATAATCTTATTTTCTTAAACGCTGATGACTGAAAAAAACTTTAAGCTGTATACTAAAATCTGGCATGACTTAGGATAGCGATGAAGTCCTCTGAAATACAGAAAATTCCATTTTACATCGTTTACCAAACATTCCTTCTCTTCTCTGTACCACAAGGAGGCAGTATAGAGCTACATTAATTGTCATAAATTTTCCCAAGTAAAAATATGCATCCTTCATTGATATATTCATCATATTTGAAATGAAAATGTGTATTTCTCTTTAGGATATTTTATTACACTACACATGATAAAATATCCCAAACAAAAATAGATTCATTCTCATTTAATATATTCATCCTTTTGAGGTCTTAATTCTGTATTAAGAGTATTTAGATCTGTTTTAATTTTTTTCTGAGACAACAGCCCAAAGGTGCAGGAGAGGGATGTGATAACACTCATTAATGAGCTGAATACATTGTGAAATCTACCTAAAGAGCCACTAGTCATAAACTACTATTCGTGTGAGAAGGGTTTGAACACTGTATTGGTGTGTGAAGCTGATTGCAGGTTCAAACTGACCACTTTCCAGTCGGGCTGGAGACTGTCCTCCCTGTACAGGATGTAGTCGATCCTGCGGCCGTTGCCCTTCAGGGGGATCTTACGGCCCTTCTGGTTGGGGCACTGGTTCTTGCTTGCTGGGAAAACCAAGTATTCTTTCCTGCTTTCTTCATTCTCCATAACCCTAATTAAACACATACACACAGACATGGATTGATATGTTTGTGCATATGTGTGTGTATGTATCTGTGTGTAGGTGTGTGTGTGTGTGTGATTGAAACTTACTTTTGCAGGCTCTCTGGTGAACTGACTTCTTCATCATACAGACCACTTGTGTCTAGTAGTGTGCCTGTTGGAGGCCAAACACACACACATTTAAGCAAGTGTTTATTTCACTATACTTTTGGGCACATAATGATCACTGTAGCTACATAACCCTCTTACTGCCCTTAAACCTAACCCTAACTAAATGAAAATAAAACTTTTCTGATATCTTAAAAAACCAACTGGGACATTTTTTTTTTAATCCTGAAACGTCTGTCCTGAGTCGGCAGGTGTCTCGGTTAGGGTTAGGGTTAGGGTTAGGGTTAGGGTCTGAAATTTGTCCCCAAAATAGCACACGGACACACACACACATTAGATATAAATGTTCAGTTTGAGTAATGAACATTTGTGAGTACAGTGTGTGAGTCTGACTCATCTGTGTTGGCTTGGTGCTAAGTTTCACTGTTAGCATCTGCACATTTGCATCTCTTTTCTGCATTCATCTCCTCATCACTCCATCACCTCGGCTACACACTCCAGTCATTATAAGAACTGCAATCTGACATCCTTCTGCAATCAAGACCCCTCTATCACCCCTGCGTTCCGCCCGCTGCACCCACGTTTATCAGCGCGGTAACGTGCAATGCTTCAACGAGCTGGGCCTAGCGAGCGCTGAGTCATAATAACGCTTCCTCCATCTTTCACCATGGTGACTATCTGGGGTTTTTTCTTTTCTTTAATTACTTTTACAGGTCATTCTTTCAGTTCCTCATTTTCTCTTTCCCTTTCTCGGGTTACTGACCCTGTTGTGCTTTCAGGTACTTTTTTAATCAGTCCCTCTTGATCTTATATAATACACTCAGTGTCCGCTTTATTAGTTTTAAAAAGAGTTTCTATTGTATCATTTAATATGTGTGTATAACAGAAGAGATTAAAGAGTGGAAATTTCCTTTTCATTTTCATGAGAAAAAGAAAGAAAAAGAAAGGAAAGAAGAAAAAAGAAATATAAATACAAGAAAAATTTCTTTGGATGATTTCTGGATCTTACACACACACAGACACACATACACACACTCAGACTGTCACAGCTTTCTTTGTAAGGTTCTTCCATTGACTCTCATAGATTTATCGCTAACCCCGATCTCAACCTCAGTAATCAATAGCAAATCTTTTACCTCATTTTCTACCTCCTAATCTTTAGTTTTCAAATATAACTTTAAACATTTCCATAAAGCAGCTGAATCATTATTAGGACTGGTCAGCACATATAAAAATGTCCTTATAAGGCCACAAAAATCTTTTTTTTCCTTAAAAGAGGGCGAACTGGTGCTCAAGTCTATGTAATACCCTGCTCACACAGGTTCATTCACTGGTTACCTGTTTCTTTTCAATACAATACTGGGGTAGTTGGTAGTGTAATGGTTAGGGAGTTAGCCCCATGATCGGAAGGTCGCTGGTTCAAGTCCAGGACCAGTAAAGGTACCACAGAGGGACACATGAGCAAGGTGCCGTCCCAAAGCACTGCTTCCTGAGTGCGCTGCCAAAAAGCTGCCCACTGCTCCTTCACAAATGGGTCAAATACACGAATGTGGCGCAATGTGTGCTGCGCTGTGCAATACAGCAACATGTGTTGTACTTTAAATTGACACGCTCATCGTTGCCAGTTTTCAAGAAGATTAGAGTTTTAAAAAGATCCAGCCATGAACAGTTCTGTAGAAATTGATGACTAACTCTGTGCATTACAGCAAATGAGAGCATTTCGTCCTAATCGCATTTTTAAGCTGCTAGCGTTGGTTTGTGTGGGAAGTGCTAATATGGAGAAAACTTCAGCAAAAACAGGTTACAACAGCGTGTCACGCCAGTCCGGCTCTGGAGTGCATATGCTTCATTTTTGGTATGCTAATAATTCTCAGCAGCTTGAAAAAACGGGCACTGAGCCAAAACGAAGACCTTTTAAAGAGCTGTGTGTTTCTGATTCCAGACTGTTCCTGCTGTAACACACCTGATTCATCTAATTCTAATCTCATTTTATACACCTGAAACTCTTGTATTACAGATGGGAGAAGGACTGTTAAAATGAACTCAGCAAACTCTTTTTTGGAGTTTTCCAGCATATCAGCTACCACATGTCTCTAGCCTGAGTGTCAGTCAGAGTCGGAGTGCTGTATTGAGAGGACGGCAGCGTTTCAGAGTATTAGGTGGTCGTGGCTGAACCTGCTCTCCCTCACACGCCACACAACCACTAAGAACCTCGCCTCTGTTTCGCATTTGCAGAGCATGACGGGAAGGCGGCGTCTCCAAGGCTGTTTCCTGCCAGCTCATCTCACATGCCATCTGCGGCGCCCGCCATGCGTCTAATTTTACTCAGCAAGCACACACACATGCACAAAAACACAGACGTACACAGGCAGGCTTAGTTTTATATTATCACAAGAATTAAAAGTTCATATAAACTTAAAAATGGGACTGTAGACCAAAGTAAAAATTCTAAAATGTTTTTTTCACTATAACAAAAAAACCAAAATTTTCTATTTCTTAGGGGGCAGTATTGGTTAGTATATATGGTGTATAAAAACAAACACACAACATGAACACACAAAAACATGAGATGAATTAAAGATAAAAGCCATTACTACTGAAATTTCAAGCAAAAGATTCTCAGAAAGACTTCAAATTTAGACATTAGGCAGAAAACAATGAACTTCTACTAATTAGGCAGCAGCTGGAATCTACTGCTTTTTGAAATTCCCTAAATGTCCCCATTAAGTATTTACTGAGCTCTACTAAACTAAGCACAAAAGTAACTGGAGAGTAAAATAAATGTAAAAACTCCCCCATGTGGTTATGAGGAACTGGACGTGTGATAGACACTGTGTATAAAAACAGGTCAGATCCAGCCGAGGATCTGCATCAGGGCAGTAGGGAGTGTAATTGAGAGAAGCCACTCACCCAGAGCCCAGGGCTTATCCTCTCCAGGGCCCAGGCGACACGGATCTCTGTACTGTGTGAAAATGGCGTGTTGCTGTTCCAACTTATCCTCTAACAGAGAGAGAGAGAGGGTAAGAGGGAGAAATCGAGAGTTAGTTATAAATACAACATGGGTTAAAACACTATCTTTAAAAAGGCATGACCTTTAATGTTTCACATCATGTCACTGCAGAGAATAATGTATTCTACATTAATCACTAGCACGTAATACCATGATTGCTCTTGTTCTGTGCATTTGTCGGTCTCAGGACTTGAACCCCCAAGAACAACAATCATCTCCAGGGAATAATTACCATCTGCTCTAAAATAACTGGATGTCCTTTCCGGACAATTATAAGCATTTAGAAACAATAGGTTATAAGAAATCTCATCATATTAGTTAATCTTTCTGATCCCTATGTTATCTGAAGAGTTTTGATTAATAAATGACCAATAACATATTTAAATCACCAATAATGTGTTCTTTATATTTATTAATAATAATATTTATGTAATAATGTTCTAATTCAGTTATTATTTTCTGGACTTGCCCAGAGTAATTATTCCTCCCTGGATAAATACAATTTTCAATTTGATTCAAGTATTGTTTGCACCATTAACATCAGTTCAAATTCAAGGCTGCAACTACTGAATTGATTTTCTTGATCTTCCGCATAACTGGTTTGTTGACAAAACCGTATATTAGTCTAGCAATTATGACCCTGTGGAGAGAGGGGAAGCATAAAAATGCATTAATCTACAGAGACAGAAAATTGGCATTTAAGCAAATCCATATATGTGTGTTTTAGCCAATGACGTAAGCTTGTGCAAGTGTGTAAGTGTGTGTGTGTGTTGTGGGGGTGGGGTGGCAGAGTTATCTACTCCATTAAGCTGATCAATCCTGTCCAGTTGGCCTCGAACTGGACGGAGTCACTAACGCTCAATCAGCAACTTCCCAGCCTCTTTCACCCAGCCAGATTAAGAGCAACTCTCAGTCGAAAATCAGTTCAAATCAGATGGAGCTCCAAATTAAAAGACAGCGCAAGATAGATTGTGAGAGAGAGAAAGGGAGAAAGTCAGACGGAACGCGAGAGCTAAGAAACAGACTACATGTCTCATTCAATTGTCCTTTTTAAGCCAGGATTGGGACCCGGACTAATATTGAATCTCACGGTGGGGCTGATCTGGGATCACGTCCCTCACAGTCACGTCACAGGCAGAGGAGTATGAATCTAACCGTGAATGTAACATGGCTAATGAGGAAATAGATCAAAGTACTTCACTGTAACATGGGAGAGCGAGTGACTTAGGGTAGAGGGAGCTTTCAGCAGTGATTTTACACACCAGAGGAGCAGTTATCGAAGTTAAGGTCTCCAAGGATAACGTCGAAGGCCACCAGGTCCTCGACAGCTTTCTCCTCCCCAACAGATTGGGAAGTGGCCCTCCTGAACTCCGCTCCCCACTCTAGCAGCAAGTCCAACTGCTCACAACGCACTGCTGCATCTCCTGAGAAATTAAGAGAATTAAGACAGAATTAAGACGAGAATCATAGTTAAATAACCCAAAAATACACGGCTACAAAAATAACACTCTTCAAGTTTCACAGTTTCTCTTTCTATTTTTGTGAGCACAATTAAAAACCACAAACCTCATTTTCATAGCAGTCTCATTATGAATGCAGTCATTTCAGTATGCTAATGTCCTAGAATGCTCAATTTACTAATCTGGGCATAATTCCTGCCAGTAATCAAAGACGTTTGGAGCTGCCTCAATTTCAGAAAAAGAGGGCAGAAAAGAGTGAAGAGGAAATAGGGAAATAGTAGAGAAGCAGAGAGACCAAATGAAGGAGACCAGAAGAGGAGTGGAGAAAGGAGGAGAGGGGGCAGAACAGGAGGCATGAGAAGAGGAAACAGAGAAGGATAAGTGGAGCAGAACAGGAAATAGAAGGAGGGTGCAAAAGATGTAGAGTGAAGGGGAGAAGAGAGTGAAAATCTTTTCTGTGCACTGGGGCTTAGCACAGCTAATGGAGAGAGAAGGAGGCATAGAGAGATGGGGGAAAAAACTGTATTCCCATAGCATTTCACACTCCACCATACCTGTATGTGTGTATGTGCGGAACTGAGCGGCAATTGGACTATATAATATTAAGAAAGTTTCAAAATCAATGTTAATTTGAACATGATTCAGTGCTTGTGTACATACAGTACATACACATTCTTCTCCTGCTCCCCTGTGTCTGAATCTTCATTATACAACACACAGTTGTACTCCAGCTTATTAGTCAAGAGGCGTTTAAACTGCCGTGTTACCTCACAGATAGAACCACAGGTCACAGATCTCTCTATCACCCTGCCAAATGCAACCAGTGACAAACCAGAGATTCAGAGCAGAAATGCTTCATTGTTCAAATCATTCATTCCAACTTTTGTGAGGATAGCTAATGTCCTTTTTTGATGTGATTTATATTTCAAATTAATAAATATATTTATTTATATTTCAAATTGATAAATAAAATTGCATCAAAACAATGCTTGCAAACATTGTAAAATGCTGCACTCCACCTGTAATTAGGCACTAATGGGACAGTGTGGGTGCAGGTGAAACACAACACAGATACTGTAACATCAAACCGACATTTCATTTTATTGTTTGGTTATCTAATTAACTTTAACTGTAAAATGACTGTCAAAAATTATTTCCCCCCTCGATGCAATCCCAACAAAAGTGTAAAAGAGGAAATTGCCATCACTTACTCTTTACTTTCTTAATGATGTGTTTGTAACAGAAGTGGCTCCAGACGGTAAATTCAAAGTGTGGAGTGTGTGTGTGTGTTTTCATGTTTGTGAGCCTGTAATAGACAATGTAGATTGTGAATATTTATTTATTTGGCAAAATCAGTGTTAATGTGACAATTGTGCAATGGCAATTGTCAGCAGAACCTGGGGCTTGCTAATGTGACTCCAAATTCAAGTATTCTGATTTTTTTTTTTACTGCTGTCGGCTACCCACTGCTCCTTTATGGGTGGATTCAAAAACAGAGCTCACGTATCATTTTGTTGCACTGTATTCTGTGGTGTGCTCACACCTCTAAAAATAATCATCACTTTCAATTAAGGCACAATAAGGACAGTGTTTATTCCCCAATCAGTTAAAAATACGCAATAAAGGTGGTACCTGATGCGTTATTTTCAAATAACGCATCAAGATATTGATCTTTATGAGACTTTATCACTTAAGTAAAAACAAAAAAGTTTTTTAGTGTGACAGTTAGGGAGTTAGCCCCGTGATAAGATTGGTCCCAGACTGGTAAAAGGTGTCACTGAGGTACTCATGAGGAAGGTACAGCCCCTATGCACTGCTCCCTGGGTGCTGCATGTCTGCTGCCCACTGCTCCTTCATGGATTGGTCAAAAGCAGAGATCACAATTCGTTGTGGTGCACTGTGTTCTGTGCTGCGGTGTGGTGTGTTCCCAGTGACAAATAATCACTCAATTAAATTCACTTAAATGGAACTTGATATACTGCACAGATCAGACAGACATAACCACAGAGGTGTTATCACAAAATAAAATCACAAACAGCTGTTTTAGCACATCACTACCACAACTAGTTCACAAGCATGATAAGTCGTTCCTCCATTGTGTGTCATCTTATGATAGTCTCCGAGCAAATTATGACCATGATGTTATTTCACAGTTACAAAGGTGATGCTATTTCACGACAATATACATCATAAGAATGACTTCACCTCAGTTCTGTTACCTCACTACAGCTGTGATGGTATTACACACTATAGGTGTTAACACCTTCCCTCTTGCTGTATTGCCTAATTAACACACACCTGTACATGCCTGTATTAAGAAAGAATCCGGTCACTCCTTTACCTGCTTCCACACCTCTCTCTCTCTCTCTCGCTCCCTCCCTCCACACCAGTGTGCCTAAAATAGCTGTGTGTGCTGTAATTAGCCAGGCTGCAGACGTAACGCTGTGTAGGAGGCTCCCATAATAGCAGGCAGATCTGTCTTCCCTAAATCCACCCGCCCGGCCGCAACACTCCACCTTTAAATAGCATCACTGACGCTCAACTCGGTCACGGCTGGTCGCCATGGGAACGGACCGGTGTGTGTGTGTGTGAGTGAGGGAGAGTGGGAGGATGTTGAAAAGGGAGAGCAGGATGCCCAGGTCACTGGCGTGCGTTGGTGCGAAAAAGGTGGCATGTGCAGGTGCGCAATGCGCACACGCACACACACACACACACACACACAAAGCATCTACAGAGGCAAATATTCCTGACACACTCGCAGGTTTTCCTCTCATACTCCTTCACACCCCTATACATTATGTAGTCATAAATTCCTCTGTATATATGGTATGTATATATACAGTATATATACCATTAGAGCTGTGTGTAGCTCCCACATGTGAGCTACTCGTCCATATCATCTCCTCTCTCTCTCTGCCCCCCCTTGCGGTACAGAGTAAAGGCCAGAGGAGCCGAGAGACCGAAACAGTCCTGTCAGTATCTCTCAGTGTTACAGCTCGTCCTTAACTAGCACAGCACCATAGAGAGTCTGTGAGTGTGTGTCCGTGTGTGTGTTTTAGTGTGTGTATGAATGTCCGTAATTTGAACCTTTCTACTTGTTGTCCTTCAAATAACAGTGACAGTAAGTTATATTTTCCCTAAAGTACCTACAATGACTTTACCATAAGAGCTTGTGGTCTGTGTGTGTGTGTCGAGGTTTTGAGGTATTTGTGAGGACACAAACAGATAAAAACACTCGAGATTACTCAGATCTTTGGGTCCTTGGGAGGGCCATTAATGTAAGTGACAACCGTTCCTTTTGGAAAAATACTCTTCTAAAAAAGTTGCAGTTTCTAAGTAAAGACATTGGTAACATTGATAAATGTAGACTATTTTTCAAAATTCACTGGTGCATTCACAACTAAATTAGCTTACTATCTTTAAATTTGATTATGAAATTGCCTGGGCTACAGAGTGGCGCAGTGCTTAGCACTGCCACCTCACAGCAAGAAGGTCTGGGGTTCGATCCCCAGGTCGGCCGTATAGCCTTTCTGTTTGGAGTCTGTGTGCTCTCACCATGTTTGTTTGAGTTTTCATCGGTTTCCTCCCACAGTCCAAAAGCATACACTATAGGTTTATTGGCGAATCTAAATTGCCCCCGTAAGGTGTGACTGAGAGTGTGAGTGTGTGTTCCCTGCTGCGTGTTGGCTCTCTGCTTTGCACTGAAGTCCTGTGATAGGCTGCGGTCCCTGCGACCCCAATAGGGATTAATTATACTGCCCACCACACCTAAATGTATAGCTGCAATATCTTGCAAAAACCAAGATACTGCTTACTGAAAAAAGGCGTCATGTATTGTTATTATTACAATATTATTTGTGATCATGTCGTTTCACAATGTAACTACGCATTTATGGTGTGGTATTGTTATACAATATAATAAGCACTTTGCTGCAGTGTAATTCTAAATACAGCCTGAAACTATTCAATGTCCCTTTATTGACTTACATTATGGGAGTCAATTTAAGTATAGCAATTGTGTGTGAGGGTGTGTGTGATACGCATATGGTGTGCGTGTCCATCAAGGTCACTTACCCTCAATAGCGTGCAGATGAGTGCAGGTGATGTAACCCACAACCCTTTGCTCCTGATGGGAGGTACCCAACTGTACCTGCAGAGAAAGGGAGAGAGAAAAAGCGAGGAACATAGCGTGACTGTCTATTCCCACAACACTCAAAAACCTGAAAAACACTCCAGTAGACACCAGTGAAATGGCACCGATGAAATGAAATTGTGAGCCAGTTATAAAAACAACAAGAGCAGACGAGTATTCTGTGTGTATGTGTGTGTGTGTGTGTGTGTGCATTTTACTGGTCATTTCTGGCTAATTGGCTGTATAAACTGATGTCAGCTAGATCAATAAGAGCTTCTTTAAAATGCAGATTAGACGGTACACAGTCTACCAGTCAAGCAACCCACGTCCACATCCACAACCACCATCTCTCCTTCTCATCCTCCTCCTCCTTTCTACTCTGTTCAGATGGCTGCAGTCGAACTCACACAGTAATGTAATACATCAAATACTCGCTGTGTCCGATCAGCTCACACACCCACCCAGTAAAGCCGTGGTGCAACAGAGCCGTTACTCACACACTGAGGTACGGTAAGAGCTCAGGGCATCAGGGCTTCTCATGGGTTTGTTCTAAAGGCTACACACTGGTGCTGAGATCAAGTGCACTACCTCAGCTGTGCCCCTGCAAAAGGCGCGTCACCCCGCGGCCACCGTAAAGGCCACAGTACATCCTCAACTAATCAAAATGAACTCAGGGTTCCTGTTATATATGGAGAGGTTTTGTCAGTTATTCTACCAGTTTTTCACAATACAGACATCTTGCATTTATTGAAATATAGAGCAATATGACTATACCGTGCTGTGTATAGGTTAACATGTCATGATATATCTTTTGGTCAGTTTTCTTACTGTGAAAGTGAGTGATTATTTGTCATGGTGAACACACCACAGCACAGCACACAGTGCATCACAACGAAATGTGACCTCTGCAATTCACCTATTTGTGAAGGAGCAGTGGGCAGCTAACATGGGCAGCGCCCAGGGAGCAGGGCTTAGGGATGGTATCTTGCTCATGAGTACCTCAGTGGTACCTTTACCGGTTCAGGCCCGGTAAGATCACGGAGCGAACGCCCTAACTGCTACACTATCAACTGCCCCAGTGTGAACAGTTCACTCACAAACTGACAGTTTATAATCAAATCTTACGAAAGTGACTTCTGTTGGATATACCAGGTAACAACTATTGTCAGGAAAAATGCACTGAAGTAAAGAGTATAATACTTTCATCATAACTGCAGTCAAGGACAAAGTATGGGGGCAGTTGGTACCGTAATTAAGTTAAGGACTTGGCCCGATTGGAGGGTTGTTGGTTCAAGTCCCAAACTGGTAAAGGTATCACTTAGGTACTCAAGAGCAAAGTACCTTCCCCAGAACCTCTCCCTAGGCACGGCCAAGGAGCTACCCACTGCTCCTTCATGGATGGGACAAATGCAGAGATCACATTTTGTTGTGGTGCACTGTGTGTGCTGTGATTTGTTCAAAATGACGAACCAGCACTCACTTAAATTCACTTCCATAAATACAGTAACAATAAACAACTGTTAAGCTATGAGCTGTTGAAATATGTAAGTTCATGTTAGGAACGTGCTAACCACAGTATAAGAGAAGTAATAGCACAATTCTCTTTAAGGCCAAAGCAGGGAATGACAACGTTAACGGCACTGCTACATTTTCTTTTACTGAAAAAAATGAGAGTTTCTGTTGGGCTATTGAGAAGAAAGGCAATGAGCAATGAGAAAATTTTAACAGTGAACAGTGTCTCTATGAGTAAACTCTCTGAGAAAATGGCAGGAGTTGCAAAAAATGGAAAGAAGAAGAAATAAAAAGGAAAACACAGTACTCAACGATCACAGTTACTCAAATGCTAATATGTTAGTTAAATGGGCCTGTGGTAACTTAGAGCATACATATAAAGACCTAATATATAACAATAAATAATTTTTATATTATTATTATTAACATAAATGTCTGCGGCATAGAGTAGTTTGCTATACCTCATAATCAATGAGGTATTAATACTCACGTAACTGTGTATTTACTATTAGTAATATTAAATGTTAGTGTGGAATGTATTTGTGTTGTATGTATATTATTTCAAATCTTTTTATGCATAGTCTGGTTGTTTCTATAATGGGTGAAAAAAAGAAACATCACCTCAGTCGGTATGCGACAGATTTTGCACAGTTCAACTAAAATTTTCAAGATTTTGCCTCAGGCCCACAGACCTGACAGCTGGACATGAGCGAGCAAGCCCTCAAACCATCATGCTGTTGACCAGTTGTGAATGGTGTATACCTGCATAGACATCTAGATAATTCAAACTGCCAGTAAAGCCCCCACCCCAACACCTCAATCTGTGATGCCCACCCCAGAGCAGTGGCCCGTAAAAGAGCACCAAATCCTCAGTGGTGCTGCCGGGACAAAAATAAGAGAATGGGAAACAAAAACAGATTAAGTGTAGTTATGCAGTGAATTACACCAGCGCTGGTGACTCTATTGGAAATCCTTTTTTCCCAGGACAGATTTTAATCTGTGTCTGGCCACAGGACACCTGTGATTTAAATCCATCTGTATTAAGCACTGAGGGAATCAAACGCAGCGGCTTCAATACGTGGGCGAGACAGGATGTGTGGCCTACTTTATTACTGCATATCTCTGCTAAATAAAGCAGAGGCGAACATGAGGAAAAAGGACAAGACAGAGAGTGTGTCAGTCGCACACAGTACTTACACCCACTAAAGATGCTCAGGTCTTCACATCTATCTTTCCCAATGCTAACAAGTATATCACCCTTGTCCTCCCCCTCCAGGGACTAAAAATGAAATATTCTGAGCAGAAATGTTATTTTTATATTCTGTTCCAGTGTTCCAAGGTCTCTCCTCTAATTAATAGTATATCAATAGGATAAACCCATAAGCATAAGACAGTTTTTACTGGGTAAAACAATTTAACATTTTAGATATTTGTAAGGACATTTGCCTTAAAAGACAGAAAAGACTTAAATGTTCCAGATTTTGTAGCTTGACAAAGACATTGCTTGTATTTGAAAAGTTTAATTTGAAAAACTAAGAGTGAAAATAATTGCATTTGGTTACTAAAGATTAGGTTAGGGTTAGTGGTCCCTGGCTGAGGCCTTAGCGCTAGGCCATTTACACATGCTGACCAATTGATTCCTGAATTTGCAGCACAAATAACATTTGCAACGTTCTTACCACATATCTTCTACCCTAAATAGTGTTTGTACTCTGAAACAACAGAAAATTTGTTGTTGCTGGTCCCCAGGCGACTCCTTCCTCCTCATCTTTCGGTTGCTGAGTCACTCGTCTGCTCGTTTTTCTCTAAGCACTAAGAGTGATGGAATAACTACTCAGGCATTTGTTTCCCTTCAGCATTTAGTCCAAAAGCGAAAAGCCCAAATGCCCAATTAGCTTGACTGGATAAAATGCAAGCTCCACGATTTAGGGGTGCATAGCTAATAAATTCAGCTGTTCCTCTGCGGTGATTTGTGGATTTAATTACATTAAGGGACAGTAATGAGCCGCTGTGCTGGTCTTCATTTCCCATACACTTGGATGAAACTGCCCTCCTTCCACTCTTTACTTTTTTCCCCTCCTTTAATCATCACCATCTCTCCCTTTCTCCCTTTCTCTCCCTCTCTCTCTGTCTTACTCGATCGCTCTCCCTGTTTGTGTGTGCCCTTGAAAATGAATATTTTAGGCAATTATCCATGCTTGGATGGAAGTAGGCACTTGAAGACTGACAACAAGCGGAAGAAAACTCTGAGGATCCGATGTGTGTTCCTGTGTGTGAATGTGTATGTGTATAAGAAAGAGATTAGCAAGGTTCTAAGACATCTGTGTGTGTGTGTGTGTGTGCATTTCTGTCTGGACCTTTTGAGCTGGTTGATAGTGCCTCCTTTGGCCATGTGACATTTAGCCTTTCAACAGATCCCACACGTCTGGAAAATTCCAATTAGCACTCTTGCCATAATCTCTCATTTGTATAGTCACACAGAGACACAACACACACACAACTTACACATACTAAACTTTTAATATACTTCTCGGCTGGGTCCCCAGTGCCTCTCTAAGTCAATGCCCTGCTCTTATAAGTATAAGCAGTAATTTACAGGAGCACTACAGACACTTCAAGAGCTTGATGGAACACTCTACTAAATGCTACTGACACACACACACAAACAGGCTACACCACATTCATGTGCTCAGACGCATATACTCCAAAACAATACAGTTTCAGAAATCACAACTCCTGCCGGGTTTTTCTAACTAACTTAATTAAAGAAGCCCCTGGGCAAAAATCTATTTGAGGTGCTAATGCTGCTGGCATTTAATAAATGCTAATATTAACTTTATGATGAGAGTAAACTCAGGTTAAAGATGCATATAAGCTTTAATGAAGCCAGACTTTTCCATCATTGTCATATACATTTCATGCATTAATGCAGACGAACAACAGGTGCTGTGTTCCATTCGTGCAGCAAGTGTCTAGGTAGGGACATTATGGAGCAGTATTTATGCCTTTTCAAAGCAATGCTGTATCCCAGTCCGGAATGGAACAACAACCCAGCAGTCCTCAAAAGCGTCTTATTTTCTACAATTAAGGCACAACTTCTATGAAAGTTTCTACAACATGCTGTACAAAGGCAGCTGGTAGCGTAACGGTTGGAGCAGCTAGTGGTGTAACGGTTAGGGCGTTCGCCCTGTGATTGGAAAGTCATCTGTTCAAATCCCGGACTGTTAAATGTACCACTGAGGTCCAAAGGCGAGTGTCCTACCACTAGACGAGGTAGTCATGAGAAAGGTACCATCCCCAAGCACTGCTCCTGAGGTACTGCCCATTTCAGTTGCCCACTGCTCCTTCACAGATGGGTCAAATGCAGAGGTCACATTTTGTTGTGGGTCACTGTGTGCTGTGCTGTGGTGTGCTCACAATGACAAATAATCACTCAATTTTACTTTGAAAATCATTCGCTTCCACCAACAAGTTCAATTATCAGTCATAACATTATCACCACCCACCTAATATTGAGCCACATATGCAGCAAAATTCTGGGGGGAAAAAAAAACTTAATCTTAATATTTTCAGCAATATCAGTTATGGTAGCTCTTCTAGTATTCTAGTCTTCTAGTATTGTAGGCGTATTTGTAGTTTTTCTGCTGTTGCAAAATTTGCACATATTATTAATAGTTCTTGTAACTAGAATTGCAGAGTTTATATGAATAGTTTATTTATATATGTATATTCTATATGCCTTCTTTTGATGACAAAGTTTGCTTTGACTGTGACTTTGACTTCTGGACAAGATGGGCCAAACTTCTCTTCCAGAGATGAATTCTAGTTGTTAAATTTTGCCTGCTACCTTATTTTGTTAGCGTTCCCTAGTCTTCCTTGCTATTTTACTCTTCCATACAAATACTACATAAAAAGGTGCTTCTGGTTTTATCCATCTTAAAGGTAGCATATTATACCCTTTTTTTAACAAGTTAATAGGTCTACGAGCTCCACTAAACATATCTCTGAAGAAGTTTGCTGAAAATACCTCTCAGATTAGGCATTTTCGCCTGCTTTTTACCCCTTGGTTTCAGTTCCTTACAGAACAGGTTGTTTCTCATTAGTGTTCCCAAAGGCAAATTAGCCCCTGCTGCCCACGTCTCACTCCGGAACTGGGGCGTACGCAGCACAGCAAAAGTTAACCTCAAGTGAAACTTGGCTGCTGCTAACGGACCACCCATACAGCCATACATGTTCAACACAACACTCTGGCGATAGACTTCTTCATTGCGATTCCTACGCTAATGCTTGCAAGAAAACATGGTGGATCAAGAAGCGCTAGCAGTTCTACCTGGTGGGAGAAAGTTCTCAGATAGGAGGGTGGAGTTATTCAGATGTACCCCAATGTGACGTAGAGTTAGGGGAGAAATCTAGACGGCTTGTTTAAGCACACGATTTCTGACATTCATAAATTATTAATAACACAATTTACCTTTTTTATCGACCTTACAGTGTGTTAGAGGCAGTACAGAGCTAAATGGATGTCCAGATTTTGTTAAAGAATATGGAAGCTTTAATGTGGCATTGCTTCTTTTAAAGGTTTTTTTCAAGTTGTTGCAGTGTTCTGCGATGTGATAGAATACAATAAGTGTGTGTGCAAATTGTGCTTTGATTTGATTCTTTTAAAATCTATTTTCTGAAATCATTATTATTACTGCTAATCTTACTATGAAAAACTACAGCAGACAAACATCACTGAATGTGAGAAAGATGTTTACATTTGGTGCATATGGCAGTTGGTGTTAAAGACATCACTCATATTAAGGTACAATGTTGGAGTGCCTCCATCCCTCTGAAAAATTAAGGAGGAATCTCAAAAAGAACGATTTGTAGGGGAGTCAAAAAAAGGGACACATGAGTACAAAAAACACATGCACTCACTCACACAAAACAAAACAGAACTAGCAAAACAGAGGTAAGTCACACAAATGCTAAGTGACACTTAGATACCCACTCACCTCCACACACACCCACTAACACACGTGAGAGACTCAGCAAGGCATCTGGGATGCGCTCAGTGCTGCTATACACTCTGCAAAAACAAACCCCCCAACACACCCAAACAAACAGCCTGCGCTCGCACCACCCGCACACACACATACACACCTCTTAAATAATAAAAAGAAGAAGTGGGTGCTTTGGAAGGCTTTAATTAGAGAGGTGCTCTCTCTCTCTCCTACGGGAAACGTTTTTAATTAATATTCTCATTCTGTACACGTCCCTCCTGCCCTCCCTCCATCTTCACACACCCCTCCACTTCAACCCGCTCTCCTCCGCATTCGTTTACAGTGCCAACCGCCAACTTCATCCATCACTCAGTAATTCTGAGCCACAACTCGGGAAATGAGTGCAGATAGAGAGAGAGAGAGAGAGAGAGAGAGAGAGAGAGAGAGAGATGGACTCATGGACGTCCACTATTGATATTTTTATCTGAATTACAGTGACTCATTTTGTGTTCTGTTATATTACATATGTAAGCCTGTATGAAAGATCCCTCATTCCGTAAATAAAATCTGTTTTGCAACTTGAATAACCTTAAATAGGTATTCATTACTGACAGACTCTCACATTCATAAGTTAACTGTTTGAAAAATAGAACCATATATATAGAGCTGTCACTCAGCATGGCCCTGCAGGCCTTACAATCTTTTCTGGAGTGTGTGTATATGTGGATGTGTATGTTTGTGTGTTTAGCTCTTTGTCAAAGCCATGTGTCCTCAATAAAATATGAAAACACGCATTGTTAGTTATAGTGAGGGGCATTTTGTTGCTTCTGACAACGCTGTGATGGTTCTCCAAGTCAACAGTTTGGTTCATGTCTCTTTTTTTTCAGCCATGGATTAGTTCCTACCTCTTTTTTGAAGACAGTTATACAAGAAAAAATGATGGAACATTTCTGTCACAACAATATCACATAGTGTAAAACCCAACTTAAGCCAACCTGACTTCTTAGCTATGAAGTAGCTCAGTTTTAGAGATAAAATTATGAAATTTAATGTTCCACGCCTCCTTAATTTTATCTGCATTTGAGTGCCAGTAAAGATACTCGGACGCGGCTGCTGCAAACAAGACCTCTCCTCGGAGGATGTGAAATGGACATGGACAAATGGAGTTTATCAGAGTTTTAGGGAACAACAGTAGTAATGTTCGTACTGTGGTTTGTAGTTCGGTATCAGAACCTTGCCACCACTATTAGGGGCAGTTGGCAGTGTAATGGTTAGGGCATAGGGTTCGAATCCTGTACCGATAAAGGTACCACTGAGGTACTCATGAACAGGGAACCGCCCCAAGCACTGCTGCCCACTGCCCATGTTAGCTGCCCACTGCTCCTTCACGGACATATGGACTCATAGTATTGGTACCAGCTAAACTAGATGGTCTCCCTTTCAAGCACTTTCAGATATTGTAGTGTGAATTGCAGGTGGTATCACTGCTGGCATGTATGTGTGTGTCTCATAGCTGATAGACACTAAATACTGTTTGTTGATTAACAGCATGTCAGTATGTCAATGGCTGGCACGCACACACACACGCACGCGCACACACACACACACACACAAACCAAGTACTTAGCAGACACTGACAGTAGGGTTGGATTTGGTCCGGAGGCCTCACTGCCAATGCAGCCTCCACTCTCTCTCACACACACAATTAAATATAACACCTACACTCCCAACCACACAAACACATTCTGTACAACTCCTACGTCTCTCACACTGTAAAGCAGCAATCCAGCATCGTCCACTAACACACTGTAAACGAAATCTCTCTATGATGATAAACTCATATTCTACACACTTCTGTTCCAAGGACACACTTACAGAAGCCAGCTGTCGTCTCTCAGTAGGACAGAACAAAGATCGGAACAGAAGACTCAGTGTCTCTGTGGGAATTACGGATGAGACGCTTCAAAAAGAGGCTTTGGGCTCTAAATGTAGGCTTATAAATTATTCAGCTTGTGTACACACACACCACTTATCCAGAGTCAAAGCTGACCGACCCTGGCCCTCTTCAGCCCTGTGAGGGGGTCACCGGCTTTAGTCAGAGCAAATAAGGAACATGGGCGAGTCTGCCTGGCAAACTTTTTTTAAATGCCTATTTTGGACAAGCATGATGAGTTTCTGCTGGGGGAGATAAGACTGTAAATGCACAAGTAAACAGATTTTTTTTTAAATCCTGTTACTATAACACTTCATGCTTTGGCATCCAACCTGAGGAGCTGGAGAAGGTGCAGGTAGGGTGGTCTGAACATCCTTGCTAAGGTTGTCTTTATATGTCGTATACAGTATTAACAATTGTGATAAAATTACAATCTTCACTTAAAGGTCGCTGCAGGTGACCATATTCAAATCTGTGATTACTGCATTTTAATGCCAATTCATTTTGCTCGTACTATTCTAAGAATATACTGCAATATACAGTGTAATCCCGAACAATGAGTGTGATTTATACAGAGTTAGACATTACTTATGTGCATTACTGTAAATAAAAACTAAAAGTTTCATTTAGTTTCAGGATGAAATAGATACTATGGTAAAGCCACAAAGGGAAACTTCCATTTATTTGGGGTTGGTGCTGTAATCTTTAGACATTCAGGGTTTTTTGTGTTTTAAGTGCTTTGAATCATATTAATTCAGGACTGACAGTCAGCACTGACCCATCAGTAATCTCTAAAAATAAATAAAGAATACAAAAAACTGGCAGAAAATCAATACCAGAAAACATCATCCATTTCAGTGAAAGAGATTATCTCTGAGGTCATCTCTCAGGTTATCACTGTGTGGGGTCACATTAATCTTTTCATCATTTGCATAGGTTTGCATGAGATTTAAAGCAGAAGGGTGAGTCGCTGCAGCAGCGCAGCAGAAACGTAGTCAATAAGAACCGAGAGCCGATCTGACCACAGAAAGCCCCCATGCTGCTAAAGAGACATGAGCAAAGTGCAGAAGCTCCTCACACAGCTGAGCAAAACTACATTCACTTCTGTTCATGGCTTAAAGAAGAACAAACACGCTTTAATTAAATGGGTTCAAATCTGCAGGCCCTGGTGAGGAGCAAAGGGCAAAAAGTCTTGCAATTAAATTAAGGATTTGCAGTACTTAATAAATAACAAGCCGGACAAGTGCACTCTCATATTAGGAAATGCTAAAATCCTCATCAAGAGTAATTACAAAAGGACACTGAATTAAGTACTGGAAATTAAAAGAGAAGGTGCAAAACAACAATATTTTAATAATAGCTTATCAGTGTTATGCCACAATATTTTGTCACATGCTTTTTGAAGGTAGAGCTAAGGTGAGTGCAATTTCTCATGGATTCCTGGGAAGATTCAAGGTTAAAGATTTTTTATTTGTCACATACATGACGCTGGTCAACATTAATTTCTAAGTTTACTCATTTTCCTGGATACTAACATAGCATTACCAGAAAGGTATTAATATTAGTGTCAAAACCCGGAGCTTTGCATTCATTCTAAACCTGCTTTCAGAAAAGGATGTGAAATAAAAACATGAAATGCAGTATAATGCAGTAAGCGTACGGACAAAAAGAGGTCAATAAACAGGTAGTTCCAGGTAAAGATCAAAACAGAATCAAGCAAGACAAATGTAGCAGGAAAGGGGGATATTTAATAAAATATAGCAAATGTATAAATGTTGCAAACAAAAAAATGGTATTGTAGGCTAGGCAGGAGAGCACTCTGAAAAAGCAGAAAAAAGGAGTTAGATAGATAATAACCTCAAAAAGAGTAAGATAGATAAAGCAGAGTTAGCCATAAATGTAGAAAAAGATAGGTTAACTTTATAAACTGACATGTTAATGGTCCCTGGTTGAAATCAAAGTTGCCACTGAGATTCCCTTAAGAAATGCTCCAACACCCAAACACTGCTCCGTGGGTGCTGAGTAGTCCCTATTGCCCTCTTACAGAGACAGGTTAAATGTAGTGTTGTGCTGCTGTGTCACACATAGAATTACCAGTCCAACCAGACTGATGTGCTAGCATTCTCAAAGATAAACACTTGAGGTCACTCACCTTGGCATACAGCACTCCCTTGGCCGCGAGGGCATCCTCGCCACGTCCATTGGGGTAGCACTCATATTGTGCGTCCAGGATGGGGTAACGGCTGGCTAATAATAGCCCACTGTTGAGAAACTTAAAGCGAGAACAGCAGCCTTTCCAGCCATAACGTCCCACGTCGCTCAGCACGTATGGGAAGTAGCGATGCAGCTGTCGACACAGGCGCTCAGACGCCCTCTGGTCAAATACTTCCTGCAGGCACAGGAAGTCCAGGTTGGCAGGGAAGAAAGCAGAGATCTCATGGTCGAAGCCATCGTCACCGTGTCTGCGCTTACGGCCAACTGGCCTCTTGAAGACGGAGGTGCGGTGCTGTGAGAGTGTGTTGTTGGATGAGACACCGCCATCCACTGCACCATGGAAGCGGGTGAGAGATTCCCGGGAGGCAGTGCGGCTGTGCAGGCTACCTGAGTCTGCATCGCTGGGACAGTGGTTCCGGCTCTCAGTCTCAGCTTCTGGTTCTGGGGATGTGATGCTGATCTGGACACCAGAAGGATGCAGGGGGCATTCTTCCGAGCTGGGAGCTGCTACAGGAGAATGCACTGGACACTCTATGGAATTCTGGACATCTGTAGATGAATGTACTGGGCAGTCTGCTGATGGTTCTTCCCCATTGGGATGCAGTGGACATTCAGTTGGACTGCTGGCATTATGGACAGGGCAGTCTGAGCTCGATCCTCCAGTCGGATGTACAGGACACTCTGCAACAGGCTCATTTTCACCCTCTGTAGCTGTCACTGGCTCAGGGCGCTGGTCCAAAGAGGACGTACGGCGGAACCCCTGTGTGGCCAGACTACAGAAGGATGCAGCACTGATTGAGGTGTTCGTGGGTGAGTCGATGTAGATCTTGATCTGCGGTCGGCTGGCACCATTACGGATACGTTTGCCCACCTCCCGTGCCCGCCGCTGTGTATCTGCCAGGTTGTTGAATCGCGCCAATGAGTCAGGCAGCAGGCAGACGTTGGCGCTGCCAAAACAGAAACTACGACCCTGTGGACGCCATTCGCCCAGCGCCGGCCCAGACCCCCCTTGCTCCACCCGGTGTGTGTCCGGTTTACGATATGTGTAGATATATGGGTGACGGGAGGCCTGTAGAGGTGCCCACAGCAGGAAACCCAACAGGGCAAAGGGTAGTGAGGCCAGCAGCAGCACCAGGTACAGTGGTGCTGAGATGAGGACCCCCAGGGCCAGGAAGGAGCAGGGGTCCTGAGAGCGCCTTCGTTTTTCCAGCGATGTGGCCACACAAGAGGCCAGGAGCCTGTCCAGCATCCAATAGCAGGGGAACACCAAGGCCCAGGAGAGACCACTGAGGAAACTGAGGAAGGCACTCGGGTAGGGTGAGGTGTGTAGGACCATCTCTCACACAGTCTGGTCCAGAACTTGACTCGGAATTGGGACAAATAAATAGAAAATCAATGGTAAACAGAACTAGAAAGCTAACCCACACCCCTTAAAAGCAGGAGGAAGTTCTACATGTTTTGTTTGTTATAGCCTGTTGATGCAAAGATGTGTCTCCAGGTTCCAGGATCCTGCTTGACCCTCTGCCCTCCACAGTGAAGCCTCCTGGTAGAGGACTGCAGCTCTACAGTCCACAAATGTGTCTGAACATCACAACAACACAAAGGTGTCCGGGCCTGAGGATCTTTTACATTTGTTGGGTGCAGATGGGAGTCAAACTGACAGCACTGCCTTCTTCATTATCATAATTTTTGTCAAACCTGCAAGTAAACAAGAAGGAGAGAGAAAGACAGAGAGAGAAAATTGAACAATCATTACAACACAGAACTTAGAAATCATGATCAATACTGAACAATAATAATTCCTCCCAGAGCACAGAGAGTATGAAATGTAAACCTAATGGACCACTGCAATAACTGCTTAATCAGTGTTGGTACGTTTTTAGCTTCTGAGAAAGTATTTTCAGCCAAAGGAAAACAATTCTCTGCACATGATGCACAGCATGAGAGAGAGAAAAAGAAACTAAAACCAGAAATGATATTGTGAATGTGGTGGCAGTCTTTATAGCACTATAATATTTTTGTATGATGTGTTTCGAATTGGCGCAGTGGTTTGCACTGCCGCCTCACAGCAAGAAGGTCCTGGATTCGACCCCCAGGTTGGCCGTAGGGCCTTTTTGTGTGGAGTTGGCATGCTGTCCCAGTGTTCGCGAGGGTTTCCTCCCACATTCCAAAGGCATGCAATATAGGTTATTTGGGGAGTCTAATCTGGGCCCGTAAGGTGTGAATGTGAGTGTGATTGGGTGAGTGTGTGTGCCTAATGTGTTGGTCCCCGCCTTGAGCCTGTAGTTCCCGGGATAGGCTCGGGTCCCCCCACGACTCCACTTGGGATAATGATGGTAATGGCCAATTGATTTTATGTATTCATGTATGTGTTAGAGTCTGTACTTTTCACTTTAACTCAAGTGAAGAAGTCGAATCAGTTCTTCAACTTTTACTAGAGTTTTTTAAACACATGTATCTGTACTTCTACTTGAGTGAAGAATGCATGTACTTTTGACACCTCTGGCAATAACCTACAGCCAAACAAATACACACACACATGCACATGTTGTCATGTGCCCCTATCTTTCATGATGTACAACACTAGGAATATTGTACACTGTGTTCTCCGTTATCTCCAGATGAGCATAGTCTGGCAGATGTGTTATTATTCGGGATGGCTTTATGTTTCATACAGAAGATGAACACATGAGCATTACCATTTTAAATAACACCTCAGCCCAGGTGCCACTGTAAAATATGATAACTAATGCTCAGCCTGGCACAAAGTGAAGTGGGGGAATACACACAGACTGGCTAGAGCCACAAGAGGACAATACACGTTCAGAGCATAATTTTTTTGGAGTTGTCTGATGATACCCAGCCCTACTTCTATGACCTTTAGTAAATACAGTGACAGTGACACAGTCCAAATTAAGCAGTTACTGCTCAGAACAGGCTAAATAAATGTAGTCATGAAAAATAATATTCTTCGGCATTAATCAGGCAAATAAGTTAGCCTTACCGTAGCATAAGAGTGCTTTGATCACAAACGCTTAAAGATTAATCAGATACTCTGTAAAACCCTTGATCCACATTTCTTCATTTGTTTTCTTCCAAACAGCCTGATTTGCCTGTGTTTTATTAATGTAAACATGAGGAATATTATTTACGTGTGTGTTTGCGAGTGTTGGGGACAAACTGTAAACTGTAGCTTTTCAGTCTTCATATGATTAAAATTAGCTATGATACGGCCTGTATAAGCTACTGTATAAGCTACAGACAAAACATAGCTAAGCCATTTCACGGCCATAGATTTTTGCTTTCCATCTTCACCAAGATGAACTCCATCTAGCAGGTGCCAAGAGTGCCCTGTGATGCAATGAGGATGCAAGCCTATCAGATGCCACTTCAACACAAATCAGAAACACTTGGTAGTTGAAAAGCCCTATCTTTGTAAAGGGAGAAAAATTGTAGATTTTTTTCTTAAAAGACGCAGCTTTTTGTCAATTTGTAAAATAATAAGTGAGTTACTGGAAAAGATACAAGTTAGTAGCTTAACTAATTTTAGTTAGCTACTCCCAGCATTGATATCTGCACATGTTGCAGTAAATCATTTATTCATAAATTGATTATCTGAACCGTTCAATCCTTAATGGGGTTCAGTCCTTAACGGGGTTGGAAAAGAGCCTATCCCGGGACTTTAAGTGCGAGACAAGGACCAACCCTAGATGGACACCAACAAACTACCGGGCACAATCACATTGACATTTATACCTATGGGAGCAATTTAGAGTAATCAATCAACCTATGACAAGTGCTTTTGGACTGTTGGAGGAAACCAAAGCACTGAGAGAAAACCCATGTGAAAATGGCCAAAGCACACATACTCCACATAGAAAGACCCCCCACCGGCTGGATGGGGGATTGAACCCGGGACCTTACTGCTGTACCTATTATTTCAGTTTCTAAGTCAAATATAAAGAACATAAGTTGAAAACCCCTGTTGTAGTGGAATAATGAGTCAGGTGTTTGACCTGAGCTCTGTTCACCTCAACCTGACTCCTGCTCTTAATGCAGAGAGAGAGAGAGATGAAAGCCAAACAAAATACATCCATAGCCCTTTCAAATAATAACACCTCCCACTCAAAAGCACACACACACACAAATACACTCAGGCACACTGCTTGCTTTCTCCTACCCAGTCCCCCGCTGTAGCGCTTGGATAATGAAAATAATAGCAAAAATTGGAGTGTATCAAACAATGAGTGACATACACACACACATACACACACACATACACCAAAAAATACTAATGGACTACAAAATTGAATCTGTATTGTACTGCACTCTGTGTTTACACTGTCAGCTTACAAGAACTTTCTTAAGCACTCACACACACCCACAAACACACCCACACAATATGTGTTACCCATCAGGCCGGTATACTCTGCTTGAGGTGTCGTCTGGGCTGAGAAGAGCAGAAATTAAAATTTGGTTGAACCCAGGTTTTGGTGGAGCTCATTCTCTCTCTCTCTCACAGACAAACTGAGGGGGAAACAGGAAGAGGAAGACGAGTGGAGGTTCTGCAGCTGTGAGGGCAGTTCAAACACACACACAGATGCACATGTACTACTGCACACACACAAATACCTCCAGTTGCACACACAACACAACAAACACACACAAGGCAAAGGTGGTGATGATGCACACATAATTTAACACACTGCACAACAGCTTTCAGGTCACACACATTCTTTCTCACACACGCATGCATGCAAACAGATTCTGGTGCAAAACGAGTTACGTCTGACTACCTGACATGCACTACGCTAAAAAAAACCCTACACCACAGATCTGCCATATGGTGATGTGTAAAAAAAAGCACACACACACACATACTCAGGAAGCAATATTAAAACATCCGTTCCCTTGCTTTGCTTTGGTTTGTGTAAACAACAATTTTCCTGTATACACCCGAGCCATGGCCACTTGTTTGTGTCTGTGAGTGCTGGTGTAGCGTATCTGTTATCGGTTTGTGTTTCTGTAAAGTGTGGGTGCGTGTGTGTGTGACAGAGTTTATAAGAGTGATGTACTGCTTGTGTATCAAATGACCATGGTGATCGATGGAGGCCCATCGGCTAGAGTAGAACTCTGCATCGGGCTGTATTCATTATTAATGGAGAAAGAGAGGTGTAGAATGTGTACTCATGTCATGGTCCAAAATGAGCTAAAATAAACACTGATGGCTTATTTAAAAAGATAAGAACATCTCTCACCACTTCTCATCTCAACTAGCTCGCTCTTTTGTTACTTTACTTTCTCTAAATTGTAATGCGTTACATGACCGCTGCATTACTTTTGCAGTTACAATTACTTTCAAAAATAACTTCAGGAGTAGAACTTGTCATTCTAAAGTGCTAAAATGTAGTTTATTGCAGCTCATTCTACATCCAGTGGAGGGCGATATGGTGTACCATAATCTTTTTACTTCTTTACTCGGCGAACTTTTCTGTTGTGCCGCAGTGTTGGTGGTTCTTTTAAATTATAAACAAATCAGCACTATATTTTGGCGTAAAACACTTCACACACACACACACAGTGACAACACCAGGCGCTTTTTCCACCCTCAATGTTGTTTATTGCTCTAATGTGACAGAAGGTGGCTGGCTGCCGTTATCAGGAAAGATAAACACACACACACAGAGAGAGAGAGAGAGAGAGAGAGAGAATTAAGACTGTTTTACAGCACCAATGGTGAAAGGTGATACTGAGGTGTGCAAACCAAACCCTCTAAGTACACACACACACAGACTGTATAACTTTGCAATCATAAAAATGTGTCACTAAATAACATACAAGATGATTTAAATACATTTTAAACTCTGGCTCTATGTGACAAACCTTCCACTGAACCCACAATGACTCTGAGGCATACATTTATTAATTCTCCTCCCAGTCTGCATTGCAAAAACGTTATCAACCCAAGACTCACACCGAAGTGTTTATGCTTTAGACTAATCCTGTATTAACCACATACATATTCAACAAAGTGCATGTTTTCAACTTTGAGACACTAGAACTCAGTATAACAGGGATTTATTAGGATCTCTGCATGCACTAACAATTCAAGTTATTTTTCATCAAACTAATAACTGCAATCTGGCAGGTAAGAACAGCAGAAGTAGCTCCTAATGAAGTGCTCCACAAACCAGCATGTGGTTGAGGCACATCCGGAATGTTCCTTTGTCCTGTATCTTTATTCACTGTCAGCAAAACTAGGATGGAACTATTAGAGTAGGAAGTTTAAATGCAAAAAAGAAAAAAGAGCTGCTAACACAAAGCATTGGAATTTCTATTTTAAGGCTTAAATATATCTGCATCTTCACTGCTGTAAAAATGTAGAACTGTTGTACACAATGTTTTTACATTGCCAGCAGGCAATATACAATTATATAAGTGGCACTGCCAATTACACCAAAATGGTAGTGCCAAAGAGAAGAATACACACAAAACCAAAACTACAAACACAACACAAGACTAACATCAGTTAATCCTTCAGTTTGCTCCAAAATATTTAAGCCATGAATCAACATTGTGTTTACTATAAGCCAGTCAACACTGACCTGACAGATGAGAAAGACAACACAGCCTGACCAATGCATTGGCATGTCGACATAATCACATAATAAAAATAAAAATCTTATAATGAAGGATAAATGATCCTTTAAAGAAACAAAAGTGACAAAAGACAAAAGTGTCACAAAGCAAAGATTTTCCTTTCAAAAACTGGGGCCACTTTTAAAAAATGTTGTTTCTCAGTGTGTCCTATTTATTTGTTCAGATCTATACTCCCTCAGCCACTCATAGCCCTTTAGGCTTGGGGTGAGTAATGGGACATAGCCGGTGTGTGTGGGGCAGAGCCGGACTCCTGCTTAATTTGTTCCACGGTGAAAAATGATGCGTCTTTGGTTATTATAAATTTTTTATTACTAGTCACACAAAGAAATCAATCAATTCCATTATTAAACTACGTTCCACAGACATTTTTCTAATATGTATATTTAGTCTCTAAATATATCAGGACTTCAAACGCTATAAGAACACAGCGTAACTACTTACTAGGCAACTGTAATGGGATTGTAGAAGCCTGATTTGAAAATTAATTCATTATTTGAAGCATTTAATTCCTATCAGCGTCAGGAGGAGCAAAGCCTATCTTGTGACTTCAGGTGTGAGGTGGGTACTAACCCCAAGTGGGCGTCAGCACTCACATTTACCACGATGGGGGCAATTTTCAAGATTCAAGAGTCAAGATTCAAGATTAGAGTAACCAACCTACAGCACCTACAGCACATGCTTTTGGACTGTAGGAGGAAATAAGCGCACCCAGAGAAAACATACACGAACATGGGGTGAGCACACAAACTCCATACAGAAAGGTTCCAAGGCCGACCCGGAGAACAAACCAGAACCTTCTTGCCGTGAGGTGACAACGCTAACTACCGCTCCACCTTGCCGCCCAGTCATTGTTTATGATGACATTTTACAACAGCAATACCTAAAAAATGACTGTATATTATTTTGTTTTGTATTAGGCTCTTGCATGAGGTTAACCAATACATAAGCCTTGATTTAATTCTCTTATATTAAATATGAAAGGCACAGCAGATCCATATCACTATTACCACAAGAAGGACACAAGTAGAAATGCACCAACACAAAGGGAAGAAGTAACTAGTAGTGATTTAATCATTAATTTTGAACATAGAGGATCTGTGGTGCAGATAGTCAATACCCTTGTGTAGTTTAACCAAAAAAAAAAGTATATATATATATATATATACAATTAACAAAAAATTCCCTTTCAGTTGAGACTGGAACGAAGCAGATTTCCATATTACATAAGGAACCATTTCCATTTTAAATAAGGAACAATTCCGTTTTATAGAGTTCTGGCAATGCCACTGTCGGTCTGTTTAAGATGCTAATGAGTGTGGCGTGTTTGTAGAAGGATTAGAAGTGTCAGATGCTCCATAATCCTTCATTTAACAATCCCAGGCTTTCTACTCTATTAACACCATCAACCTGGCAAAGTGAGTTCATGTGGCTGAGACACTCAGTAAATATTTCTGCGGAAAAATCCTCTCTTTAGGACTGTTAAACATGGCTGATTGTATAGACTATAGGCCGGTCAGGCTTATACAGGTTTATTGTTATTAATTGTGTTTTGGAGCTGTATGAGTGGTCTCTTCCATGAGGTCTTTTCTACTCACTGCCTTCTTGTGCATGGCTTCAATCCAAACCACAGTGCATCAAACAAAAGTCTGTGGCTTTAACCTGTAACATAGTTTCAATATCAAAGAATACTCCCAACAATTCTGTTTAGGCTCTGTTTCGTTTCAGTCCCTAGTTTCCTGCCCATCCTGCTTTGCGACTCCCACGTCCCCAGGGCATGGCCAGATGCCCTGGCCGATGTCTTGCTGAAGTTTTAACATGGTTACTGGATATTAATATCTGCGTAACTATTAGCACAATGTAATGACCACTGTAACTCAATCAGAGGCCAATAACCACCTGCTTTCCAAGAGGAGGAATCATCACTCAGAGCAGATCGGCACTGCCAGCCTCGCCCGCCTCCTGCTGCCTCCCAGAGAGCGGCCTGAGAGCTTTCCTAAGGGAGGATACATGTGCGAATGTATGTGTCTCTATGTGTGAAAGTGTGTGTGTGTATTAGAGTGTAGGTGTGTGTGCGTGTCTGCATTGTGAGAGAAGAGTAGGTGGACATAAGAGAGCCGATATTGCTCTGCTCTTCTCTGGCTGTGTCTGAGTCAGAAAGCAGCCAGAGACAGTGAGAAAGTGAGATGCATATGTAGAAAAAAACTGCTTTATTTGTGCGTGTAGGGCGTCTGCGTGTACCCAGATATCTCCAAAATCTGAACATCCTGTCAGTTAAAAGCTTTCTGTATAAAAAGAATGAAACAAATCCTTATATATTAGGCTTTAAAAATTACTGTGAGCAAAACTGACATGCAGTAAGCTGCCTGGCTGTTTGTCAAGTTGTAATTTTTAACCTGTGTTTGTGAATGTGTGTGTGTGTGTGTGTGTGTGTGTGAGAGAGAGAGAGAGAGAGAGAACAGAGAGAATCCGCCTGCACAAGGAGGATTATGACGATGATTCAGAAATGCCCATCATGCTCCTGGGCAGTGGCCCAAATGGGCGTTCCCCATGTCGGCAGGCCGAGTGTTCTAAATACTCTCAAATCTAGATCACAACGGATCAATATGTCCAACTGTAGTGTGTCAACAGCAGACAGAAAAACAGTCAGACAGACTCACACACACAAACACACTTTCTCCCCCCTCCTACAGTGACATTTTACACTGGACTACCTATATTTTAACTGTGGCCTTTGAACTCTCTCCCCTGCCCGCCACCTCCACCTCCCTCCACTCCTCAGAAAATGACAGCACAGCTTCTGTCACTTGGCTCTGCACTAAAGCAACACTCCACTCACATCCATCTCCACAGCTCCATCCTGCTCGAGATGAAAAAGAGCCTCTTACATCAGGCGGCATCGCAGCGTAACCCGGCAGAACCCCGCAAGCGCTTGCAGTCAGTCGAACTTCATCTTCAGTGACATGTAAAAAGCTGCCCTTGGTTTTCACTAATAGATGGGTCTACCTTTGGTAGTCAGTCTCTTTTCCACGACGACCATTTATCACAATATAGGAGCCAAGCCGACGCTGAATGTGACACACAGAGTAGAGCAAAACAGCTTAAACGTGTATTGTGTTAGAATTACATTCGATATATTATCATGCATCTGTGGTGCGCACACACAAATTTAAAGACTATTTCCAACGTCAGAGTAAGTTTTTAAGACCCTACAACAACATGCTTCTTACATCTTACATGTTACATTTGTAAATCCCAGCCTGCCCAACATGTAGGATTTGGAAGAAAACAACTTTCCATAAATTGGGGCTAGCCGCAACTGCAATTTTTCATCTAGTGCACAGCACTGCATTATGTCTTTTGGGGAAAACAAACATAAACCCCTTTCACTTGGTTAATGGTCATTTTTGCAAGCTAATGCAGTGTAACCGCAATCACTTTTTCGCGTTTTTGTGATTGTTGGTTACCATTAAGGCTATTAATCATGGTTGCCATTCCATCTTTTGGCTGCAAGGCGCAACACCATTAAGGTTGTCTGTTGCTATTTTAGTCACGAGGGGGCACCACCATTAAGATGCTGTTTTGCCATTTTGGCCACATGGGGGCACCACTATTAAGACTCTTTTGACGACAAGGGGAAATCCATCTATAAACTGCCTATATCTTTTCTTCTTTGTAAGTCAGCCACCATTCCTCCTTTCTCTTCCTTCATCCTTTCTTTTCCTATCCTATTAACATTTTCTTCTCATTAATATTAACTACTGCTCATTGTTGAACAGCTAGGCTAATCACCCGAAGAAACATCTATAAACAGCCATGATCATTTCTCCTTTTTACTTTTTGACTGCTTTATCCATGTCTACTTCTTTCAGCAATTCCAAATCTAGTTTTCACTAGAGCTTGTTGCTAACATGACTCATATTGACTTCCAGACATGCTCTGGTGGAAATTAGTGCTAGCTATAGGAAACTGGTTTTAGCTGACAAACTAGTCCTGGGGATTTGCCAGCTCTACCCCATAAATTGTTAATTAACATTTCATATTAAATTTAATGTTCATATAAATGTATAAAAAATCTTCCAGATTTTGTTGTATGCTAAAATCTCAATTTGAACCTTCACTAGTCAGCCCCTGTAAGATTATTTAACTGAGATAGAAGATTTTCGGTTTATGAATATGATGCAAAGGCTCTAGCATCTTCCATTCCTATGTAATTAGAATCCATGTTCAAGTGTTTGGACGGGAGCTTTTCACCCCACTTTGTAGATCAGCCGCTGTCCCACATGTTGTTTAGATTTAGCATCTTGGGGTGGAGGCAATTTTAAGTATTTACAGAAGTGCATCTACAGTTTGATTCTCTGACAGAAATAACTGGACAGCATCAAGCTGGACTGGTAGATTAAACTAGTCAGCTAAACATTTGGAAAAACATGTTTAAAAAGGAGAGATGGCACTTATCAGTCAGTAGTCTTGTAATGACAGTAAATTAAATTAAAGAAGCGGGTAAAATGCAAGTCATCAAATCTGGTTTCGTCGAATTCATGATTAAATTTCTGTTTCAAATCTGGAGCTAAGAGTCTACTGCCAAATGTAATTTAAATCAAATGCAATATTTCTCATATTAGGCCATACATGAACAGTTTCAGGAAAGAGAGAGAAACTGAAGAAACAGGGGCTGCTGTACTCGGCTTTTTGAGTAATGAGCCCCAGCAGAGTCTTTATCATAACACAAGGTTTAGCATCAGTACTCTGCCCCCTGAGTAACTTTAGTCACACAAATATTGCAAACTGAAAACGAAGATGAACAGATCTGACTGAAGTTGGATGCTGAATGAATCACACAGGCAGTAAAAAGATTTCGTTTCAACGAACACTTGAAAGGTTTAAGGTGCCTATGTAAGAATGGACTGAGTGACCACATAGAGATGGACACTTAGTCAACACTCAAAGAGAAGAGAAGAGAGATGGAGGGGGAGGAGAGAGAGAAAGACTGAGAGAGGGAGAGAAAGAGAGGTTGGCAGAATAAACGCAAGCATGTGGGGACAGAGGGTTGCCAAGGAAACAGCCCAAAGTTCAAGCTACAGCAAACAGTGGGGCACATGACCCTGAGAGAGAAAGGAAAAAATAGAGATGGAAAGAAACAGATGAATGAAAGAGTCAAACAGAGGCATTAAGAGATAGAGATAGAATGAGGGAGGTCAGATGAGAGAAAGGTGATAATCAGGTTTTCACAGACTCTCTCTCTCTCTGTCTCTCTCTCACTGTGTGTGTTGACGAGGTGTGTGTCGCTTCAGGAGAGAGGGAGCGTACGTGCTCCTGTCTTTCTCCTGCTGTTCATAACCAGTTTTTGTGACAGCATGTCAGTATCTCTCCTGTCTGCCTCTTGCACATAACACCATCCTCTAAACAGCCATCAGCAGACATCTCTCGCACACACACACATACAGACATTAGCACACATTTACACACCCACACACCACATATTTGCACTCAACACACATTCACACAGAAAGTCATCTCAAACACACACAAAAACACACTAGAGCTTTGTGTACAGGGATGTTGGCTGCCAGGTCCTGCAGGAGAGGTTTTAAACGATCCCAAAGGTCTTTTCATCCTGCTGTCTTACTTTTTAGTAGCAATATTCCCCTCTCACTTGTTCACACTCGCTGGCTGAGAAGTTTCTTGAGATTGCAGCCAGGTTAGTTTGACCTCCCTGAAGCTGGCACCCCATGTGATTAGAGAATGAAGAAAATGAAGACTAGCTGTTGTGCAGGCTTGTTACAGCTATTGAGATATACAGTAAGCAATTTCATTTTATGGCAAGTGGCATCACCCAGCTCTCCAAATCATACCAAGATGGCCTCGTTCGGTTAGGACACATTCACATTTAGGGCTGACGCACTTATTCAGAGCAGTGCTTCCTTAGTAACCTTTACGTACTCTTTAGCTGCATAACAGGTATTTAGCAGACGCTCTTATCCAGAGCGACTTCCATTTGCTAATTAGATGGACAGTTTCCCTAAGAGGAACTTGAGCAACTTCCTCAGGGACCCAGTGGTGGTAGTGTGTTGGATCCCAAATGAAATATATTATGGGATTTTTATGCTTGTATAAATTCTAATAAATGCAGAGGTCACATTACTTTGTGGTGCACTGTGTGCTGTGCTGTGGTGTGTTCACAATGACAAATAATCACTCACTTTCACTATATGCTGGGCAAAAAACATGAGGCAAACACAATTTATTGCATGTTTTATGGTCCATAATATGTGAAATACGAAACAGTGTTTCACAGTATTGAATACATTGTCTTTAGTCAATGTACAGTTTAGAAAGGGACAGTGTGCTGCATCAGTGCTGTTCCATTCACGTCTGATTGCTTCCCACATCAAGTCAGTGCTCCTAAATTATCTTGCATTAATTGTGATCTTGATGTGTACCAGTGTGGAACTTAATTGGGCACTAATTAAACTGAGGTTAATGACCCTGAGGTTAATGACCCTGGACACTGTCTGATCTTATCGTCCATTCCATACTAAAATGTGCACTAGATGTATACAATATTGTGTTACACATTTGCTTCTTGCTTACACTGTTGCACTTGTTCAAATAAACCTACATATGGAAACTGTAATAAACAGTTTTCCTCATTTTTTGTCAAATGAAAAGCTTAAATCAGAATCAGCACCAGGAAACAATGTGATGTTGAGCTAAACTGAGTATTATTATTCATACACAAATTGATTTCCTGACTCACTTATTTTCATTACAACTACTCAACTATGCACGCTTCAAAGAATATTTAAAGAGATCTGAAGGAGAACTAGTATGACGATTATAATGAAATTCAGTCAACAAACACAGCTAAAAGATTAAACAATGAATGAACCAAAATTTGAAAATCAAAACATCTTAGAGGTATAATTTTCTCCAGGCTTGCCCCTAAAATAGTCCCAGCGACTCCCTGCTCTGACGTCAGCATAACCCACACATTTGCATAAAGCAACCCAAAAATGAGCCAGTAAGCCACTCGGTCGTACAGGTTTTGATTACATTTGGGGATCAAGACAAATTTAGGGGGTATAATTCTTTCCAGGTTTGGACAGATCTTTCTAAAATAGTCTCATCGACGCCCCGCTCCGCCCTCACTTTTTTGAGGTCAGAAAGTAGCAGGTAATAACAGACCCAGTCTCTTTCTCTCTCTCTCTCTCTCTGCCCTGCCTGGCTCTAAAGGCTCTGGAAAAGGGGTGTGTCACGGTGGTGGCTACCATTAAAGCCACAACTCCCTGTAATCTGCCACGAGCACTGAACACACACACACACACACACAGAGTGGCGCCACAGCTGAGTATAACTGGAGAGGGTCAGGCTCAGCTGGAGGCCTCCAGAACCACAACCACACCCACAAGATCCAAAAAAAGACCCGAAGAACCCTTACTGCTTACATGAGCAAACACACGGCACTCACACCCAACAGCTGGACAGTGATGGATGGAGGGACGAACAGATAGATCAGACGTGCACAAAAACACACACACAGACTAGTGCTACAGATTAACCGAACAAAACCCCAAATCCTCACATCTCACTGCATTCATTTTCCTCTGTGAACACATAATCTCTCCGTGTTCATACATTCTGCTCACACTGCATTGCCAACATCAGTTAGATCAGTCAGGACACACACATGCACAGCATGTCCAAACGCACACATGTACAGTGTGTACTGCATGCACAAAACGCACTCACTACCTGACTTGTCCAAACACACACACTCACACTTATGCAAACACACATACAGCATTTGCAAACACACACTCACACAACACAGCAAGCCAAAACAAGCCAATAAGCCGCTCAGTCCTGGAGGTTTCGATTCAAGGCCAAAATGCAGGCGGCTGTAAATACAAAAATCCGGCCAAGATTCCAACCAACATTACAAAATCCCACACAGCAAATAGCATAGGGCACTAAAACACAAAATCCTCCCTGTTCTCTGTGTCCACTATCTAGTTAAATTTCCAGGTAGGCACGCACACACACACACAACTCTGTGTTTCTTAAGAGTGCAGTGTCTACAACTCTTCATCTGGTGAGACAAACAGCTTCGTTCCTAAAAATAGCCTCCACACGTCACACTTACAATCCTGTCTGAATGGGATTATTGTTGACATAATCTTAAGAATTCAAGTTCATAACTTAGCTGGATGGAGAGAGTGTGTGTTTTGACAAGGGGTGTAAGTCACAGGTTTCGTCACCATACAATATAACGATTCAATGGACATTAATTAAAGGTCTGCCAATATCAAAGTCTATTTGATTCAATTCAGGAATCAGTGATCAATATGAGACATCATATGCTCATTTAGCACAATCACAATTCCATTCATATCAAATCACTAAAATATTGCTAGACATTTTTTTTATTCATGATCTCATCCAGACATTTCAATGAAAAACAAAATATTTTATTTAAATTAAAATAGACCTCATGTTCAATAGAAAGTGAGGTTCCAATATGTACAACGTCTGATCAGTGTGATCAGTATTAAAAATTGACTTGATGCAACAATGTAGACTAACATATTGTTACACCCCTAGTATTTATGAGTTTGTGAAGATTGGACTGTAAGATAACAAATAATGATTTCTCCCATTTTTACGGCTCTGTGGGGAGATTTTGGTATATGGGGAGCAGTCCTCATGAGGATTTTTTTAAATATAAAAGTGGCAGCTTATATATGAAAAGCCAAAAGAGGCAAAGAATTGCTTTTTGTTAAGATTTAGATTAGGTTAAGATTAGAATTAGGTATAGCTGTATTATTATTATTGATGTTTAGAACCTGACTGAGAATCCTGTGTATTATTAGTATTAGTAGTTAACTGATATGAGTTAACTGTCAGTAAGTGATTAAAAAAAAAGAATCGCAGAGACGTATCAGCCATGGATCAACTATGCTAAGAGTGCTGTGGCTGTACAGTTTGTTCACTAGAGGGAACATTACAGCGCCACTGTTCTTTTTGTGCTTTTCTATATTTGACTCTTATTAATACACAACAATATTTTGTAATACTTTTCATCAAAGTGCTATTTATGCAAATAATTTCAGTATATTTTAAAACTGAATTATGTAACATCATACAATGTCAGCGAAAATCTCTTAATGTTTTATTTTGCTGAAAAAATAGAACAGAGTAAAAGAACAGTACATCATTCTACATCCTCAAGAAAGCTTGAAAATGTCTTTTTTTACAGCACTGCTGAATGTTGCTGACACTTTACCTCAGCTGTGCTGAAGGTATCATTATGTACAGACAAGTTCCACTATTTATCATGCTGAGGTGAATGATCAGGCACATCAGAGTCTAGTTGAAAAAAAAATCTATTAGAAGTTGTTAACATGATATAATCTTATGCATTATCATTTCTGGGAAACATTTTTTTTTGTCTCATGCAAAAGATCTGGAGGGACATTTGAGAGACATTTTGCTTTTCACAAGAAAGTCACTTTTTAATTAAGTTTTTATTAGAAATGATTTTATTTTGCCACCACAGATGAAGTGTCAAAGAAAATGTTAAGATGAAGGTTAATCAAGCTTAAGGCTATAGCTATAGATAGGCTTAGACAATCGTTTTAACATATTGTAGGTAGTTTGACATAAATTATACAAATATTGAATTTAACAGTCCATGGCCTCACAGAAATATTAAAAAGTCTCTCTTGCTCTCTCTCTCTCTCTCTCTCTCTCTTTCTCTCTCTCCCTCTCCCTCCCTCCTGTGTATGTGAACATGCATGTGTGTGTAAGGTAACCAAGACAGGTTGCATGATACACTATGATCAAAATGTACACACATACTCACACAATGCTGACTATAAAAGAAAATAGAAGATCAAGAGAGGGGTGCCTAAAGATGTTATATGTCCTGTCAAAACAGGTATCCTCTCCCTCTACAGACACGCTGACAATGCAGCTGCAGTCCAACTGCTTTTATGTCCATTTTGGAAAGCTGTGTGTCATATGTAGAGACCTCTGTCATCTCCAGTAGCCATGTTGTGTTTGCCTACACGCAACATCTTGCGTCTCAAGCTTTGGGGTTTCAGCAGAGGGAACAAGTGGCCCGGTTATGCCAAACTCTCAGATCATTACTGAAGGAAAGACTATTAGGCTGGGAACTTTAATGCTTTGAAGCCCTGGCTGGGATGTCTGAGGGTGCTGGGCGTTTCTCTGCTTGTGCTGAAAGCTCCCAGTAAACAATGGCCTTGATTAGGAAGCAGAGGCACGCTGGGCAAATTGCACGCAGGGTTGCATTAATACTGCACTTCCCCTCGGTGTTAATTTCACCAGTTTCTGCCTGAGCTTCTAGTCGTGACTTGCGACATGGGCATTAGCATGACATGAGGCACTTGAGTGAAGACCTTGACAAAATCAGACAAGAAAAAAATAGCTGTGCATTGATAGGAAGGCTTCCTCAGGTAGTACAGACACATTTTGAACAAAGTCAAGTGCAGCAATAAACAATTTAAGCACAAAGATGTGTTAGGACTAGTCTGAGGGCAACCACAAGAAAATGATTAGACGGACAATAATTTAAAATGTAGTAGATGAAATGAATAAATACTAAATCTAGGTACTGCCATCCCAGAGACTAAGAGCAAGCAGCTAGCTAGATGAACATTACTTATTTATTTATGTAGCATGTCAAGCAAACCTAGCATTTCAAACCAAAGCATGTTTTTCTATGCACTGAATGAAAATAGATAACTCCATTCACTAGTCATGGAATTGAAAAATACAATTCTTGAATGCATATGAATGCACCTAACCAGCATGTTATTCATCAAGCCACATAGACCTACGCAGGTCTGCAATTAGTCCAACTTTTGCACTTGAGAAAATACTAAAAACAATAGAACTGCACATACAAGCATCTTAATGGCTGAACAGACTGAATATGGAGAGAACAATTAACACAGACTTAGACTTTAATCAAACCCCAAGGTAACATGACAACAGGCTCTTAAATGCAGCAACAACCTGCTCAGTTCACACTAATTCACTTTACTTATGCAGCCTGTAGCACAGCTTGGGAAACCAGACGCCAGGGTGTCGTGTGTCACCTACCTGAGCCGACCCCATTTGACCACCTGCTCCAAACCAGCCCCGCTTTCAGAGAACCAAGTACTCCTATCATAATGGGTATTAATATTATAAACTGATGCCCTAAACACCTCCATTGCATGAGCAAGTTTTCCAGTATGAATGTCCATGGTGTGTTTTTTAGCACTTTCTCTCCTAACTATTATACAAAATATGTTATGCTATTAAACAGCAGGGTGACACCCTGATTGTTGTTCACATTGACAATGACGCATCAGATACATTATACCCCACTATTTGTGTCGAAATGAGACATTAAACTTTTGAAAAAGCAATGCCTTCAGAGCCACACCTTGATCGGATTCACGTAAATGTAAGCCTAGTGATAAGTACAAGTGGAAAAAAAACAGAACTGGAAAAATAGTCTACACTCATTTCCAATTCCATTTCTGATGAAGTGCGAAATCTCAGGAGCGATCCATGGCAAAGCCAAATCCTTTATCCACAAACACTTTCTGAAAGCAGGAACTGATCTACTGTGATTAGATGGGATGCATGTCATTTGGTAATTGATGCTGATGTGTTGTATTCTACACAGAACAAAGCACTTGACATGAAAATAAAGGAATCAAAAAGGGTCTTCCGACTGATGCCATTAAAGAACCGTTTAAAAGCAGTAAGAACCTTTGGTGGGATGGAAAAAACATTTTGCCACAAAGTCTGAATAATCAGCCCAAGGTACTTCTACACTGTAAAAAAAAAAAAAAACAATTAAAGGTTCTTCACAGAACAAGGGTGTAACTGTAAGATGAACATTTGGTGAACTGATGTCTTCGCTCATGTACTGGTCGGTTTGTATTACAGGCATTAAAACTCCACACCCCTTTGTGATCTTCGCCCATATCAGAGAACCATGTTTTAGCGAAGCAGCATTTATTTACAGAGTTTTTTTGAGCAGCCTAATGCCAGTCGACGGAAAGGAACCCTGGAGGCTGCACTGAATTCCAGAGTCTAATGTGCGATCAGCCTGGTGCTATAACGAGTGTGTTATACTACAACACCAGTTCGCGAGGTCAGGGGCTGTTCATTATCAATTAAATCTCAAACAATTTAAGTTTTTTTATTAAATAAGTTACACCCTTGCTCTGTGAAGAACCTTTAATTCGTACAGAACTCTTTTACCATTTAAAAACTAAAAACTTTGTGCTGAAAAAAGTATTATTCAGACTTTGTGGCACCAGCAAAAATGGCTCTTCAATCCCAGCAAAAATTCTGACTGGTTCTAAATGGCCCTACTATGGCATCAAAGAAGCTCTTTGTCAGGCTAAAACGATCATATTTTACCAAATGCATGAAGACCTCAAGCCCCGAACTTACACCTTATGCATTAAAATTTCTCTTAATGTCACACTTGCTAAAACTCAAAAATGAAGCAAATAAACACACACCTGCTTTGATGATTTGGAGCGTCGCTGTTTCACAAGAGCCATGCAAATGCCATTCAAATAGCTGGCATCGAGTGTGCCCAAACGAGCAGGTCCATCAGGGTGGAGCAGCCCGTTTTTACACAATAAATACAAATGACACCGCGAACTGTTTCGTGTTATCCGTGGGGTACACCATGTCTGGACTTGCCCCAGTGTGTGTTCTTTAGGCAGCGTGGCAGGCGCTCATCCCCAAACCCAGACCAGCCCTTATTCTCCCCTTTTCCTTCCTCCCCTCTCAACTTTCTGTTTTAAACTGCTCTGTGGAGAATTTTACTTACGGTTCAGGTGATATGAGAGTAAGTCGTAATTATGCAATATTTCCGTGATATTTGCTTTTTTCCACGTCCTTCCAGTTTTGCTTGGTTCCTCTCTTTAGAAGCGCTGCATCTGTGGAAGGCGTCGTGGCTCAGTCCAGCACCACCACACTTTGAACAGCTCCACTGACGTCATCCCCACGACCCTGACGCCACGCCTTTCATATCGCTGATCACAGAAATGCGTCTAAAATGGCTCCCTGCTCCCTAGGTAGTCTACTTTGCCCAGTCAGGACTAAGGGCTCTATTTTAACGATCGAATCTAGCTAGTTTAAGGGCGCAAAATGGCTTGGTCTAAACGCGTGTTACCCAGTCTTAGCTTAGACAAGGGTCTGTTTTGGGAGTAGCATGTATTAAACTAAATCTCCGATTCCCTTCAAAAACCAACCGTGCATGCCCAGACTGCTGTTACAGTGGCCCATTTTCTAGCTAGAAGTGACCATGTATTACAGTAACAGTATCCACCAAAGCTCACGAAACATTGTGGTATTTTTTTTTTTAAGTTGCTGTACACATTCATAATCTTTTACAGTGTCCTCTTTTTAAAATGTCTTGTTGGTTGTGATCGTTACTTTGCACTCCTATGTGTATCCAGCAGAGTAGAATGGTGAACAGTTGTCTTGATAATGTGCATTGAAGTAAACTGTTTTGCATTATTACGTACATTACAGGAAATCGCGAAATTAACATTTCTTATACTTTTTAAAACCGAGATAAAACTAATTCAAGAGACGATTGGTTGCGCGTTCCAAACCGCACTCCACTGTACTACATAGTGGTAGTCTTGTTGCGGGGCCTCGTGGCGTTAATGTTTGCTTTCAACATTCGCCTGAACAAACAGTTACACTAATTAAGCTATTACCAACCAGGCTTGATAGTTTCATTAAGAGGCATATTAGCCAATATCACTAGTTTACTGTCTATTCTAATTTAGCTGGTGTTTTGGTTATCACATGTACGTATCGATTTTGTATGCAATGTGTAAGAAATTAAGTCACCCCCTGGCTGTATAACACCCAATGTATTGAAGGTGACTAAACATTACAACAAAGAGCGGTTGACCAATAACATATCACCCTATTTAGGACGTCAATACGTGGATTGGGACGCACCACTGGTAGGGGCACCAACCGACTGCTAGTGTTTGAAAACCCCACCCAAACCCAAGCCTACACAGGTTAGTCGAGCTAAAATTAATAACACAGATTTCCACAAGGCATTGCCACAGATCTTCAACTAGCTGTTCTGTTTCCATAGTTACAACTAGCTCAGCCCTGTCCGCGTCACAGACTCGCCGTATGGCGCTAAGCACAACGTGAAATAGCTAACGAGCTCGGTAAGTGGCTTAGTGGCAAATATATATATTTAAAAAATAATAATAATAAATTAAAATAATAATAATAATATAATAATAATAATAATAATAATAATAATAATAATAATAATAATAATAATAATAACATCTATTCTAACTTTTATGTAATTATATGGTTTTTTCTTTTGTCTTTGCTTATTTCTCTTTTACCTTGTAATTTGCCTATTTTAGTCTGGCTTAAATACCGTATAATTTGTAACCACTGAAATGTGCCACTGAAATGTAAAGTTAAAAATAAATGTGAATATTCTACATTCTTTTGTTGTTTTCTACTCTACCGTTAAAAAGCTCTTAATTGGTTAAAGAAACCTGTTATATTAACTAAGCTGATGTGCACCCAAGTTCTAAGCTAAACCAAAGAACAAGCTGAAATTCTCTAAGGTAAGTTAATTGGTTAACCTTCAAATATAAGCATTCAAATGAAGCCAACAACAAATTGTGTTTTCTCTTTGTCTTTCTCTGGGTCAAGCTCTGGCTTATGGGACAGACAAATTCATCTTCTGTTTTAGTGAGAGAGGGGCTCACTTCACTGCCTGGCCGTTGAGGTAATTTGTCAGCTACTGAGGAAAGACATGCCTCAGCCTTGCTCCCTGAAGTAAGATTTGAGCGTTTTCTCCCCAAATTAATTCCAGTGTACTTTTATCCTGGCTTTGACTGAGTGATAGCTCGCCTAGATCAAACACACTGTTTCACAAGACTGAAGCTTAGACTTCAAAAGTAATAGATATATCTCTGTCCAGCAAATTGGAGAGAGTTTCAAGCCTGCTGAAGAATCTTCGGGACTTAGCATTTGCCATGCTAGAGAAGTGCTTAGGGGAAGGTCCTTTGGGAAATGTTGTATTCACTAAAACAAATGTCTTAACACATAGCACAAACATTTCTAGGCATGGTGTGTGTGTGTGTGTGTGTTTCTTTTGCACTCCTTATTCTTGTGTGTGGGAAGGCCTACTATTTTAGTTTCAGATTGCTACTTGGTCCTAGTCAAGCATTTCATTTAATCTAGGATTCTCTGTCTTCCTTACCAAGACAAGCCTGTCTCTCATTACAGGAATAAAGAATAGAGAAATCTGGTAAATTACAGGTCTGATGCTGGCAACGGTATTTGTATTTATTGGAAAAAATATCTATTACTTACACACACATGCCCCTCTTTAAAAATGGATGCTATATATAGCATGGTATGATTGACTGTGAAAATGTAAAATTATGTATGAAAAAAAATTAAAACAGAAACCCACCCAGTGTCTGTTTTTATAAATATCCTCTTTTTTCCTTGCACTCTAGTCTGATCTTTCATTATCCATTCCCAACCTCTGCATTTTATTTACTAAATAAATTCTGTATGAATCTGGAAAAAAAATCTAATATGTTTCCAATCTTACTTCCACTTCTGCTACTGATATCCAGACAAACTATATAATAAACCTCCACTGCTCGACCTGTGTGATTATGAATATAGGTCATATTTCCAGCTACTTGCTGCTCTCATATTGCCCTGGATGTCATCCTTTTAATTGATTGCATTTTTCTGTTGCCTGTCAAACTGTCACTCCCTGACCCACCACAGCACCTACCAAAGCCTAAAGCTCAATCTCAGATGTGAAGTGGGGGCATGATACACACCAGCATATTACACACATAAAACTTTTTGGGTATGTTAGCAGCAGCGGGTGAGTGTGAAATTAGGATCTTTAATGATTATAAAGCGATAATTATATATACCCCAATATTTTAAACCAATATTTAGATTTTTTGATCAGTTACAAATTTTCAGATTGAGTTATGTTCCAGCCCAAAGAGTTCACTTTATGTGAGCAAAACTTATACTAGGTAATTGCATTGAGATTAGTAATGTGGTTCTTCAGTATTAATAATCAGTACCAATTATTATATAATCAAGGGACAACTAACCAATATATTGAACCAGATGTTAAACTTGGTTAGTAGACTTTGAATGATGAAACATGTAATTTATGCGTATACGTATATGTTTAATTCTGAGAACCTTTCATACGGATAGCCATAAAATGCTGAATATCTGCAGATAGTGTAGGCCAATATTGGTCATAATTTATCGCCGTCTTATTATGTGATATGAGAATATGCAGGAGATCTTCCACAGAGATGAATCACTCTGATCCAAATCCTCTATGAATCATAAGAGTTTGACCTGATAAAAGATTTATTAGCATTTTAAAAGTTTTTTCCTGTAACAAAGCCCTGAAATGAAGGTGTCCTGTAGAGCTACATTAGACATTATATTCTTTCATTTCTTGCATAACACAAACATCATAATGAATAAACAGAAGCTGCTAAATGCTTATAAAAGCAGCTCGGAATGTAATGAATGAAGCGTATTTGCAGTATGTACACCTATAAATAAAAGTATGTGAATTCTCAAAAATATTTACCATTATTGAGTTTGTGAAATCAGATTACCTGTATAACTACCACAGGCCTTGCTTTTTACAAAAAAGCTTTTATACAGCGCAGGCTTATAATTTTTTGTTTGTTACTAGATTTAATATCTATTTTTCCTTAAGACAGGCATGTTTATTTACATAGCATATTATCATATAGAAAATTAGTTTGCTTTTTTAAAAATGAATTAAAGTAAAAGAAATAGAAAAATGTGCAAGAATATATATGATGAGATGAACTCAGACATTTCACATACAGAAATATTACCTTCATGGTTGGTTTCTAGTTTTCTGGGCAGTTTGTTCCAGCATTGGGCATCATAATGTGTTATGTGATAGGGCTGGGTAATACGATCTCATAAGTTAATTATGATCTCACGATTAATTGAACTTGTTTACTATTAATGAACTGTGTATTTTGTTTCTGCCTCCTACCTCTCTGACAAGGATGGTGCACAATTGTGCTCAAACATTGAAAAGCTAGGGATTAAGCTCTACCTGCATTTAAGGTGCATTTTATTTTAAAAAGTAAATGTGGTGGCAGACTGGATGAGGTCAAAGTCACACATGACAACACACACATAATGATATGTTTTAAATAGATTACATGACTGGGAGGAGGTATTAACAGAATTTTCCAAATTAATCAGGTAGTCAAAATTAATATTGATTAATGAAAACACTCACCATTAAAGGGATGAATTAAGTGAGCAAAAACTTTGTCCCGTTGTCTTTTGAACACACTGAAGCTGAAAATACCATTTGAAATGCTACATGGAAAAACCTGATTGCTTTTCTTACAGTGTCTAATATAAAGACAATGAGAGAAAGCATGGGGAGCTCAAATGGATAGACAAACAGCAAAAGGAAGGGTGGGATGCATATTGATATAAAACCTGGGTCTGTTACAGATACAAATCCACTGCAGCAACATTAATGACATTTGGTTGGGGCCATTATTTGTCAGATTGAGATAATAAGCATAAGCAACAACTCTGCTGAATAAATGATAGGCCTTGGCGCTAGACAAGCCAGGCTAAATTGAATGACTGGATGAAAAAAAAAGAATCATAGAGCTGTCGGAAAGCAGGTCAAGCTAAATGGAAAGTGCGGCTGATTGGACAATCCAGGACCCTGATGAATTAACACTATAATATGACTACTAATAACAACTAAACTATTGTACTTTTCATTTTCCGCGGGAAGAAGTCGGATCGTGTTAAGTGCTTGAGCTGCATGTATTAAAACTTTTAGCGATCAATGTGAGATTGCACTGTATCGAATGTGGTTATCTGTGGTATAGTTTATTAACCCCATAGTTTTTATTATTATGTGTGTGTTCATGTATTTGCTCGCATTGTGGGGACCTTTTGTCCCTAAAATCATTTTATCTGTTTGTTGGGGCTTTGTGGGGAACTGAGAGGTCATGAGGAAAAATGACTATAGAAAATGTGCTTGTTTGTTGAGAAACTAAAAGAGGTAAAAGATGTGCTTTTTTGGTGTGAGGAGTTAAGGTTAGGGTTAGGATTAGGTGTGGGTGTGAAAATTATGTACTTTAGTCATTATGGGAGTCTATGGAAGGACCTCACAAAGATAGTAATATAAGACTGTGTGTGTGTGTGTGTGTGTGTGTATTTGTGTTACTATCTTTGTGAGGTCTTTCCTGAACTCTATAATGAATGTATGATCTTATACAGTTGACTTATATATAAAAATAACTATTAATTCATAACACTAGAAAGCTTGAGGCAACAACTTAATTTTAACATATTTGATAACTTACCAATAAGCAACAATTCAGTAGTAGAAATATTTCTATTGGGCTAACAGAAATAATGCTCATTAAACCAAAATAGGCGGAAGATGCATAAATTTGGAAGGCACCCCCAAAGGAATAATTCATTAATATTTAGGCCTCCTTTTGCTGAAATAACAGCCTGTAGGCGCCTCCTATAGCCACTCCACAAGTCCTGAATTCTGGCTGGTGTGTTGCAGACCATTCTTCCAAAAATGCTGCCTCCAGTTCAATCCAGGATTCTATAGCTTCGGGCATAGACAGCCTGCTTCAACTTCAAAATCCATACATTTTCAATGATGTTCAGGTCTGGGGACTGGGATGGCCATTCAAGAACATTGTACTTGTGCCTCTGCAAATTCCTTAATGGGTGTGAGCAGTGCTTTGGATCATTGTCGTGCTGAAACATCCAGCAGTAACTTCAACTTTGTGACTGACTCTAGAGCTTATTCTTTTCCAGAATCTGCTGATATTCAGGTGGGAATCTATGCAGCCCTCCCAACTTTTGCTAAAGGTTTTCTAATACCTTAGCTACTATACACAACCACATAACATAGCCGGACCCTCCACCAAATTTACTGGCCCAGCATAGGTTCTTCTCCTCAGGAATGCTGTAACTATTTTTCCACCATGCATAGCCTCTGGTTATGACTAAATCTTATCTTAGTCTCATCTGTCACAGTATTTTTTCCTGTATTTCTGGCATGTCAGATGCTCTTTTACGCCACCTCATCACGGTTCTTCTATTTCTTCATGTTCCTGCCAATTGCAAAGTCGCTGGACTGTGGAGAAGCCCGATAATACCAATGACACCATCAGCAGCCAGATGTTGTTGTAGCTCTCTGGGGTGGTCTATGGTTTTGTCTGTGACAATTCTAACTTGATGCCGCCTGTGCCTTTGAGATATTTTTCTTAGCCTACATATCTTTTCTTCACAAGGACTGTTCCACTGGCCTTCCATTTCCTAACTACATTTCTGACTGTTGAGGACAGACCCAGTCCAAAACCTTTAATGATAATCTTTGTACCTTCTCTAATTCTATAGAAATGCATTATCTTAGTTTTTAAGTCAGTAGAGAGTTGTTTAAAAGGTTCGTGTTGCCACTCTAAAGAGGCTCAAGGACAAAGTACCACTAGCAGCGATTTATATACGTTAAAGCATTTTTTATTGTTATTAGCATTTTGGTGTATGAGCTGTCAGTATTAAATGACTGCAGGTCTTCAAAAATAATGCAAGTAAGAGTGCCCAAACTTTTGCATCCCATTTTTTACGCTTTATTTATTTCGCCACACAACAATAATGCTACATTGAGAATGTTGGTCTGATAAACATCACCCTGTCTACATTTCTCTAGTAAAAGGCATATTGCTGTGATCTCTTATTAAGACAGAGCAAATTATCATACAACTTGGAGGGTGCCCAAGCTTTTATAAAACTGTATATAATTTTACACTACACTAATCTAACCCTATTATAACCTCAATAACCAAAGCACATCTTTTTACCTCTTTTAGTTTCTCTCCAAAATAAAACAAGCCACATTTTTCTATAAAGTCATTTTTTCCTCATGAGACATCCCCTGGCCAAAAAGATAAAAGTGTTTTTAGGGGACAAAAAGCTCCCCACAATGCCATAAATACCTGGCGCATACACTGTGTGTGTGTGTGTGTGTGTGTGTGTGTGTATGTGTGTAATAAAAAAATGTATTAATATGCATGCCATGAGACTGATTTCATTTTTTTATTTAAGTTTAGATTGACGAGTTATGTGATTGGGTCCAATTATTAGGATTAGATTGTGGTACATTTTTTTATTATTAGTATTATTATTATTATTATTATTATTATTATTATGTTTAGTATATTGATACATTGTGTCAACCAACCATCTTTTAAAAGTCGTTTTACTCTTAATGTCTTAGCATCAGCCACCAAAGCAACCTCCACATATATGACAACGTTCTTGGCAATAAACCTCATTCTCATTCTGACAAAGTTAAGAATTAGGGTTTGGATTTTGGCTTTTGATTAGCGACTGGTTAGGGTTATTAGGGGTAGAGTTAAGGGCTCCTTGAAAAAAAAACAATTAGGGAAGAAAATCAATTAGTGAAGTCCAGACATTTAATGTGTGTGTGTGTGTGTGTGTGTGTGCGTGCGTTCACGCTGTTGACAGCCATTTCACGGCTCATGTCTGAGGTCAGCGAGAGCGCCAGGCTTTGATATGATATTAATGAGGCTGAATGAGTGATGGGTCAGCATGAAACTGCAGCTCTTGCTACTTTATTGTATATAATGGGATTAAATTGGACTTTGGCCAGATTTGATCCCATAACTCTTTACTGTTTTCACTCCCATAACCATCTTTTCTTTTCAGACACCCACAGTGCCCCTGGGATTACGCCTGACTTCCAGGAAGCCTAAAGGTTTTTATCCACATTACTATCAAACACTGTGAATCTGTTACGGGTCATGATTAGCGGGATGTTAAGTCACCCACATGGGCAATGTTTACCTTAGATGGAAGACTAAAATGCCAGTAAATTAGGTCATAATTTAGGTCACAGTTTGGTCTAATTAAAGTAAAAGCTTGAACACATATAGGCCATATAGTTCCAGGAATAATCTTGTGCTCATTATTGATCAGTCACAGAGCAAATTTATATGTGCACTGCTATCAGATCACACTGCATTAACCCATTTTAATCTCTTTAAAAAGGTCATATGAGTTTAATTACTTTATAAAAATCCAGCAAAGGAAGCAGGATTTCCCAACAGAATGTCATGTTACATCATCTAGAATCAGACTTTTCTGCTGTCAGTCATCCTCAAGCCTTTGAGTCACTGGTCAGTTTGTGAGCACAGAGTGCAGTTGTGCGGCCATTATTTAAGTTCAGGCGCAACACAGGACAACAGCAAGTCTGCAGTTTGCTCAAGATACTGTTAAGGAGAGACAAGGAGTATTGAGACAAAAAATTTAAACAGATTAAAGATCTCCCATATTATCCAATGTTTTTCAAAGGTCTGTCTTCAAGAGAAGTGTTTTATTATAATGTATGTAACAATATTTCAAAGTGAAAGGAAGTTGTGTGTGGGGTTGTCTATAAGTGCTTAAGAGCTTCATGTGATAAGGAGACTGTAGAAATCAATATGAAGTTGTGGATGTGGATCTACACGTGCAATGGAATAGTGGATGTGCTTCTAAGATGTGAAGCCTTTTCTGTTTATATTATTATGGAACATTTTTACTGAAAATAACATTTGTTATTTCCCATTGTTTCCCTTCTAAAATGTCTTCTGATTGTTTTTGTAAAACCAAACAAATTATTTAGTCTAACCAAAGAATTCTATCTTTTGTAAGCATGAACAAGCAGCAAGAGCTTTAAACTATTCCACATATTTCTCAGTGGAATATTTGCTGAGTTTTGAGAACAGACATCTCACTGTGTGTGTCCATCCAGCTCCCCTCTAGAGCTTTAGGAGGGAGTTTTCTTCCCATTTCTCTAAAAAGAGCTTGTATTTATACTTCAGACGGATGTGTGGCTTGTCATTATGCTCCCTCCGGGACCTCGACTCCACCCGGCCTCTATTTCCAGTAAGAGCGGCTGAAGTGCAGCAAGCCCTGCCCTGCTCTCTCTGCCCTCTCATAATGTGTTATTACAGACGCCAATGAAAGACTACTGCTTCCTCGCTCTCTCTCTCTTTCTTCCTCCACCCTTCTCCTCCTACCCTCCCTCCTACACACTCTCTCCTTCCATGCTGTACTAATGAGTTCCACATGGCAGCCACACACATGCACACATTTTCCTTCACTCTAATTTTCTTACCAGTGTATATGTAACTATGAAGACTGGGTGGTTATCTTAGCCTTAAAGTCGCTGTTTTTAGTGCGCTGCATGCTTAAGTTTGTAAAGTGATCCTAGATGGAATCTGGCCCATTTTACTGCAGAAAGCATAAAGCACTCCTCAATATGTTTGATGGGAGATTCGATATACATCTATCAGTAATAATATAAAATGAGTCACTAAATAGCTACTGTTAACTTAAATATTGGCAACGAAATCCTAAATGAAAGGCCACTAATGAATATGAGCAAACAGGAAAAATGACGCACGGCTGTGATTAGCCATCTGCTGATGGTGAGTTAAGAGTGTGTGATGTGAGTGTGTGTCCTTCAACAGAAACACAGTGCATGGAGGATAAAAGGAAAAAAACAGAACCTCATATTATTTGTAATGAACGGCAGCCCTCAGCCCTAAAGTAGTGCAGCATTAAATCAACTTGGTAGAGATATGGAGTAATATGTCTCTCGACCTCTCCCTCCCTCCCTCCCTCCCTCCCTCTCTCTCCCTCTTTTTCTGGGTGTACACCATTTCATACTGGTGTATGTCATGTCATTGAAGGAACCAATACTCTTTTACATCCCAATCATTTTCATATTCCATTTCTATTCTTTAATATTATCCCAGTAACTGTCTGCTCTAGCTGCTAAAATCCGGCAAATGTTTTAGGAGTATTATAGCAAACCAAAGTCCTCGGGAGGAGCTTCAATAGTTACACCAAGACTTAAGACTTCACCAGGACATGACACCACTACTTTGTTAATATAACAATCCTTAAAGAACTGTATGTGTATTTGTTCATAGTTTCTAATGTTTTCTACTGTAAAGTGCACTTTAACAGTCACTGTCTATAATACAATCCTATAGGACTTTATATATTTTATGTTTATATTTTTAAGTTATTGTAAAATTATTAACCTGTAATGGGGTTTTTTTGGGCACAGTTTTTTTACTACATGTTGTACTTGCATGTGACAAATAACGAATCTTCAATTTAAAAAAAATCTTGACGGACTGGTAGTGCTGAAGATTCAAACATTATCTTACAACATTAAAGCGCCTAGTCTCTGGCATGTTTACGGAGAACTGATTAAGGCTGGTATGTGCTGCCCCCTGCTGCATATAGTTTCAACTATTTAAACAGTAAACTGTTCATACAAAACTGAATAAGACATTTAACTTTCTTTTTGTAATTACTTAATTGCTTAATTAAGTCCATAGCCATAGGGTTGTGAGGTAATACATTATTGTAGCACAGAATCATGGCTGTTTGCTACTCTTTATTGCCTTCCATGTTCCTCAATTGTTTCGGGCAATTAAGTTCACAGTATACAGCACTGTGCTTCTAACTAGCTATTTCTTCTGCCCTAATGCATTGTGTATGTGTGTCTTGCCTGGGAATGCATGTAATTTGTATGAGGCATTCCATGCAATCAGTATTATTTGCTTGTTGTAACTGTTCCAATTTAACCTTTTTTTCCCAGCCCTCAGTATAATAATGCATTTTTCATATTTAGTTATTCAAAATGTGTAGTGGTCAATTTTACTTTCTCTCATTTTCTATATTGTTTCTGAGCCGAAAATGTTGCATCTTCCCAGTCCTGGTACCTAAACAAATGTGTATTTAACGAGGCAGGTTTAAAGCATGTCAATTAAATCCTTTGTTTCTCCTCAAGAAAGAGTTTGTTTTAGAGAACTGATCGGTTATATATTAATGTTATTGATGTTTGTGATTAAAATATAACTATATGTAGAGAGTTGTCTTTTTCTAAACAATCCAAAGTTTTATTTTCATTTTGTAGACGATCCAAACAAGCTGCGTAAAAGCGCACGTTATGCGTAAATGCGCACAGACTGCGTAAAAACGCACGGGCTGCGTAAAAGCGTGATTTGTGATTTGACCTTTTGTTCTTTAAAAATATAGATTATCATATCACTTTTAACATAGTGTTTCACATTCATTCATTCATTCATTATCCGAACCACTTAATCCCAACTGGGCACAATAGTTGTGCTGCGACAGACAGAGACACTATAGTCTATAAGATGTTCAGTTGAGAATGTTTAAATGTTTTCAAAATAAAATGTAATTACACATGATATACTGAAAGATTAAAAGGACCAAAAACGTAGATTTTTGAAAATAGATTTTCAATAATCACGTTCATTTGAATGACTTTAGTGAAATATATTTTTAGCGCAAAAATAAGAGAAAAAGGTGCCTAGGAATTACATCAATGAAGATTACACTGGGAAACATTGTTATACTCTACCTGCAGGTGTCAGTATCTAAATACAAAATTTCTGCAAGACTACAGAGGACAAACACAAGGATCAAAGTGCCGGATTTTGCCAAATTGGGCATCCGGTGCCAAACTGTGCCAAAAAGGGCATCCGGTGCCAATTTTTCCACGTTGGGCATTTGGTGCCAAATTGGGCAATTGGGCAACTGGTTCCAAATTGTGCCAAATTGGACATCTTGGACCAAATTGTGCCATATTATGCATCTGGTGCCAAACTGGTGTCCAATTCTAATTGTGACAAACTGGACATTGGGTTGCAAATTGTGCCAAATTGGTATCCAGTTCAAAACTGGACATTGCCAAACTGTCAAACTGGACATTGTGTTTCAAATTGTGCCAAATTCAACATTCGGTTCCCACTTGTGCCAAATTGGGCAATGGAACCTAAATTGTAACAAACTGTGCAAGCAGTGTCCACAGTGTTTCAGTTTAGAAATTAACTTCTAAACTGTGCCACATTGGATATTGTAGTCCGTTTTGTGCCAATTTGTGCCAAATTTGGTATCCTTTCTCCGAATTGTGCCAACTTTAGTATTAGGTATGAAATTGTGCCAGTTGGGCATACAGATTCAAATTGAGTGTTGGTTATCATAGTTAGTAAAAAAAAAAACCAACAACTAGACATTCAGTTCCAAATTGTGCCAAATATCACCTCTGGTGCCACATTATGTCAAATTGGGCATTCTCTTCCAAATTTTGAATTGGGTATCCAGTTGTAAAATTCATTTTGTGACTTGTCTATGCACACTACACTGTACCATGATGTGCAATGATTAAAGTCTTTCAGAAATCTGTTATGAGTGCTGTAAACTGGTTTTCAAAAAGTCTGTAATTTTCAGTTACAATACTTATACAATACAATACAATACTTATGTAACAGGAGTAAGCTGAATATTAGTTACTTTTTTTCCCTTGATTTTTAAGTTTTACATTTAAAAGTACTAAAGCTGTAGACGTTTAAGATCAGTTTCACAGTTAAAAAAATAAATAAATAAATAAATACCATACTCGCAGGGGGGCAATCCACCACTTAGTGGAGCAGAAATGCACCAGCACTAACATGCTTAACGCGATTCTGAGTTTACATCTCAGCTATGTTCAGTTATGCTTACTTTTTTTATTAGGCTCTGATTTAGTTCATCTTAGAAAGCAGATGTCCAGTGATTTGCCACCATTTCAGTTTCACAATAATCAGAAAATATAACCGAGCAGTTCTATAAAATTAACATTTTTTTGTAGGGAAAGCAAAGATTTTGTTTTAAATCTGACTATTTCAATACACATTTGTTTAGGTAACAGGACTGAGAAAATGCAACATTCTTTAGTCTCATAGAAAATTAAACAAAGTTGCCAGAGAATGACCAACAGAGTTTTTGAATAATTAAATGTATTTCACCGTGCAGGTAAACTCAGCTGTGTGGCGCAACACTATTTTAGCCATATTTTATAGCGACACCTAGACATTTTAAACCTAATATTCACTGGTGTCTGATATACGTTTGTAACAAGAGTTATATTGTGGAGTTGTATTGCCAAATGTTTGTCTGTTTGTTTGAATACAGTAACATGCGTGTAAGTAATGGGCATTAAACACTTTTCAGAGCCGCGATCTATTTTTTTTCTATGTTGTGTCGAAGCCATTTACGTATATCTTTAAGCTGTGGTTACCCATGTTAGCCACTGGGGGTGTATTGCGCTGGGTGAGTTAGTCATGTAGGGTTAGGGTTGGTGTGTATAGGTTAGGGGTTTTCAGCTGGTTCTGACCCAGGGACCACCATAAAGTGTTTCCACTTTAATGCGAGAGATGAATGGAGGAGGGAACCAGGTTCTTACCGTAGCATTTGTTTTGCACAGTCTTTACAAACAGCACACCGCCAGCATATTACAGCCAGTCGGCATATTATTCAACAAGTTTGATTTTTAAACAGAGCTGTAAGTCTGTCCTTTTACACTACAAAAACTTTCATCAACCTCGCACCAACTTCTGGAGATTGGCCTTGCAACAGAATTCAAACTAGTTCTGAGCCGGCTGGTCAACATAACTGAGTCGGCTGAAACAGGAGGAAGATTAATGTTGGAACATTCTCTTCAGGGAGGAAGAAAGGGCCAGGGTTGATAAACACTGGCAGCATTGTCTTATTCTTTCTTTGTTTCTTTTGCTCTTTCCTACTTTACGTTTTCCTGTATATGAGTATTACTAGTCACAAGATATCACATTTGTTCTAATTGTGAATGTGGCTCACAGTGAAACATAAAGGGTTGGTTTCTTGGATTAAGACTAGTCTTGAAGTAAACTGCAGTACCAATGGAGATTTACAACTGATAGCCAAAGTTAGTCTAAGATTAGGCTTAATCTACTTAGGCTTAGACTGGGAAATTGGCTCAAATTGTACAAAACCATTTGCCTTTATTACCTGTTCTGGATTGTTAATTTCTTTATTTTTTGTCAAAAATGTATGCATGTACCAAACCAAGCTCATTTTTATTGTGTGTGATTTTGATTTTGAGGCATTGCCAGGACGCTTTCTTTGCTGGGGCCGGTCCTCATAAGAAAAAAATATGTATAGAAAGGTTTTATGTGTAAAACTAAGAGTGAAAAGATTTGCTGTTCCGTGTTAAGGATAAGGTTAGATGTTGGTTTATTTAGATCTGATAATATTGGGGTCAAAGGACATTAAAATGAAAGTTGGGTTGTTTTTTAAACATGCAAAAAGACTACTTTTCAATAACAATGTCTTAAAATACTCTGAATTATTCATAATATGAGCTGAAGTTGTTTTCTGTACAGACCTCATTCTGTCTTACCAGAGTGTGTTAAAATACAAAACACGGGGACAGACACATGCACATTAAAAATAAAACTCGTGCTCAGAGGGATTTGAGGTATATTCAGTGAGGTACATGAGGCTAACGTGCAACATTTATGATATTTGTTTCTCTTATTTTTAAGTGACTTTGGCAATCTGTCTGCACACGGTCTCTGGGAAAGCATGAATGTCCTGCAGCATTTGCAGGTTTGCTCTCCTCAGAAGAAAGCCTGGTAAGAAAGCAGATAGGCATCATTGTACATGTAGAGATTCATGTCGTTGGGATTGTAGTGGAGGTTGGCAATCCCGGCTGAGACCTTCTCCAGGGACAGGGAGAGGGTGTTGTCCTCTGTCCCAGTGGTCGTATCGAATGCATAGAACACCTCCTCCCTGTACTGGTCCACGTAACGAGTGGCATACAGCACCCCACACACTATGAAGGTGTTGGTGACTGAGCGCTTGAACAGGCGCGTCTTCCATGTATGGGTGATGTTGAAGTGTTCCCAGTCTACTCGGCTCACGACCATGTTCCCGTGGTTCTCTTCCGTGGCATATAAGACCCACAGGCCACTACTGTCGGCTGCCAGGTCAATGTCCGTCCAGTCACGGCAGGTGTAATAGCAGTAGGGGAATTTGTTGTTGATGCCAGCGTCTGGAAGCTTGAGGCGTTGGATCTGCTTGGTCTGCAAGTTGAAGCCGCACAGCTCAGCCGCTGTGTAGCACTGATAGTAAACCACACCATCATACAAGACGACGCCGGGGCCCTGGACTGCATCAGAGTGGGAGTGGGAAGGTGCAATGTTTTCGTCTCTGTAGTTCCTGCTAGCCATGAAGTCTTCGTAAGACTTGTGGGTGCGGATGGTGTTGCCAAACCTGTGGCCATTGACCAGAGGCTGAATCCAGTACCTTTCCTCTCCATTCAGGCTAGCGTCTCGGCCCCAGGAGCCTGAGATGTAGGACTTGCTAAATGGGTTTAGTTTGGTGATCACAGGGGAGCTGATGTTCTTCAGGATACGCTGAGAGCAGGAGCCTGAGGCATGCAACATGTCACTACGTCAGGGTGGATTAATATGACTTTCGCTGCATTGTGCATTATCTATTAGCTTTTTGACATACCTAATGCTAAGATATTTTTGGACAAATAATTATTTTCATAGATATAGCAAGAGCTTACTTCTGAAGTCCGCTGGAATGGTCTTGCAGGTCTGTGCTCGGTTACTAAGGAAGCGAAGCTTCTCCCTCACCGTCTCCAGGTTAAAGATGTTGTCCTTGTACATCTTGTCTACATCATCCTGAAACTGCTGCACCTGATATGTAAGCACAGATATTATGGCAAGTGCACTGAAAACCTTTACACAAATACTTTTTTGCCCTGCCCTACAGAGTATAGTACTGGTCTAATGATGGTCAAGCTGGTCAAGAGTTCAGCTAACATGTTTAGATTTTTTGTCAAGCTGCATTGGTGCTAGAATTATTTAGAAGCATTCACAACACTCTGGAAAGGAGCGTTTGCCAAATGGCAGCAAAATATGTGAGTGAAGGAGGTTTAGTGCTCACAGTGTTTGAGAGTTTAAAACTAGTTTCCCAAACACTGAACAGTCTGGTTATGAGTATATGATTTACAGTTGCTCTGGAAATGTAAGCAGGTTTTTAGTTGCGTGATTTCCGATTTCCCTCTACATACACCCTTGTCCCAGCTTGTGGTGACGATGCCAAACCTCGCCATGTAACTGCTGCGTCTCAGCGCTCGGCCTGTCCCGATGTGCTGAGCTGACGGTTTCATGGAGCTGCTGGAGCTCTTGACTGAGTTTCCGCAGGTCCAGGGCGTTGTACAGTCCTTGTGCCTTCAGGTCCTGGAAATGCTGGAGACGAGCCGTTATGTTCTTCAGCACTGACTCCATTTTGGGCAGCTCTGTATTAGTTGTTGTCACCTTTTGAGAAATAATAACAATGTTCATTCCAAATTAATGTCCTTCATAAATATGGATTATGAAATGTTGCTGTCATTCTGAAATTGAACATTATTGTAAGCAAATTCAAATCCAAACTTTAAAATAAAACAAACATTTTCAAAAAACTTACCCAATTTTATTTTATGTTATGGACATTTTTTTTTCCAGAAAAGATACCAATGCAATGCAAAATAATGATTTCAGCATTAATAAAACTGTCAGAGAATCAATGTTCTAAATTTGTAGTATATTTTCACTAACTACTGAGTTCTGAACATTAAATAAAAAATGTTATGTCTAATTTGGGAGTTTTAAGAGTTTCCTACCTGTGTTTGGAGTTTATGTAATGCATCTTCACAGCTCTGTATCACCTCCGTGACGAGCTCGTACTTAACAGCAGGGAAAGACCACATGGTGCTGTTCACCTCACATACACATGCACCATTGATCTTCTGACCATTAACCCTCTGAGCATGGCCAGCCCCCTGGTATACACACACACACACACACACATGCACACATACACACACACACACACATATTTAAACAGAATATTACATAATTAAATGTATTTTAGTAAGTTTATGTAATCCTAGCGTATTTTACATGAGACTTTTCACATAATATTTTTAAATAACTCTTAAATAGGTTAAATATTTTATTGATTTACTGTTATCGGATATCAGATCTTTTACTGGTTAATTAATTTTAACATTATACTGCATGGTGACACAAGAGCAGTAGATTACAAATAGCATTTTAAAAAGTGTTCCATTGAGAACATGACAGGTTTTATGCACAAGACTTTGTGAGGCAGTTACTGAAACTATTCACATGGTTACTTACAGCGCTGGCGAAGAGCAACAAGAGCAGGAACATGGTGAACCTCTGAAGTGAATCAGAGCTTAGATACACCCTTTATAAGCTCTCTTACACACACACACACACACACAAAGATGGGGAAATTATCCTAAATCATGTGACCTTCTCTATTTGTGATTTGTGGTTTGTAGCTGATCTTTTTCTCTCTGATGAGGATGTGGAGATTTTCCACCAAGGAAGTATTAGGAAACCACAGAGAGAGAGTTCCGCTAGAAATTCTTTTTTCTTCTCACTTCTCTCTGAATATGCCTTATATAAGATAATGTAATAATGTTATATCTTGCAGACTAAGCAGTAGTCATGGGGATGGTGCAATTACAAACTTACATAAAACATAACACACACACACACACACACACATAGGCACTAACATTACAAAACAATATTTTATTTTTAGGTTGTATTTTATGAATGAATGGCAGTTCAACACTTGTAATGACATTACAACATTTGTAATGTCAATCTATCTGCCATATTTAACATTTCTCTGGTGTTTTTATCATATATTGAGCAAATCAAAATTGTTCATAATATTAGCATACGGTGAATAAAACTGTTTCTATGATGACTATGATGTGAAAAATGTGATAAAATATCTATCTTCTACAATTTGATAAAAAAACAAACATTTTATTAATTTTCGTTTGATTTATTGTATTTATTTTTTAAAAGCCATACATCAAGCTGGTAGTATGCACAGCCTTGAACAAATACTTTGAAGCACTGTTTGATTTATTTGAGATGCACAATGTTGTCTTTGTGCCAGTAATACTTTTTGCAACATTTGCCAAATGTTCAGCCTTGGTTTTATCAGACCATAATTAATTTTCCTCACAGGAAAGTGAAAGTGAGTGAGTGATTATTTGTCATTGTGAACACAGCACAGCACACAGTGCACCACAACGAAATGTGACCTCTGCATTTGACCCATCCGTGAAGGAGCAGTGGGCAGCTAACAAGGGCAGCGCCCAGGGAGCAGTGCTTGGGGACGGTACCTTGCTCATGAGTACCTCAGTGGTAACTTTACCCTGGATTCGAACCTGTGACCTTCTGATCACGGGGCGAACACACTACCGTTACGCCACCAACTTTCCAACTGGATGTTGGACACATAGTTTTTTCTGCTAAATTTAGGCAGTTTTTATGTTTGCCTTTCTATGAAAAGGCTTCCATATTGCAGCCCTACTCAATAGACCAGACATATGAAGTATATTGGAGATTGTTTTGCTACACAACCAGTACTTGCCAGAAACGGTACTATTACTACTACTACTACTAAGAATCAAAAGGTGCTTCAACAATGTATTAGTTTAAGAATATGAAGAATATCAATTCTAAGTTGTTTTTTTGCTTTAGAGTTTTAATCCCACCTTATTGTATGTGTTTTATTTAAAAAAAAATCTAAAATATTTGCTTATTTTTCAAATGAAAAGTGTATTTACAATGTGAAATATTTTTGAACTGATTTATCTTATCTTAAAACCTGGGATTTAACAGGGGTGTTTAGACTGTTTACACGCTCTGTGTTATCCATTTATTACACTGCATCACAAATAAATCATTTCTGTCTGCTACTTGGTGTAATTCATGTGTCCTACAGTAGATCCTGTGTGCTAAATTCAAATCTGGAGACACATTTTGTCTATCACATCAAGATCTTAAGTTATATATGCAACATTAGGAAGTTATATACTTCACATAAGGAAAGTTTGCCTTACAGCTGTGTGATGTTTGGAAAATGTATTTGTTGCAACTAAATTACAAATTGAAGTTCACCTGAGACTTAAATCAAAACATAATGTACTGTTCAAAAGTGCTTTAGGCACTTGCTTTTGAATAATTATAATTTGGGTGACATAAGAGATAAACATGGGGAGAGATTCTATTAGGATATGTCTGTGATGGACACAAGATATCAAGGTTTCCTTATGTGAAGTATTTTTGCTTATGTAACTTAAGATCTTGATGTGATAGACAAAATGTGCCTCCATGCTTAAAATGACATGCTTAAAATGATGTACTGTATGACCAGCAAGCTCTAATAATCAACACAATACAAACAAGGCAAGAACAAAAAGCTGGTTATCATGATAGCAGCATTAAAATTTCAGAAGAGTGCAGAAAGAGGAAGAGGAAGAAGGAAGAAGAGACAAATGTTCCATCCACAGCATGTTAGGATTTCGCCATCAGCTTCTGTTGAGAAAACACCTCACTGAGGTTATTCCCACATCCTTCCCTACCAGATCTCTCCACCCAAAATATCAGCAGAATTACACGTGTCCATTTCCAACTTCTCTTTTCTCCTCTCTTTCTCACGTTTTCCGCTAGTCAGCATAAACTGAGATGCTCAATCTTGCTTTAAAACAAGGTTGACCACTCGAGCTGGACTCTTTACTCTGTGTTATGAAGCAGCAGCGTCTCTGTGCTGCACATCACGCAAACCAAACATGAAGCTGCTACCGCGGTCCGTATGGACAAATGCTGTTTATCTGCTCCTTATCTCTCAGGTAGGTGGGACATACCTGTCCTGCACCACTGACATACACTCACATTTTTATTTCAGGATCATGGCCTTGCTTAAGTTCATACAATGATATAACATTTAAAGAGCAAAGTACGCAGGTGAGTGAAATGTTTGGACAGACCTACTGATTGTACAGTTCTCATCCATTTTGCAGAGTTGTAAAGTAGTCAAACATTAAATGAAATACATGGAAGGATATGCAAGAGACTTTTTACGGTTTGATAGAATTGATCGTTTTTGGGTGTGTTTTTACAAATTAATAAATAATTTATTCATGCACAGCCGTTATTAGAACATCTACATGTTTCCAAAATGGATTTCAAGTATTTAATCATAATGTCTCATTTATTCATGTAATAATAATAACATAATATTTCATTTATTCATGTTGGTGATGCACTAAATCAGTTATTTATTTGCAGAGTGAGATTGTATCAAGTGTTTCTTATCGAACTGAATACATGTGTTTTAATGCTTTAGACTCTGCAGAGTGTGTGTGGGCAGCACTGTGTGTGTGAGGTGAACAACATAGAGCCTCCATTCCCAGTGGTGAAGCTGGACAATGTCCACACCTCTGCCTCCAACTGTAACAGAAGCATCAGCCCAGATCAGGTGTGTGGTCCATTTTAAAGCAACATGATAAAAATGCTAAAACCTGTGGATGTATGAAGTTAAAGAATAAAAGTTAAGTAATTAAGTATCATTAAGTAATATTTAGACAATGGATAAATGTTAGTTTATATAAATTATTTGTCCAACTACAGTGTGATGAATTGAAGTATTTGCCAATTTTACTTTGTAAGAGAAGAAGGGTTTGGTCTATAATGCTTTAATGGCTCCAAACTTAATATATGAGTAAGTTCAGTGCTTTTGATTCTACTAATGTAGCAAAAGCTCTGCCCCAAAACATTGTTCGTTCATTCATTATCTGAACCGCTGAATCCCAACTGGTGTTGCGGGGGGACCGGAGCCCATCCCGGGAACTTATGGGCGCAAGGTGGGGACCAACCCTGGGCAGGCGCCAACACACCGCAGGGCACACACTCTCACACAATCACACTCACAATCACCTTATGGGGCCATCTCTACATAAAATGTAACTGCTGTCAGGACTGTAAACTTTTGGGGCATAAGGCAATAATACATGTAAATATATAAACCATATAGATATAGTGTTTTATTGGAAATTACTTGTTGACAGAAATGTGAATTTACAGAGTGCAAAGTGTAGTCTCTGCTATTGTTTGAAGCTATATACTTTGCCATATGTAAATTCACATTATGTAAAGAAGTAATTTCCAAAAAAGCACTGTATCAATGCAGTATAACAGTCTTTCATGAAAAGCAAAAACAATTTTGAAGCTCACTAAAGTATTCTAGAAAGTACTGTCCATATGAAGTTGTCTGTTTCTGTCTCAGATGTTTGAGGTGGATGTCCTCATGTTGGGTCTGCAACGCCGGGTGACTCAGCTGGAGGAGAGCCTGGACACACTGGAGAGGGAGGACGATCGTGATCTTTACTCCGCTGTATCGCTTCACATCATCGAGCTGGAGCTGGCAGAAATCCTGGAGCTCATGGCTAAAATAAAAAAGACGACAGGCTCCCATCAGCAGCTCAGTAAGAACACAGAGGCACAGGTGAGCATCTAACTACATCACCATCTCACCAGATCTGCATATGCTTATTTTATTTGCCCCGAACCACAATCCTGATTAAAATTGTATTATTGTGAAGTTTTAGGTTTTAGAATCAAATGCAAACCAAACCATTAAATCATGACTTTAAATTACTAATGTCAGTCAGTATTTACTGATGGAAAATAATGTCTCAACCCAAAAAGCATAACCCGCAAAAATGCACAACAAACAGAACGCGCTTTCAGTCAGTTGTGAAAAGAATTTAAAGCAGTCACCGTGTCTTATGCCCTCAAACCTTTATGACTAAAGGTTCTAATTCATTGATTGATTTCCATTCTAGTATAAGTTCAAGATTAAAAAAAGCTAATTAAATCATACAGTTAACAAAAGAAAATATATAAATAAATAAATATATTTTAACTAATTTAAATCAATTAACTGTTTTAAATGATTTATCTTGTGTGTGTCACCTGACATCTAACCGATCGGTCAGTGTTAGAAATATTTTTAAAAACCAGCTGCAAAGTGGTTTCAGGGTGAGCAGTAACCAAAAAAAAGTTAGATTTAATTAATAAAAATAAGGGAGTTCCACTAAATTACAAACTAGCTAACCAATAAATTGGAACAAGGAACAAACCAGACACTTATCCTTTCATTAGAGACCAGATGTTCACAAGAGGAAACCCTACAGGTGATAACAGTCCTGGAGCTGACCACTCTGTCTTGTTGCTCTGTGTGTGTACTGAAGCTGGCAAACATGACGAAGGTCATGCAGGACCTGGAGGTGTTTGACCACATGCAAGTGGTGAGGAAACAGCATGAGAACCAGCGCATAAAGCGAGACTTGGCCTCCTGCCAGCATGAGCTGAAGGCCACCGAAGAGCCACCCACCCCCAAACCAGGTACCAACGCCTGATTTAAAATGCAGTGGGCACTCACATTGAGATAGAATATAAACAGAGGTATTTATTTGTTTATTTTTTTTTAGTTCATTGAAAATAAGAATGGCATCCTCATATCTGAAACCATTGCACCATCAGCATTGCATTGATTACCCTTTTGTATTAAAAAGTTCAGTGTTAATTCAGTGTTAACATTTCATTCTCCATCTGTTTATGTAGCAAACTGTCCCCAGGGGCAGCTGGTCAATGTTTCAGGCCCTAGAACGTACTCCCTCACCCAGTATGGAACCTCCTACCCTTACGGTGCATGGGGCAAAGATCCGAAACCTGCCCCAGGGAAAGGGAACACATACTGGCTGGTTGCACTGACCAGCAGCAATGTTTTTGCCAACTATGTGCGCCAGTACAGCAGCTTGAGCACCATTGTGGTAGGTGTCGGGCAAACAGACACATCCATCTCTTCGTCCAACCCCACCACCAACACCATCCAGGGGCCTAATGTGGTCATGTACGGAGATGCACTCTACTACAACTGCTATAACACGCCCTCCATCTGCCGCTTCAACATGACCACTCGCGCCGTCACCAGCGTGGCACTGCCCCAGAACACTGGCTATAACAATAAGTTCCCTTTTGGGCATCTGGACACCACGTATACCCACACAGACCTGGATTTTGCCACAGACGAGTCCGGGGTCTGGGTCACCTACACGGCACCAGACAATTTCGGGAACGTGATTCTCAGCGAAGTGGTGGAGGGAAGCCCCCCGTCGTTGGGTCGAACGTGGAACACGTCGCTGCACAAGCGCACTGTCACCAACACCTTCATGGCATGCAACGTACTCTACGCCACACGCTTCCTGAACAAAGAAACCGAAGAGATCTTCTATGCGTTCGACACGGTGACAGGGGTGGAGCGTTACGACCTGAGAATCCACATCAAGAAAATGCAGACCAACATTCAGTCGTTAAATTACAACCCCCAAGACCGAATGCTGTACATGTACAGTGACGCATATATACTCTCATATGATGTCATTTTTGAGAAGTGAAGTTTGCTTGTCGGTGTGACTTTCATTTATATTATACAGTTGTATATAAAGTACCTGAATTCCACATTTAAGAAACATTGAAAACTCCTCATTGAAAAAATGCAACTTCAATAAAAGTTATACTCACCCTTTACATACTACATACATGTTAAAGTACTAAAGTACCTTATATTAGCAGTACTAATATATTAGTATCTTGCTGGAAGTATCTTGGTGTTAGTCATTCTAATAAATACTTGACTCAAAGTCTTTGAGTTAAATTCTTTCATTTAATATGAATATAATGCCTATCCTCAAATTGGCTGAATTCCAGAAGTAGATTCAGACTGTGGCAGAACTGTGTGCATTACATTGTCATTACATTACATTACATACATTTTCGGAGTGCAGATTGTAACAAGTGAGGACTGTTTTCATTAGAAATGTAGTGGAATTAAGGGTACATTGATTTCATTATGAGTGTAGTCAAGGGCTGTGTAGGTGTAAAGCGCCTTTGTAACAATGTCTGTTGTAAAGAGTGCTATATAAATAAAGTTGAACTGAAGTGGAGAGAGAAAGTTCCTAATATTGATGTCAGTCCAAGTACTCAAAATACTACATGGAGGTAGAGTACTCAATTACTATACACCACTGATTTTATAGCAGAGAGCTTGGGATGGTTTTTAATCAGTCATTATCCGAAACCCCTCAATCCCAACCAGGATCACGGGGGACCAGAGCCCATCCATGGAACTTATGAGCGCAAGGTAGGGACCACTCCTGGGTAGGTGCCAACACACCGCAGGGCAGGGATGGTTTCTATTCTGTTTTAAATGGCATGATTAGTGCAATGTGTGTCTCCAGCAGTAATCCATAAGCAGGACTAGGAAACAATGGGATAACAGACACTTATAACTGCATGGATTAAAGTTTTGGTTTCTAGAGAGTGATATTAATGTCCATTATTATTCATATATTAACTCATAGATTAACTGTCTTAGTAAACAATAGACAAGGGACACAATATTTAGCATTATTTTTATTGTAGTTACATGATACACAGACAGTGATGGCTTCTATATAGATTTACATTTTACATGAACACATTTTATATACTCATGACCAAGCAGGAGAGAATCAGTCCTATAATCTCTGCAGACATGTTCAAGCTCAGAGAGGGAAACCCCTCACAAAGTCTACCAAGTTCTCAAAACACAATCACTTATTGCTCAATACAAAACGATGGCTAATAATAATAATAATAATAATAATAATAATAATAATAATAATAATAATAATAATAATAACAGTAATAATATCAGTATGAGTAATACTCACTAGTCCTAGCAGGAATTAATACTATGGTGGTAAATTATGATCTAGACCTATATATATTATAAAAACAGTAACTCAGCAAGGGTGTTATGAAGGTGTGAAGATATATATATATACCGTTTACCACAACACACGGCTAGCAGTGGTAGAGACCTTTTAATCAGATGTTATCTAAAAACAGTGCGTATCTACAGGAGGCGGAGGAGGGAGACGAGCTGAAGTGATCTCTAAGAAGAGAAAAACGGGGTCGGAAGGGGCTGAGCCCGGAAAAAGTTAAGGTGACTGAAATGGAGCCACACTGACAATACTTTACAGCACTTTCAAAAGGACAAAATACATTCAGGGCCCCCCGGGGCGGGTATGGCAGCTGTAGCCCGTATGCACCACTCGTTCAGCATCATTTCTGCTCATTTGCTCCCCAAAAAAACTGACCAGATCGGCAGTGCTGAACATGCGGGCCCCTAGGTTCGACATGGACCTCAGGATGGTCAGTGGCATGCTTTTGGTCTCACAGTAGGAGAGGTTGACATGAGAGGAAGAAAAATGAGACACGACCACATGCCTGATATCGGCACAGCCCAGTGCATGCAAGCAAACTGGTGGGGGGAAATGGTTTTGTCCTAAATCGGCCTTAATAAGGGTGAACCCTCTCTTCTCCTGGCAGCCATCTTGTTTTTAACCCCTGCCTGTCTTTATTCTTCGTTTTATACACAATCACTGTCCTTCATATCTATACAACCTACAATTCTTGCTCTCTCTCTCACTCGCTCTCACAATCTACTTCTACTTTCACAATTCTGACTCAGAACATTCCGTCTATTCTATATGCACGACTGACAGAAGCAATACGCTTATTAGTGCACAGTTTTATTTAAGGTGGTTTCTCCAGGTTTGGAGAGGGGAAAGGGGTCATTTAGCCCTTGAGGGGTCGACTGCACGCGTCTGTAAGGGACGGGGCACCTTGAGTTTTAGGGGCGGGACTTTTGGGGGTGGGGTTTGCCCTACATTCCGAGCTTGGAGCGGCACGCTCCAGAAAGCCCCGCCCCTTACAGACACACTCGCAGGAAGCACCCCTGCAATAATTACATCACATCCTCCAAATAAGAGGAGGAGGAGGAGGAAGAGATGACTCTGGAAAGAGTGACATTCAGCAAGACAGAAGAGAGATGAAGTCGTTCCGAAATGAGTCGGGGTGAAAGTAGGATGGACATTCATACTTCACTCTGGACACAATCTGATAGCAGCTCTAGCCAATCACGTCACAGCTCATGTGCTTGGCTCTGCTTATTGATAAAGCCCATCGTCCGTTTTTTCATCTGCCAGTAAGGGAGGAAGATAGGGATGTTGTGAATACTAAAACCAATCATCCTTGCCAAGTAGGAGGAAGTCAGTTTAAGGATTACAGATTCAGTCAAGTTTAAGGATTAATCTTAAAAGGACAGCTATAACTTCTAAGTTTGAGGATAGACATGGATTTGTGTTTGATTTTGAGTGATGACTAAAAAGGAAATACATTGTGAATTGCTTCTGACACCAGGAATAACAATTTCAGCCATTTGAGCTATGGTAGCTCTTCTATAGCCTTCACTTCACCAGCTTTCCTTCCTTGGATCACTTTTATTTAGACCTGACCACTGTAAACCAAGAACATCCCACAAGACCTGCAAATTTGGAGATGCTCTGACTCAGTGGTCTAGCCATCACAATTTTGCCCTTGTCAATGATGCTTAAATCCATACATTGCTTGTGCTTCTAACACATCAGCTTTAAGGACAAAATGTTCAGTTGCTGCCTAATATACGTATCCCACTCACTGCCAGGTGCCACTGTATCGAGGTAATCAATGTTACTCACTTCGCCTGTCAGTGGTCATAACGTTATGGCTGATTGGTTTCATTTGTGTGGGTGTGTATATGTGAAAACAACTTTGGTATACACTTTCTGCATGACTATGTGTGCTGTAAAGAAAGCACGGAACAGGCTTTGAACCAATTCCTTATTGAATCATGACCCCTCCACACAGGTTCAGCCTCAGCTCACGGTTCCAGTTTGGTTTCAGTCAGAGTGTGATTGTCTAAAAAAAAAGGAGACCGCAACGAACCGATCCCAGGCAAAACCACTTCCATGGAAAGGGAGGAAGGTACAGATGACAAACTAGCACAAAGCTAGACGTTACATGAACTCAAGAATTAATGGAGTAAATCTCAGGGCAGGACTGGAGTCTAGTACTATGTAATACGTACTATATACTATGATCTGGAAACTGAACACTCTAGGTGTTTCTGAAATTGAGTTTTAAGGCAAACTAAGAAATAATTGTACAGTCCATTTCTAATCATGTACGCCAAACCATGTCAACTAGCAAATGAGACCTGTGGTGATTGGCCGAGAGCTGAGCCAGTTAATGTAATAGGCTTCAGGAGCCTCACACATTTCAATCGTATGGTCCTTTTTCTCATGGTTAAAAAAGGGAAAAATCTATTTACAGTACAGTGCTGCACAAAGTCTCACAAACATCTTCCTGCTTGTCTCTCTTCACAAAGTTATTTTCTATTCTTTCTCTCTCTTGCCTTCCGAAACAAATCCCCACTATCTGCCACCCGCTATAGCTCCTATCACTTCGCATAGACTGTCGTAGGACAGGGGTTGAGTGAGAGCAGGGACTGATGGGACATGTAGTTTGGGGAAGGGGTGGGAAGGGTGTAGACCCGAGGCAGCAGGCAAGAAGGGGAGACACTGGTGCAAAAACACTGACACTCCGAGCAAAGAAAGGAAGAAACGTGTAACAGGAAAAAAACTCAAAATTTTGTATGAAAATAAGAGAACGAAAGAGAATCGAGCAGTGAGTCATTTTACAGTATAGAGAATTTCAACACTGACACGCAGACCAAAAGGAGAGAAGAAAAACGGGACTATGAATAGCCGAGGGCAAAAAGCTCAGCTTAGTCCCTCTTTCTGTCTCATGTCATTGATCTGTGTGTTTGTGTGTGTTTGTGTGTGTGTGTGTGTGTGTGTGCGTGTACGTGTGGCAGCTCAGCACGACACCTCCATGGTGTGGCTGACCTGGCCAACCCCCTCGCTGCTGTCTGAGTGTGTGCAGGCTCGGTTACGAGAGCCGTCCACTGAGCCGCCGCTGGTTAGAGAGGCCGTCCGGGAGCGCGCCAGGCGAGTCATACTGGCAGAGGGCACTGAGAGAGAGCACACGAGAGAGAGAACGAAAGAGATTAAAAACAATTGCATGTCAAAGACGATTTGCGTGCTATGAAGGGAGGAGGGTGGTTTGAATGGCATGCTAGTTTTTCATGACAGCAGCTTATCGTCCTGAATGTGTTCCTCTTTCCACATTATGAAACAGGTTGCGGTTCTGTGCATCTGAGAAATTGCTCTATTGCAATAATTTATTAAAAGTATACACTTTTTTTTGCTGCAATAGCCATTTCATGCAATTGCAAACTGTATACAATCAGCTAAAAAATGTCTGTTCTCTGTTGGACTGTGCAATGTGCAGAATGGTGAAACTGATTACTGTAGCACAAATTTTATAATTAGAACCACAACACAGAAATAAATAGCAGGTGTCTAACTGCAAATTCTTAAATGCAAAGCCTTTAGTTTCTGGGTTTGGCAACAGCATTCCTTTAATTTAAAATGAAGCCAATTCACTAATACAGCTTGAAAGATGTACGATATTTTAGAAAATTTTAGTGCTTAGCTTACTTTCATAGTTAGACATAACTAGTGACGATTTAAACAGCTGGCAAGTTAGCTTGCTGTCTGTTCCAATTTCCTAATTATCCTTAACCAGATAAGTTAATTTGCCTTTCTAGATCATTCATAAAAGCTCCAATGTAATTTAGTTTAATTCAAATGCAGTTCTGCAAATTGCACAGTCCTAAAATTCTAATTCTGCCATTCTCAAAAGCAACAAGATCATTCTCTCTATAAAAGCGAACATGAAAATTCACAGCTTCTCAATAGAGAATCAACTGTACTCAAGCAAGACCACAAGTCTCCAGTCTTTGTATTCCACTAAGCATAGAGGTCTGTAGAAGAGAAGGGATCTGATCCCGCAGCACACGTGCAGTTCAACAGATTCCACCATCAACTCTCTCTGATTGGCTCTAGCTGCCACGGACTGCCATGCACAGAGCACGATGGGACATTCCATGGCTGGAGAGCGAAGGGGGAGAAAGTAACGTTTTTCCTCATGGGGAAAAACCGTCAGCCAAAAAAACATGATGAGACAACAGAAAATATAAAAAAGGGCGAAGAAAAATAAAAAGGGATGGCCGACCCGGAAGAGTAAACGAGTAAAAGTAAATCATTCAAGTTCAGATGGATGAGGAAGAGGAGGGCAGAGGCATACAGCAAACAGGAAGTACCTGGCCCCCCACTCATCCTCCGATCCTTTATATATGCGACTGAGAGAGGACAGGAAGACACACACACACACACGCAAAAACACACACATGGCAAGGTTACAACAAACTCTGCATTCTTGCACAAACACACACACACACACACACGCACACACATATGTTCAACTTTCACAAAGGCATGTGTGCACCAACACACACACTCACTCACAGAAACACATATCTACACCTCTCACAAAGGCATATCAGACCACCACATACACACATCAACCACAACACCCACTGATGCAAGCTATCTAATTAATTATCCAATTATTTTTTGGCTAATTATCTTACTAAATAATTACAGATTAACACACAAATATTATCAACTAATACTTACTGTAGCCCATCCCTTGCAGGAAGTACTTGAATGCCTCTGTCAGTTTTCCAGGCTATGGTAAAAATAAAAAATCATTACCATGTCAAATACATTTAACTGCTATGTTCATTTTGCACACAATGTATGACAGATTGCAAGTGATTGTGAGCGTCTACTTAAATTAGACCCTAGTAAGTCAGGGGTGTGTGTCACAGCCCGAGGATCATCTTAACTATTAATGAGAGAGTTCAAAGCCATGCCAACTTTAGAATGACACAATGACCTCTGTCCCGTAAAGCTCACACTCAATCGATAACGACAATGTAATATGACTCCCGATCAGTAGCATGCAGAAAACTGACCTGCGTGAGCTGAGGCAGTCCACCAGAGTCGGCCATCTGAAAACACACACATAGATCTTAATGCTACTGAATATATTTCTCTTTTTTCGTAAAAAGATTGTGCCAATATTCTCTCCAGTGTTTTATTTCGTCGATTTATCTCCTACCTTGAGGAAGGTGGTGTTGGTGGGATCCAACTTAGAGTTGCACTCAACCTGGAGACATAAAAAAGCATACTGTAAAATTAGAGCCGATTCTAAACTGTCAGCTACACTGGTAGTGTCAAGTCTGGGATGAAATGGCCAGAGAAAGGATGCAGGTGTGTGTTTGTGTGTGTGTGTGTGTGTGTGTGTGTGCGTATGGTACCAATGACCCAGATATTGCAGTACTGCAATGGTGAGTCACTTCAGCTTTAGCTGCGCAGTTGCAGATGCTTGCAACTTTTACTCTAAGCTGCACAAAAACCACAGCACTTCACATGTTACACTGGGACAAAATGCCCCTCTGCTGTTACAGGATTAGATACCCGGCAGTCCTCTTTTATTGGACCATATACACAACATTCCTCTCCTCTCACTGAACTATTCACTCAATGTTCTCCTTTTATCAAATTATATATTATGTCGTTTGTGACTTTGTTACCCAACGTTCCTCTCTTCTAACTAGAAAAATATACCGAACATGTCTCCTCTCGCACAGAGCTATGCACCGAACATTCCTCTCGTCTTATAGAACTAAATACCCATCAATCTCCTCTTTTTATTAGGACTATACACCCAATACTCTTCTCCTCTCTGCTGGTGTTGGATTATATACACATTCCTTGCCTAATATTGGCCTACATATACAACATTCCTCTCCTCTGAAAGGACTACATACATTTACGTTCATGGCATTTAGCAGATGCTCTTATCTAGAGTCTCATCTTCTATTTCCTGATTACAGAGTCTCCCTGGAGCAACTTGAGGTTAAGGGCCTTGCTCAAGGACCCAATGATGGTAGTGCCGGTGGAGATTCGAACCCACGACCTCTAAAATAACTATATACCCAACATTTCTCTTCTCTTACAGGATTATATATAGTGGTCGACCGATATTGGTTTTTCAGGGTGGATATTGATACCGATTATTGCTAGTTAACTGGGCCGATAACCGATATTCGGAATCAATATGCAAAAAAACCCAGAATCTCTGTCAAAGTTTTTAATTTTACAAACACCACGATCAGTTGAAACTCTCCTCTCTCCTCTGCTCCATTTCGGAGCTTCACGCTGTGCTAGGGTTGCCACCCAGGTCTGACAAAAAACCTGGACATCTCACCAACCCGACCAACCACTTTGCCTATAAGCGGAAACGCCCTTCACGCATCGGATCTTTGACATTCAGTGTCCCGGGAGAGTGATTTTTTCCCGGTAAATCCCGGTAAAAGCGGAACAGGCAGCAACCCTACACTGCACTCGTGTGTGAGTGTAGTATGAGTAACAACAAAGCTTCAGCATTGATATGACTATGAATAGTGTGACATATAGTCAATAAGAGACTGTCGTGGGCGGGACATTAAATGAAGCAGCGAGTCGAGAGCAAATGGCACAGAGAGAAGAGACGGCAGTGGAGCCACAGTAGTGTTATTACTTAATATTGCTGATGGTTTAAATGAAACACAGATACCATTCATCTGCAAAATTCCTAATATCGGCCCTTGATCTTGATATCAGAATATGCAGTAATAAAAAGTGGACAGGAGTGCTGAATAAGTAGTGGTAAAGAGAGGGCAGGCGTTTAATATGTAGCAATAAAAAGGGGAGAGGAATGTGTAGTAATAAGTAGAGAAGGAGACTTTTGGATATGTAGTTATGAAAAGTAAGCTTTATGCATTATATATTGCAATATATATTATAAATTCAGACTGCCAGCTTCTGCATAAAGATGTAGGAGCTGCACTCATCCGTCCCCACCCTCCTCTCTGCAATACAGTGCTGAGTCATCACAGACTGCAGCAATCCCTCAATTGTCAATACATTCTCTCTCTCTGTATTGCCTAGATCTCATTCCTTCTTTCTGCATCTTAGTGTCAGTTCCTTTGATACCCCACACTTATCTTCTCATTCTCGCTCATGTTTAATCTCTTCCTCATTTGCCCGCATGCTCATTCTGTCCTTTTTTTCTTCCTTCTCTTTGCCCTACTTTATCCTCATCCCCCGCCTGCTGCTTTTGCCTTTCCTTTCCCCTCACACTCTGTTGGTCTGATCGGATGTGATCGGGCGCTGACCCACGATTCATACACTCGGCTAAGAAAACACTGACAAAAATATCTGGCACACATGAGCTTACACAGCCCAGGAGATGGACCTGGAGTCTGTGCCATCTGGCCCCATGAGGGAGAAAGAGGGAGAGAGGAAGAGAAAGGGAGTTCTGACCTGCTTCTGTTTATCTGAATGAGGACAAAACATTCCCATAGTGGCCCAGGAGTGGGAGGAAGTTTTGGTGAAGAGTGTGAAGCAGTGTAATGTGGTTAAACATGACGGTATGCACGTAACTGGATGACAGAATGGAGATGGAGGCAGACATGGATTTAAGAGGACGATAGACTCACCACGCCCTCCTCTGCTGGGGCGTTGTCCCCGACGACGAGCATCACCGGGCACCTACAAGATCAACAAGAGATCATGACCTCCTTATTGCTCATTATATAAATAGAGGAGGAAGAAAGACAGAAAGTGAAAGCAAGTGCAAGAGAGATGAGAGAGAGAGAGAGAGAGAGAGAGAGAGAGAGAGAGAGAGAAAGAGATAAATAAAACACACCTCAGTGTTTTGGCATTGAGCACAGTCCCACTTCGGTTCATCTCCAGATCTCTGCGGCTGGTTTACACACACACACACAGTTAGTCTTTTCTAAGCTATTAAAACATAACTTGAAACCAGGTTTCCTGAGTAATTAAAAAATAATGTTCAGGCATCAGCATGAAATCACCTTTTTTTAAAGAAAAACTGAGTGATTATTTGTCATTGTGAATTGTGAATTTGTCATTGTCACAGCACAGCACACGGTGCACCACGACGAAATGTGAGCTCTGCATTTGACCCATCCATGAAGGAGCAGGGGGCAGTTAACAAGCTGAATGTATTTGAATATATAAATAATAGGAATGTAATGATACATTGATCTACACTAATACATCAGTTAAATGATCAATGAGCCCATAGCATCGATCCGAAATAAACACACTGATACAGATATCAAACATATTATACAATGACTTTATACTGAACATATATGAATGGAAATGAATGTGTTCATGCCAATCACTGGCTCCTTATCTGAATCAAAACAAAATGGTACATGAGATATTATGATACTGCCAGATATTGAATTGTTGTCTTTGGAATCAATATAATATTGTATTGTGAGGAAACTTAAGATTTATTCTCATAATAATAAGTAAACATTTCACATTTCAGTCATTTAGAGATTCAATATTCATAGGCTTGCAAACAAAATGTGCATAATCTAAGTGTTTTGCATAAGTAAATCCAGACTGTGACTATTCTGCATGATTTTGAATGTGCAAATTATACTCATGTCCACCCTGCTGCCTCTTACCTGTTATACATGTTCCAGAAGAGCTGCAGGTTGTACTGGTTGACGGTGTTGTTGATCTGCTGACGGTAGCTCTGCACCAGCTCTGTGTTGTTCATCAGTTCCTCCTGTGGTTAAAGGAGTGATATGCAAGATTTTTTTTCCTTACAGGTATGACACATAAGACTGCTGGAGTGCAGGGCATTGCTTAAAAGTGAGATGAATGCCAAAAATTGTATCATTCTGTAGCAAGTCAATGGAGAATTACAATGCCTGATAAGTCCTGGTGAGTTGGTCTGGTTGTGCACTGACCTGGCTAAAGAGGTGGGGTAGGACCATGTCCGGCAGGGTGCTGGTGAGTCCAGAAAGCTTGGTAGCAGCCCAGTCAATCCAACCCTTACCGTTAGGATCAATGTTGAGGAGAACCAGACCCTCCACCAGCTCAGGGAAGATCAGCTGCATATGAGAGACAGAGAGAGAGGGAGAGAGAGAGAGAGAGAGGGAGACCGGGTTTGGTCTATACACTGGAAAATCTAACATTAGAACTTAATGTGAAGTAAGTTCACATTACCTAATACTCCAAAAAGAGATAACTCATTCACATGAATCAGCCCAACTCAAACGTGAATTTCCTAAGTAATGACTCAATAGACCTGACTGTGCTTACTTTTGCATTATTTTAAGTAGACATGATGTAATTCAAGTTAGTTGCGCTGACTCACTTTATGCATCATGCATATGAGGGCAAAATACTATAAATCTAAATATATTAGGTAATCAGATCAATTTATCTACGTTACTTTACCAATAAGACACAAGTTACTTGTACTCAATTACAATACATTTTTTGTTTAATTTGCTTAATTTTACAAACGTAAATTACTTTAAGCAATCAGTTTTTTTAATAGTCTGAGTTGACCTAACGTATTAGGTTTTACACTGTCCTTGTTTTTCAGTTATATCACAAGACACCCTACAGATGCTGGTGATTCCTAAAACACTTACAGCGAACTTGGCCAGGATGTAGGCGCCAGCACCGACTCCAATTCCCACAATGCTCTTAAATCTAGTGATGGAACATTCGATTAGAATTGCATTAAGCAGTTGAGTCTCATATGTCACCTAATATGTAATCTGTAATCTAACTAACTAGTCTAATCAAACTGACCCATACTCACCCAAAGTGCTGCACCACGGTGGGCAACATGCCAGCCAGCTGATCCATGGTGGGATACTGATATCTACAGGATAGAGTGTGTATGTTTAGCTCAATATAAGTATAATATATGTGTTGGTGTGAATCTGTGTGTGTTTTCTGTTACCCTGCTGGCATTTGAGGAGCTCCAATTTGCTGGCCGGGAGCATCAACATGGCACACCACGAAGTGTTTTGTGATCTCCCTCATGTCATCGTTATGAAACAGGGTATTAAAGCACAGCTTATCTGAGAGAGAGAGAGAAAATGCCTACTTAATACAGTGTTGCTCTACTGTAGTTGCTGACTGGACTGCTAGTGACCGTCACAGTCACGCTTCTCAAATGACAATTTAGGTATTTGTGAGAATCTGATTGCCCCCAAATAGAAAACCTGAGATTTGTCAGATTTCTGTAGCTTTGTGAGGATCTTCTTGCATGTGTTTAAAAGAGGTAAAAGATTTGCTTTTGGTTGCTGTGTAAATGGCAAGTTTCATCAATGTTAAAGCGTCTGGTGATATCACAAAGCCTGCTATGATACAATTTAAATGGGCCTTATGAGCAATATTAGCTCAGTATTCTTTAAACAAGTAACTTCTCTTCCGGCTCGACGTCGCTCTTCGGAACAGTGTCTTTGCTGATATTGGGAAACCTCTCTGTCTGTGGTTACTTGTTACACAAATACTTTTAACAAATGATCTTTTACAGTAGACGTCTGCAGGAGCTCCCCTGCATTTCTGTCATCAACAACACCAGACAGCAGACTGGACAAAGGTTTACAGTTATATGCCTCCTCTTACACTGACAACTATGAGGTTAAATTGTTATCAGCTAGCTAAGTTACCTCAGCTAACGTTAACTGATTTCTGTGGGTTGATAGAAAAACATATCTCTGGTAACTTGTTTAGTATTTTTATGATTTGCGTCAATTATGGACCTCACCTAGATAGTAAGACACAACTGTGTGAGTAACACACACATCAAAAAGAAATATTAAAATCTCCAACTTGTCACATCTCTCCCGCCGGAGTTGATGGCCTATTTAAGTGACACAGCGAGCAGAGGGAAAACACCACCATCAGTAATTCAAGCGGCACTAACATCTCCTCTCGCACCACGCCGTCACATCACATCAGAACGAACTGCGTTCCAGAAGTGGGCGAGCGCTAATGAGGCTTCATAACAAACTCTCCCTGCTGTCCCCCCTGCCTCCAGAGCAACCCGGGCTGGAAGTGACCGTCCCAGTCAAGCTACACTATTCACACTAGAAGAAGAAAAGTGACTCGCTGACCCGAGCTGCCATGACTCATCCTGCCTCTCCCGTTCTCCTCTGGCAAACTAAACTGACCCACTTCTCCCTTCATCTCACCCTGCGTATTTTATATAGCACAGCGGTCTGCCTTCCTCTATCTCCCTCTCTCTGGCTTCATCGTTTCTCCTCTTCCTCTCTCTATCACTCCCTCTCTCTGAGTCACATTTGACTTCAAGGCTCTTCCCATATACTAATGTGAACTTCTGGGACAGAGGAGCGAGGGATGAAGTGAAGGATAAAGAGAGAAGAGCAAGAGAGAAAAAGAGAGAGAGAGAGGGCGGGAAGGGCGAGACAGAGATAGAGATGTGCCCTGCAGCAAGAGTCAGATGATGTAGATGTTTTTCTGTCCTACATTTATATTTCCATTTCTCTTTCTATTTTTTCCCCTTTGTCTCTCTCTCTCTCTCTCTAAGAGCTCAATGCTGGATTAGTGGAACACATGAATAGACTGACTCTCTCTGGAGCAGTGGATTAAAGAGAAAGGAAAAAAAATATGTAAGACGGAAAAGGAGAAAAGCTCCATCTCTGCCCCCACCCCCTCCCGCTCTCTTCCCCTGCCATCAGTCTCTCCTGAGAGCCATGTATCGATGGGTCAGAGACGTTCTTTCGGAAGGGGAGTGGTAATTGGATCCTGTCAGCTAGATGGGCACGATGCAGGAGTTTGGCTCAGAGGGCAACAATTTCAGCCCACTATCCAGTGCCTCACAAACACACACACACAAGCACACAAACACACGAATGCACTCCAAAATGACCGTTATTAATGTGTCCTCATGTGCATGACTGATGAGTTGATGCTGTGAGTCAGTATTCAGACCTTAAAGACTAATGTGATACGTTACATGAGAAAGACCATAGATTTAAAGTCGCATGACAGACAGAGGGCCGCCCACAAGGTCATCAGCCAGTTAAACTAGGTGGGGCACAAGACTGCTGTAGTGAAAGTGTGCAACTCGTTTTCTCCTGAGATCTAGCAAATATAGAGCATTATAGCAATCCTGCAAACACCATCTGATTGTTTCGATGTTAACCCTAAAACACAACACTGTGTCAGTGAAGAGACTGTTTAAGACCCTGCATCTGATATAACAACTCACTTGCACCTTGAAGATTTGCAGAAATTCGATTTGAACACGCCCTAAATCATGCGCTCAGATCATTCAAATAGAGACACTGACTGAGCTCTTTCTTAGACAGCCTTGTCATTCAAAGATGTTAATATGCAGGCCAACTGTGACTGAAAGATCATTTTCACAATTTAAGGTTTGCGTGGCTGAATCGTATGTTGTAGGGTAGTGACTGCTTTTAGTCGGATGTTTTTGTTTCCAGCCTGCCAGTGTTTTTAAAACAGATTACCAAAAATCCTGTCATAGCAGTAATCCTCTTTGTTCACGTACAAACTCTGAAGACTTATGTAAGGGCGTAATTACGCTTGATTGTTTTGTTTAATTTTGATTTGATTAAGGTATGATATTGAGACTTCATAGCAGATGCCATAGCAACCAATATGAACGCTGGGGAGTGAAAAATGCACCGAAGCTGCTTGTTTCTTTATAAAGGAACATAGTGATGTTCAGAAATTAGCACCAGCAACAACACACACGAGCACATCCCACTGCATGCCGAGAACGCTTTGAATATGCACACACACACATTGATATGCACGCGAACAAATACACACAAGCACACATAAGCACGCACATGCTCATACACACACTCATAAATTTAATTCTACAACAGACAGATGGTGCATAGCCGACATGAATATCTCACCTACACACACAAACACACACACACACACATACACACACACATACACACTTACGGTTGAGTCCCACATCATGATAGGTGAGGATTGCGGGCTTGTTGCCTTTAGGAGCTCCACGAATCACCACATGCAGCATCCCATAGGGAGTCTCGATGTCATGTCCCTAAAACACACACACACACACGAGCACACACACGAGCACACACACACAAGTTTCAAATCTCCACAATCCAATCTGTTTTCATGAATCCTGTTAGAAGGTCAGAGCTGATCTGAGATCAGCTCCTCTAGCTTTATTTTCAGCCCTTTGTCAATAAAAGCTAAAATATAAACTGACACAGAATCAGTGCTGTTGTCCTTTCAGACTGAGGGAATAAAGGCCTCAGACTGGGTCAGAAGCTTCGAGTCAGAGGTGACCTTCACTAAAATGCACACAAACGCTGTCTCACAGTTACATGAACAACATGAACCCACACAGAAAATAGGTCAGTGTTATGATTCTTATGATTTTTTTTTTACATTTGTAATATTACTCAAAATGGAATGTTATACAACTATCACATAAATAATTAATATGCAACATCAAAACATCCGCCATTTTAGAAATGTATTATGATAAGACATTCTTTTTTTAAAAGACATCAAAAAACCAAATAAAGCCGACGTCTCCCTCTAAACAACCCATTTCAGTGGAAATAAACAGCTAATCATCGCCTAATTAATTAAGGAACGTGACTTTCTCGTTGGTCTCTGCAGCAGCTGGTTCGTGGTTATTTTCCTGCCGTATTGGCCCTGACCCACATCGCGGGCTGGTGCTCCAAATGGAGCCACGTTTGACATTATTGCTGCTGCAGGATTATGGCTGTAGTGTGCAGTAAAGCTGGGCGGGCAGCAGGTGGACAGCGGGCGGGACGGCCGACGCTCAGGTTTTAATGCGGATGGGGGGAGGACGGAGGAAAATGACCAGAGTGACATGACACACTGGAACAGATTAATTCTGGGTCAGACTGCAGATCACAAACACAACACAAAGCCACGAGGTGCCTGTTTACATATTTATTGGATGATGTTAAAGGGATGATGATGTGGAGATGGAAAATGCAGAAAAATGCAGATGAAGAAAGTGTAACATTGTAAGTGATAAAAACCTCTCTCTCTAACACATAATAAAAATCTACCTCAAGGTCACAGATTTGTCCCTGACAGAAGATTTGTGAGCATTTCATCGAATACACACTCACACGCCACGCTTCTAAACGTATATTTTTGCCATGAGATTAATATGAAGAATCATGACCCACCACACCTGATATTTGTGTTAATGAGTGTGCTTAGTCCACCATTAGACAATGCATGCGCAGCATGATGTATGTGTTTGTATATCCCGTGGGAATGCATACCAATGACTCTGCACCACTGTGTCTATGTGTGTGTGTGAGCTATATAAGGGCGATGTTATACATGACTCTTCAGTTTTCACCCAAATTTCTGCTGTTAAAAAGCACTGTCTTATTTCGTCAAATCTTGCACAAGGATGTACGTTAATGTTGGTCTAAAAATTGTAACAAATATTTTTTTGAATGATTTTTTTATCACAGAAAACATTAAACACAGGTATTCTCTTTGAATTTAAACAATAATGGAATCAGATATAAATGAAAGAAAAACTGTTCTGTCACTAAATAAAATTCTACAAAAGCTCTCACTATGCAAGCTGTAAACGGAATGATTTAACTGGGTCAAATTGTAGCTTTACCCAAATACAATTAATATGCATAATAATATAAAACATTAATAAATACACACATATACAATGTACACAAAGAGAAAATCTCATGATTTTAACATTCACAATTTTAAAATTACACAAAAAACTGTGCAAAATTCTATTTTACTTACAAATCCACATAAACAATCCCACACACACACACACACACACACACTCCACTGCAGTGACACTCACCCCGTCCCAACACTCAGGCATGGCTGCTGCAGTGTGTGTGCGTGCTGTGAGGATGAGGAGGAAGAGTGTGAGGAAGACAGAGCAGGTTCCCTCGGCTCGGACGGATTAGGATCCAAGCAACAGAAGCAGAGAGAGAAAGAGAGATGCTGCTGTTGCCACGGCGTCAGCCTCTTTGTCTCCTCTTCTCCAGCTCCAGGGCTGAGCACGTCCCCGCACCACCCCCTGACACTCCCCCTCCCACACAACTCAGCCTTCTATTGGCTAGCATCAACGTCTGGCAGCTCGTGATTGGACGCTGGTTCTGTCAGCTTTACACAGACCTTGTTGTGTTACTAAACTGGGCCTGCGTTTTTCCTCCTCAGCGTTTCTGGGTCACGGGATTGCGAACGTGGTTCTGTTCTTGTCCTCCACCAAACCCACCCTGCTTCTGAACCATTTGGATCTGGCTGGATCCGGTCACAAGAATCACAGACTGCATCACACACATGAATGAAACAGCAGTGTAAATCATGCACGCTCTATTTGCTGTTTTTTCCTGCTGATGTGGAGTGAAAACTGTTGGTAGCCATTTGCTTTCTTTTAATATTTTCTTTAAAAATATATTGGTGTAAAGCATATATAATTTCTTTGTCTTGCCTAAACTGAATGCACAACTGATCCCAGATCAGATCAGTGCACTCATCTCCTTGTTTTCCTTACTTGCAACCATATTACCATTTTTTGCAAACCACAGTGAATCGGTAATGGCTTTGCAATTGTTTGTTGCAAATACTATAATATGAATATTCGTCAGGCTCAGATATTGTCAGAAATTTGCTATACTGGCACCTATGAGAGACCATTAGGGTCAAAGAGGTTAACAGACACTAAAAGAGCCTGCTTATGAGATTCATTTAGAGATTACAGTTGGGTAATAAGCTACTGAGCTCAGGTTTGCCTGCCAAACCTGTACACAGATGGATATTCTAGTTTCAGAAGAAACTGCAGCAGGGCAGCGGTGATGTCCCTGTGCCAGGCTCTGTGCCAGCTCTCTGCAGGCACGGGAGCAAGCAATGCGGCGGCAAATTTGCGCTTCCATTCATCTCCACTAGATGGAGGAGAAATCGTGTCACAATGCCGCGGCAGTACAAAGCATGAGTCAACTGTTTTAGAAGGCATTTCAATCACAGTGTGACCCTGCAGGAGGCCGCGGAAGAGCGAACGCTAAACGACCCTCCACATTAACTGCCATCATGCAAGTACCTGCCACCTCAGTTCTGAAGCTTAAACCTTATTTACTTACTCTGAATATTTAATAATATTACCATTAAAGAGTATGAAAACTTCAGATTTTTTCAATTTTAACTATTATTAAATTTGTAAATAAAGAAACATTTTGTTGATCAGGTACAGATCATCTAAACATTAGTCAAAAAGGTTTTAGAGGGCCCGACTGTAGCACTGCATGGAAAGGAAAGGGAAATTTCCTAGAGAAAATGTGTCATCTGGTGAAAAAGGTAAAAGGAGAAATAAAGCAAATAAAAAGGGAGGGATGAAGAGAGCATGATAAGGTCACATAGTGTGAGGCAGCACAAATCAGTAGTTTGATATTAACTGAAAGGATAAAGAAGTATCACAATTTGATGTGATACTCAGGGGCATAAGTTGCTCCACATAAGCATGCTCATTTACTGCTGACCAATTACATACGTGTCAAGTACTAAATACTAATATATCAAATCCTTAACCATTTCTAAAGTCATCTAAAATCATCGTTCACAAAGTACAGTCTGAAGTCTCTCCAAACTTCATCTGCAGTGTTGTAGCCAACAAAGATAATTGATATGTTTAGGGTGTCTAGCTTGACCAACATAAATTTGGCAAATTTTACACTACACTCTGTCATTCAAGTAGGAGAGTAATAGTTATAGCTATAGTTTTTAAAAATATTACTGCATAATAACGTCACTTCTCGTCCTCTCACAGCATCAATCGCTACTCAGCTCGACCCACCGATACTCAAAAGAAGAGGAAGATATGCATCAGGACTCTTTGCAGTGTTGGCTGCCCAGTGATGGGTTAAACTTCCTCCAGCCATCAGAACCACAGACTGCCTTGCGGTTTTCAAATGTTGTCAGAAGGCACACCTCTTCAAGGAGTATCTAAACTAATGACCCCTCATACTTACTGTTTACTTTGTTTTTCCTAAAAGAACACTAACCAGTAACATGTAGTATGTTTGTGCACTAACTTGGCTGACAGTTCTAGTCTAACTTTAGAGATTAAAAGATAGTTGTGGGCTACAAAGCACCGTTGGGCGTCGCTCTGGATAATAGCATCTGCTAAATGCTGTAAATGTAAATAATAATATATATTAGGAAAGTTAATTTCATAACAATAAGTTAATAAAAAGTCATTAAACCAAATTTAGCACTTTCAAATCATCATAAATTAATGTTTAGCTAAAATAAAGACTCTAGTTTAAAAAGTTTACTCAGTTGTTCTGTTATTAATAGCATATATGATAAAGAGATGCAATGAGATTTTATTTATCTTTACAGACTAACCTCCCCTTCATACTGAAGGTTAATTGTTAATCCACAAAACATCAACTGTGAATTATTAACTAATACTCTGAGTAGTTTTGAGAGAAATTCTTTACAATTTTACCTAACTATTTATTCATGTAATGTTTCAGAAATGTAACAGTACTTGTGCATGAGTGTAGACTTGTGGTACTCTGTTCAATAATAAATAGCCAAGTTGGAAACTCCTAGTCTCTTGTCGCACCACGTTTAAAACCCTTCTGTTACAGGTATAAAAATAGAATCATGGGGCTCAAACTCAGCTGATCAAGCTCATGGACGTGATCTGTGGCATTAGAATATTAGAGAAAGGTCTATTTAGATGAGATCATACTGAAGCAAGAATAGTTTTTGTTTAAACTCTATTCTAAAATGAATGCCTCCTGTGTTCATGTGGGATTCATGACAACTGTGGGACAGAAAGTGATGGAGAGAGATCAGTCGCTCTCTTCCTCTAGCAGTGATTTTTCATGCTTCACTCCACCTTTCAGACAAAAAACATATTTTTCCCTAAAAGCACACACACACACACACATCGGGGGGTAAAGGGATTATCCTGGCCCCAGATGAGCTGACATTTTACACACAGCCTCCATCTCTCAATCCCTCTACCAGTTTCTCTCTCTCTTTGCCTCCCACACAAATCGAGTCCCATGCCACCCAGAGGTAGTCTGCACATATAAACATATACAAACAGGCTAGTTCCAAAATACAGTTACATAAGATCAAGCTATTCGTTTCATGCAAAAGGATCAGAGCATTTAGTGGAGTGTTTTATATAAGAGCATCCAACTGCAGTCAGAGTTCAGAGCTACTAAATACCTTTCCCTCTCCCACATTTTGTGCACATCATCTTCACTCACATGAGCTAAAAGGTGATTATCACCAAGGCCTGTCTCACTAACACTACACCTCCTGAAACAAAACCCAGCCACACATCTTCAAACACAATGTTTTAATTAAAACTTTTAATTAAACTTTAATTAGAATTCTCAATTTAAAAGGTGTGTGTGAGGAGAAAAGGTGAGAAGAAACAGATCCATACGGCCTGACACTCATCTTTCCACTCAGGTTACTGTGGTGTTTTAGGAGAAGTAAATAAAGGCTGCTTGAAAATGAAGATGAAGATTCTATTTCAGTTGATTAGGCTTGATTACTAAAGGGAAGTGATCTGCTTTCATAAATACTCTTCATTTTATAGTATCTTTGGATTATATAAATAATTAATATTGAAAATGAATGGAAACCCATTAAGATGTGTCAACAAACAGCATGAGCCAAGAGTCAAGCTGACTGCCTAAAGCCTGTCTTGCAAAATTAGCCTTTAATCAACTGTTTCTTTCTGTAAACCTCTCTATCTTATTCTTACTCTTTTCCTGTATACTTATTTGTAGTTTTGTAACTGCGTACATGATATTACATCTATATATTAAAGTATGTGTTTACCATCAGAACTCTTACATGCTTCTGAGGTCACAATCGCTTGCTGAATAATTGCTGAGTATCTGAGTAACAGATATAGTCTTTTTTCTTATTTTATTTTTTAAGTCTTGTAATAGAACTAACAAGGTCTGACTTGAGAGTCAGTAACTTTGTAAATCTAATTATTCTTAATAGTAACCATTTTCTGAAAAATAAATTAGGTAGGAGATTTTCTTAGATGTTCAGAAAATACATGCATTCAGTTTACAGCTAATGTGATTTATAAATAATTATATGATTACATATATATATATAACACACAATGAACTATTTCATTAAAGGGGTAAGATGCTGTGGAGCATCCCAAACTTTTTCCTGCAAGGCCTTTATAGATAATATGTTTAGGTCTTTCAACAAAACAAAATGTGTAAAAATGGACAATTACCTTTACAAAAGAATGATTGAAGGTGACAACGTATCTTACATTTTTGTATTTAACATTTTTTGCGTTCGACTAGAACTAGGGAATCGTTAAAAGCAATTTACTGTGATTAATCACAAATGTTAAATACTTTGTTTTCACAAAGAAAAAACAAATAAATGTGTGGTCCTAGAACAAAGAAATAAATGTTCTGGTTGCATTCATTATGAACTGGAGACTATGCTGATCAGCAGACGCGCATATAAACACGTTTAAAAGTACTGTATATGCTGAACGCGTTTGTTGCCCTTCGGTGAAAAGTTAATCCCCGCAGTTTGTGCACAAAACTTTAACCTTAGCTTCCATCAGGACATTTTTAAAACCTCTCTAATAGCTTCTTTTGCGCCTTCAGTCGCACAAGTCTGATTTACAATGACGTTTTATAATGATGAGCCGCTGCCTGTACTGTATATTCCAAAACTACGCGGATCCGTCAAAACTTTTCCTCGACGTATAAACGCGATCTGCGTTGTAGTTACTGTTGGAAGTCTGCACCAAACTTATCGTATAGTTAATTTTCGTTAAAACTACGTTTTAATTTCTAGATAAATCCCTTGCCTTAACGTAAGCCCTAATTTTGGCATATTTTCTAAATAGCCTCTCTGCCTAAATTGCTTTAAAACTTAGCCAGCTCGCTAAGAGAAAAGGTATAATCTGAACATTTGATCACGCTTGTCGCTGTGAGACTGCTACTCTTATTTCATTTCCATATAGTTCTTCTGGTGAAAAAGGTGAAATATGAAATATTTCAAATGCAAATGATATTTTATATTTCACCGTTTTAACCACCAGAGGGCGCTAGGGTTCTGCCTTTAGTAGGGTCTACGTGTTGCGATGCTGGTTGTTATGATCCATGAAAATCTGTATCTGTATCACATGGCTGTTCCCTGTATCGAGTGTCAGGTTTGTTTGGTTTTTTTTTTTGCAATATTCTTGTTACACTTAAAAACAAGCTGGTGTCAGTTACATTCAAGGGGTCTGTTCTGAAAGTTGTGAGAGGGAAAAAGAAAAATCAACAGTGGTGCTAATACATCGCTGCCATATTCCCCCAGTGCGTGACGAAAACATTACTGCACTATTATACCATGGTTTTTAAAAGCAGTGTTTTTCTCCTGCAGCAAACTGCTGACAAATTCAGTGTAGCAGTTTGACTCAATCAGACCCAGAAAAAGGCAGCAAATAGAACAGTAAATGTCCAGTACCTTCCAGTCCCCAACAGGTACGAAGGTCTCACAGTTATCCTGCAATACAAAGAGAAGCGAAGAGTCAGAATCATCACCACACTGAAGGCATTATTCCAACATACAGCACAAACTTCATAGCCGGAAATGCTAAATATAGTGGACATAATAAGCATCAAGGCAGGTTAAGCCCCTGGGCATCTGTGGGAATCTGCACATAAATTCCTGCAGTTCCTGGATGTGCTGACACAGTTTTGATTGCATGTGTGGTGTAATACAGATGGTGCAGCTTAACAGAACCACTTAGCATTATAAATTAATGAGATCATGACAACAGCTCAGCACGCGTCTCCATTTTCCAGTAGCTATGTTAGCATTTATGGGCAAAACTTCAGTGAAAGAATGGAGAGGTAAGTAGAAAAACCTAGAACAACACATGTTATATTGTAAATGAAAGTTAGGTTAGATGTAGACGTTAGACAACACAGACACTGACAGAACAAATGGCACAGTGAATGAAGTAGATCCATCTAGAATTCTGTTCAAGAGAAATTAGTGTCATGTAACAGAGAAAATAAGCAAAACCAGTAGAGCATGACAAAGGCACATTGTAGGACGTTAAAGGTGATTCTATTCAGCATGCAAGTTTTCAATGATAAGAGACAGAACAGACAGGCCACTCATCCATGTTTGCAGAACGTTACTGATACCAGACCAGACTGAATAAGGCTGACTTGCTGAGAGAAATGTTAAAGGTTATGGAGATTAGCAGCTAATTTCCCCAAAAAGCATCCTAACTCAATAACTGTCAAAGAGTCTTTGGGTTAGAGTGAAATCTTCTTGTAAAAGTCTAAAAAGCTTTAATATTGCATACTGTAGTTTGATTTATTGTTTTATTAAGTTTGTGTTATAACAGCACCTCTTTAACCAAGAAAGGCTCTGTAATACAGAAATGTAGATATTTAATGACCTGTAGACCCTAGCCATTTATGTTGAATTGACGTGTATTAGGGTATCTAATGTCTCTGTTCTGCACTACTATGTTACTAACTACTTTAGCAACTAACATAGTGTTGCAACAATGCTTTTGGGGAACGCACACCTGGAGAGAAGCACCTGCTATAAGTGTTAAATAAAGTGCAGAACAGAGACATCAGATGCTTTTGTGAAACGCAACCCAGAGTGACTTCCATTACCCAATTACTGAGACAACCTTCACGGAGCAACTTGTGGCTAATGACCTTACTAATGAGCCAAATAGTGGTTTCTGGGATTCAAACCTCCTTTATGATCACCAACACAGGGTTTCACTTAGACCACTGTGCCAGGACTGCCCCAGTTTGGACTTTGCCAAACTTGCTTTCTCTAAATTTACATTTATCCCATTTATCAGACAATGAAATCACCAACTACTCTACACAGTCTCCCTGGAGCAACTTGGGTCTTGGTCTTGCTCACTGTCCTAACTGCAGTAGTAGTGAAGGTATGATCAAACCAGGCTTTGTAATCCAGTACCTTACCATTAGACAACCCTAGGCGGTTTGAAATCGTGGTCCTCAAGATATTCTTCTTTGAACAGATTTGTTCATTCTTGCCCAAGCACATAAATCATCATCATCTTTGCTAATTAGCCAATAATTTGTATCAGGTCAGTTGTGTTTGGTAACACTTAAATCTGTGCAAGAGTTCATGAGGACCAAACAAGGTAATGCCAGAAAATAATGGTGGAAAGGGATAATTTGAAATGGTGTCCTAATGTAGAAGGTGATTACAAGTTCTAAATGCCATTCAGAACAGAGCCAAATTTGGATGCAAGAGGAAAGATGGAAGTAGCCGGGATTTGAAGTTATTTCAGTCTGGTTTGGAAGTTACAGTCACAACGGAGTTCCACAACACTGAGATAGAGGATGTTGTACTGCATTAGCCATTTTGGCCAAACAAAAGCAACCATCATATTTATATACAATTTTGCTGTTAATTGGGGTAAATGGTAATGCAGCTTTAAGCCAAAACTGACAAAGATGTGTCAAAGCATCTAACTTAAGCATAACCAGTGATACAGCACATGATCAGGCTTTGACCAAGGGCTGGATAACATGCTAGCAGTTTCTGTGAGTGCATCTGTTGTTCGCTGTTATTAGTCAAAGACTAAGTAACTTCCTAAGTAATGGTCCAGTAACCTATTAACCATATTTTCTCAATTATGTATACTATGTTTATGATTGATCCAATAGTGTCGTGACTCTGCTCAGGACTGGAGAGTGAAATCTCTGGTCTTAAAGAACCAAGTCTTACTTAGATTTGATGTAAATGAATGAAGCCTAAACTGATGACAGGAAGGGACGTGGCCTGTGCATTACCAGGATGTACCCGCTGCTCCGACGGCGACGGCGTGTCACACCGAGCCAGTGGCGGGCGATGTCATGCCACCTGTGTGCGGACTTTGCTGAACGGGGCCGGGGCCCAGCGCAGGGCAGGGCAGGGCCACACGCTCCACTTTCCTGCTTCTTTATACATAAAGAAGTATTACAGAAAATATAAGGCCAAACAGCCTCCTCTAAAGCTGTGGAGAATGAATAAAGTTCTATTGCATTTATTCTGTGAATACTGTACTGTACAGTGGTTGATTAATTAACTAATTTATTTATCTGGTCTCTGATAGGAGGAATTTAGTAGTAGCATATGGCCAAACATTGTATATTTCACAGATTTAAACCTCAATATTGACATCTATTGTAACACTATAAATTACAGTACCATAAATGAAAGTTGCGTAGCATATAGTATGAATATAACATTTAGAGTTTTTTTCTGTTTTGATCAATCAAAATGGAAATTATCGGGTTATACACTACCAGTCAAAAGTTTGGACACACCTTCCCATTCAATGTTTTTTCTTTATTTTCATTACTATTTACATTGTAGATTCTCACTAAAGGCATCAAAACTATGAATGAACTGTGTAAGGGCTATTTGACCAAGAAGGAGAGTGATGGAGTGCTGTGCCAAATGGCCTGGCCTCCACAGTGACCTGACCAAACACAATCGAGATGGTTTGGGATTAGATGGACCGCAGAGTGAAGGCAAAAGGGCCAACAAGTGCTTAGCATCTCTGGGAACTCCTTGAAGACTGTTGGAAAACCATTTCAAGTGACTACCTCATGAAGCTCATCGAGAGAATGCCAAGAGTGTGCAAAGCAGTGATCAAAGCAAAGGGTGGTTATTTTCAAGAATCTAAGATATAAAACATGTTTTGGGTTATTTCACACTTCTTGTTTACTACATAATTCCATGTGTTCATTCATAGTGCCTTCAGTGAGAATCTACAATGTAAATAGTCATGATAATAAAGATGTCACGTTCCACTCACACAGAGAGTCGGACGCAAAAGCAGGAGTTGACATTGACGGTGATTTATTTACAGGTTCCACACGAATACACCGTTCCCACACAGAGAGTGATAAGTGTGAGGGCGAACCGACAAAGACGCGACTGACCAAACCGAACTTAAATACACAGACAGAAACAAGGGGACCGAACTAGAACACAGGTGAGGCTAATAAAGTCATAACAGGAACACAGGAAGTGGGGCCAAGACGAGACAAACACGAAAATAACCAAAACAAAACGGGACACAGCGCCACCTGCTGTCTGCTCCGCTAAGGCGCAGACCAGCTCCTGACAATAAAACATTGAATGGGAAGGCGTGTCCAATATACTGTATATATAATGTACGTTCAGAAATTGTAGAAAATCTGGCCATAAAACTACTGTATCCATTTGCCTCAAGGAGACAGACAGACAAGGATTAATAATGGGACACTCAAAGTAATTAACGTAACCAACAATCAATAACAGCTGCCAAAGATAACTGTTTCTGATATTTTGTGCATTATGACTGCAACTTTAAGTGTTTTAGATTACACTGTTTAAATGTTCTAAGATGACCTAAAATAGCATTCAAAAGAAAAAACATGGCAAAAAAGTGCCCCGATTTTAAGGTAATATTTAAGTAAAAATATTAGACATTATATTTCTATACTGTGGAAATGAGAACCTTCTATCCATCTGTCTATTTATTCACCTATCCATCTATCTATCTATCTATCTATCTATCTATCTATCTATCTATCTATCTATGAATTTCATATTGTATAGTTTTCAGTTATTACTGGCTCATAGATTATGTTGCATTACAGAGTCACCCTCAAATCTTAACAATGACGTTTGTGTATATCCTTTTTCTAACTAATTCAGTCTGTAAGAGTTTGATGAGTGTGACTATGTTTTACATCCCTCACTATGTAGTGTATGGATTCCAACACAGAATTGATGAGTTTTTCACACCCACACACCAGAGTCCATAAAAACACTTTTAGAGGCACTCAAGCAGAAAAGAGCTGCAAAAATCACCCTGAGCCCTTAGGCTCCACGATTTGTAAAAGTGCCATTTTTAACACCAGTTATTTCACATGACACTTTTCATGCCCCCATGTTTCATGCTTTTCGCTTCCTGTTAGTGTTTTACCATTCAGACCTTTGGCTGGAATGTTCTGGTTTTGGGCTCAGGAAGATAAAACGTCACACACGCACGCACACTTGCTTTTGAACTTGGTGAAAAATAAGGACACTCGTTCCACATACACCACATTTAGAAGCGTCAAAATGTAACACACACACACACACACTCACCATCTCTGTGTCCTGTCCTCTTGTTTCGGGAAGTAGTGGCTTCTCCTCGATAAATTGCTGTTCCTTCATACCAGCCATCCTAGAGAGCAACCTGCAATCACCATGGCAACACACAAGCACACACACATACACACAAAATCTGAGATTTAGCAAGGCTGCTGCATAGCAGAGTGTCCCATAATCAAATCAAATCCGTCCCTCTTCCTCTTCCATTATCACACACTCGACTCCAGCTTGGCACAGATTCTTTGCATAACACACACCTTATACACCTTACAAAGCTGTAAAACATGCCGTGCATTTTCATTTGGAGAAAATAATAGTCCAACGGTGTTTGTGTATAAGGTAGTGGAAAATCAGTGATGAGTTAAAACGTTACAAAAGTATTATCATTAAGATATACAGTATATGCACTGTACGTCTAGATATGGTGACGTCTTCACGCGTGACGTGCTTATTTTTGCACTTTCACTATTAATTACAAAAGTACACTAAGTTCCTTGAACTAACCACGTACGACGAAGACAAAACATTGACGTAAGATAAACCTGAGCGAAAAGGTCAAACTATTATCACGATGTTTGTTTCTATATAGTTCGTTTAGGATTAGATATCTCTCTATTTGACATTATCTCTGTCAGTGGTTAACTCCAGATTCCCTGATGGTGCCAAGTTGTAGGCTCTTCGCTATAAGACGTGAGACATTCTGCCATCACTACGTACTATAAAGCAGAAGTCGGACAGAAGTTTAGGTTCCAGAATATTACATAATTGCAGAAGATAATTGCAGACTGTCTTGTGAACGTTTACTGCGTAACAGAATCGTCTACAAGGGGGCGAGAAGAAATAGCAACGCGGAACGTAGTTTGGCTGCTGTTCAAACGTTACGCCTACTCTATGGATCATCGCTATTTTTATCGAACGTTAAACGTTAAAATTAATATATTCTCAAAATTTATAGAGAAGTACTACTGTGAAGACATGCAGAATTTCAGCATAGAGTACGTCAAATAAGCTTTACTAAAGTATCTTGAGACCTTACAAGCGAAAATACTCTCAAAGTGAAGGCGCTTGATTCAGGTACTGACAAGTTGGAAAAGAAATTGTGGATGCAACATATGACAACTGATAAACTAAGTAAAAAAGAACACAGTAAAATGTTAGTTTTATAAACGTAATTGTAATGTATAACTAAAAAGCAATTTAAATGTGACTTATTTTATTTTATTTTTATAAATATAATTATAATCATTTTGTAAGTTAATAATAAAATATTTTTATTATAATATTTTTTCAGGAAAATATTAACTAGCACAACACTGCATAACTTAGGTGCATTAGTTATCTTTTAATACCAATCAGTCTACCAGTCAATCAGTTTGTAAGTCAGTTGGTTCAGGCTAATGATAATCAGACTATATAAACTCTTCAGGAAGGTGATTCACTTCACTTCGGTGAATCACACACTCCATCATTAATGTCATACTATTTCACCATGTTGCATCTGCCCTATCTCTCTCACATGCACACAAACACACACACACACACACACACACACACACACAAATTCTCTGAGGAAACATAATGCAGCGCTCTGAAAATATCTCACACACATCTACGTGCACACATGTAATAAAATACACACAGCTCGCAAAAATATCCCTAAACACACATCAACAATGACAAGGAGACCGTCACAGTAGCGAAAATGAACATAGAGGATATGATGTATATGTTTTAATAGTATTGACTTTAATAATCACGTGTATTGATTCATGGTAAAGTGTCTCAATGCGGAAAGCAACAGGAAGATGGGGACAGATAATGAGAAATGGATGCGCTGTAAATAAGTAATCAAATATGCTGAAAATCTGTTTAGCCTTCAGCAGGTACCAGACCCATAAGACCCATTTTAGAGAGTTATGTATTGCTCGGCAGAAAGACTGTGTTTGAAAGGCTAATCAAATGAGTCACAATTAAACAGATTCAAGAACCTACAGTCACTACTGTAAGCCAATTAAAATGCTAAAGCAGGGATTGTTTTAGTTCTGTAATTTATTGCCTTCAGCATATGCCAGCCTCTTTTCTGTGATGGCACTCAAATGTTTAAGACTCTATTGTAGGTCAAGTTTGTTTGGTTTCATAACGTTAGAGAATCATAGCCAATTGTTGGGTAACTAAATGGACCACTTTCTTAAGAACAGTGATGAACCCCAGAACTGCCCCAAATGATCAGACAGCAGGAGCTGTATCAAAGTTTGAGAATTGTCCACTTGAAGATGCTGCTGTTACACCTGAATCAAGACTGAAAGCTACTGGTTTTAAAGTAATTTAAAGCACAATGCATACACCATTTCCGTTTGAGAACTCAAAAGTATCATTCATCGTTTACAAGCTATTGAAAAGTTAGGACTTAAGTCTGTCTCTAAAAAAATTGAATAGGAGTTGATCAGTTAGTAATGGCTAGAGCTGAGACTAAATAAGGTGAAAATACAATTTTATACTTTCTCAGCCTAAAAAACAACAGCCCATGAACATCAGGTCCAGCTCTAAATGAATTTTTAAAACAAGGCTAAAATCGCACTCTTTCATTCCTATTTTATTTGTCTTTATGTATCTCAACCACCTGTCAGCAAAATTGGTCAAATATCAATCAAATATTCATTTTAATAAATTTTCTATTTGTATAATGGAATTTGCTGAATAAAATGCTTGAATTGACAAACACTCTCAAAACAAAATGAATCATTCAACAAATGCAGGCTAACAAAGTCAAATCTACTTAGTCAATAAAAAACCCAGTGTGAGTATTTAGGCTCCCCACTGAGACTGATTTTATGAGCTGGACTCTGTCTTTTTATAAAGAACTTCAGAATGGACCACTGCCACTATTCATCAAACCTGATCAACATCTTTCCACTTTCATCACCAGGAGACTCCATTAATGCCAATGAACATGATGAGCAATTTCTTTGCCCCTGACTTGAATTCTCTTTATTGTCTCTTAGTCACCTCCTTTCCCAAAATAGCAGCTCTGTCACATCAGACCCTGGTGACGCCCCTCCAACCGCCCACCCCTCCTTGCTCCCACTATTGGGCTCCATAGTGTGGTTGCTGTTGCTATGACAACGCCACGCAGCACCAGCGGACTGTGCTGGATTGTTCTGAATTGTCTGTAATGATAATCTCTCTCCATTTCCAAAAGCATTCCTCCCATTTACTGTTACCCACATAGCCATGGAAAATCCATAAAATGCCTCCTTAACACATACCAGTTGCATTAGACTATGAGAGGTGAAGCAGTAATGGGCAGCAAATACACTTAGAGTCAATAAGTTTTATAAAAGTTGCACAACCTTACGCAATGATCATGCATAATTTAATTGATTTGTATGGTATTGAAATTGTGTTTGATAAAATTCTGGGAAATCTCAAATGTCAATGCAAATGTCACTGGGCTAAGGGTTAAATGGAGCCCCGCTGTTCTGCTTGGTGTGTGTTTGGGGGTGGGTGTGTGGGTGTGTGTGTGGATGTGTGTGTTATAAAGAGAGGCTCGATGTAGGGGAAATGTTGCATTCTGCTCGTCACAAAATCAATCTAGCCCTGCATGTGGGAAACAAGACTGACCCGATAAACCAAGTCCCAGTCAATATCTGGAAACTAGGCCTGATGTGTGTGTGGAATTTGAGACAAAATCTGGTGCAGTGCTTCTCATTGGGCAGCAGACAAAAAAACCTAAAGCAGTCCCATGTTGTCAAAACCCTCATTAATTGACTTAATACCCAGGCAACAAACAACCAAAATATTTACTGTGCTTCAAACACAACCAATCTAATAATGTACCAAAACAGTTTCCTCCCTTTCACATGACCTGGTCGGTTGCTTGTTTGTGCTCCACTGAAATGTGATTAACTATAGTCTGTAGTTTTAATTGCCCACATTAGTGCTAAGCTAATGAGTAGCTAATGTTTTCTGTAGAATAACACAAGTGAAATGGAGTGTTGAGCCCTGAAATCTGCACACAGGCGGAACCAAACCCACAAAGGAAAAAATGAATTATTTAAATGCGGCATACCGATATAGAGCATGTAGATGAGGATACAAAGGAAAGAAACTAGACCTGCGACAGAAACCACTTGCTGTAAAATGAGAACAAGAGAGTGATAACAGCCTAAAAATACCAAGACTATGGTAATTTGCTACGGTGATTCTTAACATAGTGTGATTATTTGCCGTTGTAAACACACAACAGCAAAACATACAGTTCAGTGGTACAGTCCAGGATTCAAACAGGTGACCTCTGACAAGAGCACCTCCCTAAACATTACACTACCGCTTGTTTTCTTCATATGTAGTCTTCTCAACCGTCTTTGAAAATTGCCCTGTAAAAAGTGCTATGTTAGAAAAATGATGTTATTTATGTAATTGTTCTGTAAATGCAGTTGTTCTGTGCAAGAGTCATAAGGGTCCATTGTGTTAAACATTGAGTTTAAGATTGGTCTAGCTTATCAGGGGTCTTAAACACAACTTTTTCTGTTAATATTTTGCCAAAATAAAGTTATTTGAAACATAATTAATGCTGATATTTGTTGCCAAAAAACAGACAACGTGAGAAAGCACTATGAAAGGCCACCAGATATGGATGGAAAGGTTGCTGCTATAATTTGATTAAAAATGAGCTGGGACAGTTCTCTAGGATTTCTAGTCAAAACAAAATGAGCAGACGTTGTTAAACAAATTTAAGATTTAAACTCTTAGTTGCAGAACTGAAATAAGTAACAAATCCTTGTTTCTTCAACAAAACAGACCATTATGGCTCTTGAATTCCAGCCCTTATTTGATTTTTTCGTTTACAAAACAACTACATAAATGACAGCATTTCTCTGATACAGCCATTTTAAGACAGTTAAAAAGAATGAAGGGACCAAAACCAAACTTTTACCAGAACAGTTTAAACTACTCCCACATTATATTATTATTAAAACTGATGTTATATCTGCTTCTGACATCTCAATTTTGTCTTTAGGATAGAGATACCTTCTTGTGGTATTCATAACAGTTTGGTATTTATTAACATATGATGATTTGGTATTAAGGTCTCTAAGTCACTAGAGAAAAATCTACACAAAGCATGAATGCAGGAATCGGTATCAATAGTGCATGCCATGTAGGCATACACAGCTATTAGTACAAGGCCGCTGATTACACATCATAACTTTTTAGCACTGTTCTGCCTTTGTTTATTTCAAAAGGATCTAAAAAAAACAATGGCAGCCATAAAGAACCATTACCATAGTTTCTCTTATGCATTATATATAGGGAGAACTCAATAATTATGGCAAAACAAAATGTGATTTCGACCACTATGTCAGAGGTCCTGATGAATAGTTTTGAGCATGAATGCAAGCACAAAATACTCTAAAACTAAACTGGGGCTTTTAATGTATAGGTCTTACTGTAGGAAGGCACCCAAATAAATGTTAGGCTACCATCTCAGCTTCAGCTTTGTTGACAGTTTTGTGCAACTTAAATCGCCATCTGCCCTCAGAGTTACTCACAGATAGTGTAAGCCACTAAAACATATTTTCTACAGGGATTCTCTTTGCAAATTCATGCTCAGTGACTGATATAAAGACTGACAGCAGTGAGAGAACGGGCACAATTCAATACACTGACAAAATAACAGACAACACACTGCCCACACACTACACACTCTCCTCATGACAGTTTGCACATAATAAGAAACTTTTAGCTGTCAGCATTAGATAAGCCTTTGAACCTCAGATATTACACCACAGATGCAGTTAATTAGCAAGGAGTTTATTTTTCAAAACCGTTCCACAGCCTTGACAGGACTTACAGCAATGCTATTAATATGGAGGATGGAAAAAGAAAACCAAGTCAAACATACTGTCATGAATAAATTTAGTTCTGTAAATGTTTAGAGTTTTGGTTATGGACTGCTTTACACTAAGCATTGTCGTGGAAACGTGACTTGCTATTTAGCAAAGGTAGGCTTGTTTGCTGCATTGTTTTACAGCATGAAAAAGGTAATAACTAGGGACAGGACATGATGCCAGGCCTAATTTGGCATCTTAGTGTGGGGGTTCAATGCAGACATATGACACCAGGAGGGACTTGCACAATGCAATACATCCTGTAATAGAAGAGAGGAGGGGATTAGAAGACTCCCCACACTTTCAGCAACAGAGCTGTTGATTAAAAACATAAACCCACGACCTCAAAGGCACCACTGCGGATCCATGGACGCTCACTTCACACCTCCGGTGGGGTATTGGGTCGCGGCCTACAGGCTTTAAAAAAAAGGGATATCCAGCTCTGGGGTCCTGGCATCAGAGACCCCCTGCACCTATGGAGGAATCCAGCATCCCTGAACCATGATACCTGCTCCAGCGTGGGTGCTCTGTGCCAGTAGGACAGTGCCAGAAAGGCAGACGGTGAGGCGGTGTGTGGCTCTCAGTGGGACTCTCTCACCACTGCCAAAACAAGAGGGACTTTTTAACACTTATCTGGCCAAACTCTTCTTCAAACCAGTCTGAAGCGTGAAGCTGGTGTTTTAAAGGAACGTTTCACACAAAGATGCAAGACACAAAGGCTTTTAGAGCTTATTCTTATATTCTCAAGCTTTTATTCCTCGGGAGTCATATTAGCATCTTATCCTCTTTTGCTGAAGTGCCCTGCATGACTCTTGAGATTGTGCAGACTGCAGTTGAATGCTAACAGCCAATAAAAGGTTAGTTGTTTGAAGAGGTTTTCTCACTCTCTGCTTCTAACTTACACTCACTCAACTGCTCACATACATGGTGTAAGATGTCAGAGTGGATCTGAGTCATCTGAGCTCTTTATCTATTTAATATCATCCAATATAAATGGAGCAGCCAGGGCATGGCACACCATTGTCTTCACATATATTAAATTACCGCAGTTGGCATCTGGAGAATCATTTCAGCTGAATCTGATCTGCTTTATGAGTGGGCACCGAAAGAGTGTCAGGCAAAGTTTATAGCTTCTCTTCAGTCCATTTCAAGACTAATACAGTTGAGATGAATACGAAACCTGCAGGCGGGTGCACCGTCAGCACATAGGCTAGACTTGCAAGCTTTATCAGAGGCCAAGACTACACAGAGTTGAATGATGGTCTTTCTCATGCTCAGATCTTGACAAGATGCAGGTATTGCATGTTTGATCCAATCTTAAGCTCAATGAACTAAGCCTGTGCTGGTGCATAATTTCCAATGCATGGATTTGCCATCAAGTAATGACTGCTCAGACAAATCTGTTGCCATTGGTCAGTCATCTATGAGGATGGTCTAATGTAATGACTGGTTGCATGCATGCAACACTGATCTGTGATTGGCGTGGCCATGATGTGGGCAGACATCACAACTGTCAGGCCGATGGAATTTACGAGAAAAAAGGACGGACAAAAAAATGAAGGGATGGACTGAATGCCAAGAACGCAAAAGAGCTACGATCTACGATCACAAACAGAACTACGTACATTGTCTGCAGCAGGGTCTGCGAAACCGTGCAGCTACTCTTGGAGGGAAAGTTCCAGAACAATCCGGGCCCCATCTAGCAGTACAAAACAAAATGTGTTGAAGTTTGCACTGAGGATACACAAAGAGAGCATTTTATATATTTATAGTGAACAGTGGATGTAAAACTATCCATCAACTGATATTTCCATAATTCACTGTAAAAGAAATAAAAAAGTAGTGCTGAAAATGTTAAGTATACATGAACAGGCGAAAGCAGTCTCGCCTCCTTCATCTTCAGATCAAACAGGATTCTGGCCCATGAGACTATAACTCAGAAGCAAAAAAAAGTTGGCAAGACGAGGTCTGTTGCATTGTTATGTAACAGAGCGCGAGCTGATTCTGAGCAATCGCAGCACTGAGTCGGAGAGATCCAACCCAGGACGGCTATCCTAACCCAGCTATCAACATTGATCATAGTCCTATTCATTTTGCAACAGTTAATCTCCAATCCAGTCTCCACAGCCGTGAAAAAAATGAGGACACAGTCACTGATGCAAATCCATCTCGAGCCTTAGAACCTGGGGATTGGGGGCATAACTGATGAGCTAACTGCCAGTTACTTGCCAACAGAGAAAACCATCCAGAGTAACTCTGGGCAGATTCAATGTGCATATTGTGTAAATGCTTTGCTGTGCATCGTCAGTGTGACATGCTGGAATTTTACCGGCTTTGACATGTTTATGACAACTGGCAGGAGCTGTAAACTATAGCGGGTATGCAGACATATACACAGAAGCACATATCACTTTTTCTTAGTCATATCACATCACAAACATACACACAGACCCACAAACCAAATGCACATAAGATTTTTCAAGAACTACACTTTATCGAAAGATTAATGCAATATCAACTGCAGAGCGTAATCTAGTCACCCAAATTAACAATGAATTATTTCATAGTGTGAAGAAATATAACAAAAGTTAGCATAGTTTTTAAATCTTTTTAATTCGTACAGTACAGTAACTACAGTAAAATGTTTAAATCACAGTCTTTGATGGCGCAGTTACAGTGGTCCGTGTTAGAGCTGTTTTGTTTTTCATTCCTTAAGTATATTTCATGGTGACGAGACAACAAAGTGGTGCATCTTTTACACATTTCCGTTCATTAGAGATCCACCCAATTAAAACAGATGATATGAAGGGAAGACACGAAGTTCACAACCCCTTCAACCTTAACCCATAGTCACGCCAAGTTGCAGGGACCCCTTCATTCCTCCACTGCAGCCTGGCACTTGACCAGCCTCGCTGGCTTCGAATATTATGTGAAGTGCCCGTTAGTGATTAGGTAGCTTGAGAGAACAGAACAGAGAGCCTTTCTTATCGCTTATTGCCTCTAAATATATCCCGAGCACACAGTGGAGAGCGTAAATTCATTGTCAAAGGCAGTGCCAAAGACACCTGTTATAGCTATATCCGTTGCGGAGGCCGGCTGTGCCATGTTGTGCTGTGCTGTGCTGTGCCGTGCCGTGCTTTACTGTGCCGCGCCAGTCGTAGGCGTTAGTACCCCAAGGCCTTCTGCAGCTTTCTTGCAGGTTAATAAATTCAACCTGACGACCTCTGTCCAATGCCAATGCAGAGGATGCTGGGGTGTAGCATAGTGCCATGACTGAGTACCGTACCATTCACACTGCAAGCTTCAGTGCTCAGTGTCAGAGTGGTTGCTTGAAAAGATCCCTGTGGGAGGCCTTCACTTTCTCCCCCGTCGCTTCGTGTTGTACGTTTACTCCCAACCTCACAAACCCAGCACACTCACACACACACACACACACACACTCTACTGTTTTGCTGCATTAAAGCCTAGACAAGTATATTTCCTTGATAAACTTCCCATATACAGGATTTAACAAGTAGACAGAAAAGATTTGGCACTTAACAAGGAAATCCCACTTACCTGAATGCCTGGTTGTCCGCTGCTACCGAGTGAATTTTGGAGTGGTTCACTTCGTTCTTCTGCTCCTCCTGTCTGTCTGTGTGTGTGTTTTGGAGAGATGCTGTCTAGCCTATGAGGACCAAGCTATCGGAACTGCTTTCTCTCCGTCTCTACCACCCTCCCTCTCAACATCGCTCCCTCCATAGCTCCCTCCTCCCTCCTTGCTAATAAACAGAGAGCACGTGTCATCCAGTATGATGCAGCATGAGGGCACAGTCGGGGAGAAGGAGAGCGAGAGAGAGAGAGAGAGAGAGAGAGAATGTAAGAAGAGAAGGAATAAGGGAAGCAAGGAAGAGATAGTGAATGGCAAAGCAGGGGGAACGGCAGGTGGTGTATTAATGCAATAATTATAGAGACAAAACAGCAAAAAGCCTTTTTTGCTGAAAGGTCAGCGCCACTGAGCCGAATGTGTCGCCAGGGAGTCCAGCCCTGTGAGATGCAGTTGAGTCATTCTGAATAGAAAACAATTACAGACACTCATTGCCCCATCACTGCTGTAACAACACACCCACACATTCAGCCATTTCCTCTCAACACAAACACACACACTTGTTTGTATAATTTGGAGGACTTGGGTCATAAATACAACATTAATTATATAGTTTTTGTTTGATGCTCATTTCTTTGACCAAATGCAAGTCTGAACCCATAAACCTTCACACATCATCATCATCATCATCATCATCATCGTCAACATTCTCTACAGTGAAAGTTGCTGCCTGTCTGTAATGTCTTTAATGCATGAATCTAATTTGGCATTCTCGCTCCTCGTTAGCACCAAAATAAGAACAAAGATTATGCTTTCTTGTTTGAATTCAGATCAACAGCTAATCTTTTATTTCCAGTATCCATGCTGGATCCCTGGTTGCTGCGTCTCCAGTGGTGACCCATTTCAAAACGCCACCAAGTGATTACAGAGCAGCCACTGAAAAAAAAAACAGCGAACTCTAAGAGAACATGTGAAGAGACGTTCCCTCGTTCCGCTCCAAGTCCCCCAAATCGCCTCCCATGGACAAGATCCACCAATAAAAAGCTGAGCTATTTTATATTCAAGACACAGCCCACTGCGATGGACATGTACATCACCCTCCGGGCAAAAGCTCTGGGTCAGTGCTGATCTGACGGCCTTTCTCAACATTGTGACAATGTGAAATTCATGCAAAAGGAAAACTACAGGTTGCAAAAATGCCTTTTCCAAAGTCATTTATCACTTGCTTAATAAAAATGAATAATCACTCTCTTACTTATATATTTCAGTCTAACAACCAACTATTAACTATATTTTATGTCAATGTCTGTGCTGAAATGAGGTCATGTGCTTGGAGAGCACTGAGCACGCTGACATTTTACATAATTTCATTTGGTCAACGTCTTTTGAGCTGCTCTTGAGCTTTAGGGGACATTAGCTGCAGGAAACAATTATCATTTAGCAGGCAGAATTTAACCATGCAAAACCTAACATTAGCATATCTTTTATAACTATTTATAACTGCAGCAAGACTGTGTTATACGTGAGCAAGGATTACACATTTAAAAAATGAAACAAACTCTGTAGCCCTGGTATAAAATGAGAGCTCATAAAACATTCAGATTTTGGAGTAACTATGTAATATAGTTTTAATATATTTTATAATATATTTTTTACATATGTATTTTTTATGCTTTTAACTATGCAAACTGAAGCATTTACATCCATTATTAAATAATGTACAGTTTGTCATTTGCCATTTTAGTCACAAATTTGACCTTTTGACACTATAAAGGTGAGGTGAGGTTGTATTCACCTGATCATCAAGCCGACATAGTCTTGTCCGTCTTGGAATTTAGCAAATAGTACATTTATAATCTGCTACATTAAGAACGGTGACTATAAGAGATGGCTATTTATTGAGTGTTCTCACAGTCGATCAATGTGTCCTGATTAGGCCCCTCATAGAAGAACTAGGCCATGCTTCTGTCTGACTGTGTTTTGAGCAACAGGGTTAAATACATGACCACAGTGTCAGAGATTCTTATAATCCCATGCTCATATTACTTTGTCTGCTGCTGACATAACTCCTGTAACTCTCCTCCTGAAGAACTTAAGTATATAATTCTACAAAAATGAAAAGTGGTTGGAAAAAGAATGAATTATGAAGGTCATAGAGACAACACTAAGACGAATGTCTAATGTCTTTCTGGATTTGAGGTTTTATGACATTTAAGAAAGCTTTTATGAGTTAAACCATTGTGTTCTCCAGGCAAAAACATGCTATGATCCACCACAAACATGCTTTTTCTCTTCCTACAGCAAAGCTGATGTAACTTCAAAGCTAGAAGCTGCTCAAGGACTGGAGTCTGACTCACCCTGTAGTGTTTTGCAGGAAGACATGCAATTTTTAAAAGAAATTTACTCGATCAGCATTTCACTTGCCCTTACAGAGCCAGAAGAAATGTCCTTCTGCAAGGTGCTTCTGCCTAGCTGAAACTGTGTATGTCCTTGTGCATTTCCTTATAGAGGAGTCAATGTACAATCAACAGCCAACAGCCCAAATTACCTGGAAAAATGCATCATACACTACGTTTCTGGCTTTGCTTCTGTACAGTCAACTGACTGCTAATTCTGCACATTACTGTTGCAAATAGTATTAAAATAGCACATCATATTTTTGTTATAATATTGTTTGATTTGTGATATACCACAATATAACAGTAACAAGACAATAAATAATATATATTCCATAGTGTGTATAATTTAATTAGTACAAATAGCAATATAGTTGCTTTTATAAAACATAATTTATAAACTCCATAGTCAAAACTCTAATAATTTCATCTGTTGCTAAACAACATTTTAAGTTGTTTAAAATGTTGAAGTACCTTTCTTTTTAACACACATTTTACAGTATGTCATAATTAGCCGGGTAAGTGTTCTACTTTACAAAATGTAGTGAATGACCATTTAAAATGTTATGCTAATACAGAAGATGGAGACAGAAAAACACTTTCTTAGTAACTGAAAAGGTAAATATCTGAAAATACATTAGAGGAAGCTGGGGTCAAAGCACATGGTCAGTTATCTGATTTAATCACCACCTTCCATTCAAAACTATGGTTGGCTGCATCTTATTTGATTTAAATAACATCAGGCCATTTTAATAAGTCCACCTTTTACAAAAAGGACAATATGAATAATTATTGCTCATCAAGTAAATTATATTAGATCATGTCTTTCAGATGTAGAACAGATGAGCCAGAGCTTCATTTTTCATTTCAAACAAATTTCATCACAGAGTCTTCCCTCATTATTAATTACATGGCTCCATGATTGACATGAGGTCTCTTGGCATTTTCAGGTCACTGACTCTCAGGGCAGACTGGGCGCTAGATTGAAGAATGTCACTCTGTTTCCAACTCCTGTCACTCACTGAAGTGATTCAAAACACTTCAGTCTGACACGTTCTTTACCAGCAGTCCTGCTCAGTACTTTTTCCACCTGATTTTAGTTAAAAACAAGCTTTCTTACTAGGAATCATTGTTCTGTAACACAGTCTTGGCACAAGTCCACTCCATTTGGGACTTCATCGACTCCTATTTGTCCCCGAATTAGCATGGCGATAACAAGAAGTGGGTCAGAGGCCTTCTTTGGAAGTGAGTGGGAGGTGGTTGTAATAACAACCGAGTGTGGGAGGATGCGAGGGGAAGGAACCTGTTAGAGGAAGGGGGCAGTGGGAGAGAAAGCCAACACATTGGCAGTTCTGAGGCTATCTGAGGTCTGCTGTTGATTCCGTGCCAGGGTGATGCCGTCAAAATGCTGATTTCAACACGCTTAGGGGATTAGACACTAGCTCACTGGTAGGTATTCAGGTATTTCAACCTGAACAAAGCCACTGACTTGATAGCCAATGACAAGACTGGAAGAGAATAACACTTGTAACAAAGGCCGTGACAGTCACATTTTATTATTTTACTCTATCAGCAGGCTAAAATAAATGTTATTGTTAATGGGACAGAAATAGGTTTTTGCTTACAGAAATCAGCTACAGTGTTCTATAGAGTTCTGCAGCCCCAAAGACCAGCATTTCCACTCTTTTTATTATTCTAACTTTACATTCAGATGGCTAAATAATAGCGTAAATCTACGTTGGTGTCAAGGTGAGTTTCTTTCTGGAGGACATTTAAAATCACAAAGGGTCCACCAAAATATTGTACAATGTAATTATAATATAAAATACATGGCTATACATTTACCTGCATAAAAACTGGGGAATAAAAGTAAGATCTGATTACAAAATAAAGGCTAGTCTATAAAATCAGTTCAGAAGCCAAATGTCCAAAATAAATCTGCAGTTTAGAATGAGTTCAACCCCATACAGACTTTAAAAACAAATCCTAATTTTTGGCCCAAAACATAAGAGAATCCAGTGTAGTGAGCATCAGGACTGAAAGAGAAAGAACCCCCTAAACAGCCAATGTGGGCAACCCTCACTCACAGTGTTGGTAATAAGGAACACATAGTATTAGAATGCTACATGTTTGTGTTGGGATTTCTGAAGTGATGTAAATCGAGAGGAGTGAAAGTTCAGCTGAATGTATGGGTTGTTTTAAGGTTTATGTAAGTTTAATGTGCAGCGTCTCTGTGTTGACTAGATATAGCAATACAGTTTACTCAAGAACACATTTGTATGCTTACTCAAGATGACTGTTGGAAGCCATCTATAAATCATTCAGCAGACTTTTTTCCATACAATAATCACACCACCAACAACTCAAATGTAAGTATGCTCTGTAGTCTATAGCTGTGCTATGACTTTTAAAGCCCTCGGTATACTATCAGTAACCTCTAAGTAACAGTCATTTTCCATAGACATCTAAACAACTGCACCAGAAATAGATTTCCAGTAGAATGAGTTCAGGAGAGTTTTCTGTAGAGTCTATAGCCAGTGTTAAGGTTAGTTTAAGGTTAGTTGGGGTTAAGTCTGTGTTGCCTAATGTGTAGGAACAGTGAGAAATATAGTATATATTCATAAGATGAGCTTTCTCTGGCCAGCACCGCTTTTACAGTACAGTGTCTATTCACTGGAGCACTGGAATCCACACTGATCACAGGAGGGCACCCCCTGTTGGGCCCACCAACACCTCTAACTGCAGCATCCAGCTCTCCTGCCCAGGCCCAAACCTGCTTAGCTTCATGTGGACTGCCTAGCTCTGATCTGTAGTAAGTTGATGATGTGTAGTTGTTTTAATTAAGGTCAATGCATGCTGATGAAGTTATCACACACTATTCCTCAACAACTTGTAAATGTATTGGAACTGACCAATTAAAACAGCTCATACTCCCACTACCTATATGCTCTTTCTCTGTGTTGATCTGTCAAAGAACTACACTGCCCTCCATAATTATTGGCACCCCTGGTTAAGATGTGTTCTTTAGCTTCTAATAAATTCAGTTTTTTTCTAAATAATATAGGACCACAATGAAAAAAATAGGAAAATCCAACCTTTAATTCAAGTGCATCTATTCAGTGGGGAAAAAAATCCCACATTAAGAAATAATTCTTACATCAAATCATGTGTGCCACAATTATTAGCACCCCTGATGTTAATACTTTGTCCAACCCCCTTTTGCCAACAAAACAGCACCTAATCTTCTCCTATAATGTTTCACAAGATGGGAGAATACAGAACGAGGGATCTTCCACAATTCCTCTTTGCACAATCTCTCTAAATCATCCAGCAAACTGGGTCTTCTCTGCACCCATCTTCAGCTTTCGGGCAGAGGCCACCAGATTCTGAATTAAAATGTCCTGGTATTTCAAAGCATTCATGATGCCACGCACCCTAACAAGGTTCCCAGGGCCCCTGGAAGAGAAACAGACCCACAGCATCACCGATCCTCCCGCATACTTCACAGTGGGCACGAGGTGCTTTTCTGCATACTCATCTTTTGTGTTCCGCCAGACCCACTTAGAGTGTTTGTTGCCAAAAAGCTCTATCTTGGTCTCATCTGACCAAAGCACACGATCCCAGTTGAAGCCCCAGTACCGCTTAGCGAACTCCAGACGTTTGCATTTATGATTGTGAGTGAGAAAAGGTTTTTTCTGTGCATACCTCCCAAACAGCTTGTTGGCATGTAGATAGCGCCTGATGGTTTTTTTGGAGACTTTGTGACCCCAAGATGCTACCATTTGTTGCAATTCTTTAACAGTGAGCTTTGGAGAACTTTTTATTTCTCTTACCATCCTCCTCACTGTGCGTAGTGGCAAAGTAACCTTGCGTCCTCATCCAGGCTTGTTTACTACTGTTCCAGTCGTTTTAAACTTCTTAATGATTCCTCTGGCAGTAGATATGGGCAGGTGCAGGCGAGTGGCTATTTTCTTGTAGCCATTGCCTGACTTGTGAAGGTCGACACACATCTGCCTTACTTGAATGGTGTGTTCCTTTGTCTTTCCCATGTTGAAGAGTGGATAAGAGAAATGGCCTCTGTGTCACGTCATATTTATACCCCAGGGAAACAGGAAGTGATGAATTGCTAATTAAATGTTCCTAGATACTCTGATCAACTTTGTAAACTACTGTAGAAATGACAGAAATACTTCAATTACATTTATTTCCTAGGAATTGTTAGGGGTGCAAATAATTGTGGAACAGGTGATTTTATGAAAAAAATTATTTCTTAGTCAGGGATTTTTGTTTCCCCTTAAAATTCACTTGAGTTGAAGGTTACATTTTTCTACAATTTTCAGCGTGAGAGTATGCTTCTGCAATAAAAATTGAATTTATTTTAAGGCTTTTAACACATCTTAACCAGGGGTGCCAATAATTATGGAGGGCACTGTATGTTTCATGCATCTATTCAGAAAAACTACTAAAATCAATATATTTAACATTATATGGAATAAGGGCAGCACAGTGGCGCAGTGGTTAGCGCTGCCGCCTCACAGCATGCTCTCCCTGTGATTGCGTGGGTTTCCTCCGGGTGCTCCCATTTTCTCCTGTAGTCCAAAAGCATGCTACATAGGTTGATTGGTGTCTCTAAATTGGCCCTGTAAGGTGTGAATGGGAGTGTGATTGTGTGAGGGTGTATGCCCTGAGGTGTGTTGATGCCTGCCCATTTTTGTTCCCTGTCTTGCGCCTGCCCGTAAATTCCCAGGATAGGCTTCGGTCCCCCGCGACTCCAGTTGTGATTAAGTGGTTAGAATAATGAATTAATAAAAGATCATACTAAATACAAATATATTACAATTATCTTATGTACCCATTCATTTTGTGAAGATGTAAAAATATGTGAAAAAATATTAGCACCTTCGGAGCTTAAAAATAATGTATAATGTACGCTTTTCAGAAAAGTGAAGTTGATGTTGTTAAACTAAAAAGGGATCTCAAATGAATATAAAATGATATTCCTCTGAACTACCACCTTAAATTAAGCTTCCACACTATTTGAAACAATAAGTTCAGTTAATAAATATAAAGGTATAACCAGCCCCAGCCACATGCATGCATACAGAATTCATCAGTCGGCTATTTAATCTGTAAATTTGAACGTTTAAACAAGAGGCCATTATAAATATGAACTAGCAATTGGATTTAATCCATTACAGAATGTAGAAAAACTGGTCCTGCAGTCAAACACTCCCAGCAGCTTCCACCAGCACTCGTTTGAGACTACAGCCGAGTCGCTAAATTTACTCTACTGCGGTGGCGGGTGAGAGAGAGAGAGGAGAAAGAAAGAGAGAGAGAGAGAGAGAGAGAGGGGGAGAGAGAGAATGAGTCATCCCTCCATTTTGAAGAGAGCGGATGAGAGCGGGTGGATCATCTCTGATCTGTTCGTGGACAGCTCTTCTCATCTGACTAAGCTCTTGTCCAGCCACCGTTCGCCCCTCAAGAGGAAGAGAGAATCTGAGCTGAAGCATCTCAGGCCAGTGACAATCACACAGCAGACATTGTCAAGCTGGGCCAAAGGTCAATGAAGCGAAAAGCCCAGAGAACAGGTGATGTAAAGCAGCCATGCAGACATGAAAATAAGACTGGATTATGATGGCTGTCTGGGATATATTTATATATAACAGATTTGGCCAAATTCATCACTGCCCAAAACAACTGATCCACCACTGCTCTGACCTCATTAGGTACCTGGAGTTGAGGCACTTACAAATTGAGAGAAAATGAGAAACAGTGAAAAAAACAAAATGGGGGATAGAAAAAGAGGAGGGGATGTGAGAGACTGAAAGATAGAGAAACTGGGAGAGAGAGATGGGGGTAAAAGAGAGAAAGAAAACATACAGAAAAACAGGGAAAGAGAGACACACACACAGAGGGACTCTTCATCTCCCACCTGAGTGGTTTCACTGTGTTATGAGCAGTGGTGAAGACCCAGCTGGAGAGAGATTAACGGAGAGGAGGAGTGTGGGGGTGTTTGTTCAAATCCAGCTAATCTTCACACCTCGCTCTCGTTGTCTTTGCCTCCAGGACTGTCTGTTCTTTTCAAAGAAGAAAAAGCCAAACGGGGAGACGCGAGGGAAGGGGAGTGAGGCGGCGGGCTCACATGCAGACGCATGAGAGTTTTAACGACCTCCTTCTCAGGCTCATTCTCCTTTCCTAAGCAGGAAAAACCAGGACGCTGAAGAAAGGAAAGAGTTGGAGATGGACAGGAACGCAAATCGAGAAAAGGATCTCCTGGAGTCAGTTTTTCTCTTCCCAAAAAGTTTCTTTATGACATTAAATACTTTAAATGGCCAAACTTTAGGCTTTAAGAAAGTGGTGGTGGTTGGTTTGTTAGCTCCAAGTTTAATCAAAAGACTTCCATTGGGAAGCGTCACTTTTTGAGTGATGTTTTCAATTCAGACTCTGAGGTGTACTTTATTGAAATGTCGAATCGAGTAACACACAATCTCAAAATAATGTTCAGCAATGTTATAGGGATTTTTAGTGGACAGTATTTATATATGACATGCTAATGCTGACCACTAATTAGATAATGAATGCCCCAAAATGAATGACATCCCAAGTGATTCAATTTAAAGTTGCATGAAACTGCACAGTAGCTTTGAGTAAATCTGGTCCATCTGCGCAACTCTTGCTGCTGTGGTAAACTATCGCGTGTAGAGTGCCAAGAGGGACGGATATGGACGGGATGGGAATACAGAGCTGAAGAAAGAAAAGCATCAAATCACCATTTTACCTTGATCACTATTATTGTGCTCAGACACATGCACTACGTATTTGGTAATGAACATCTCAAAAACACATTGAATAGTTTTTACCCCGCTTTAATCGAGAAACAACCCAATGTGGTTTTGTCATCTAAGCTTATTCACATTTGAATTACACATAGTGAACACTTCGAGCTTAATTAAACGGTTGGAGGCTGTAGACTGGAGTGAACAGGCTGCTCCTGGACTCATGGCTAATTCCATCACGGCAAGTTTCCCCCCTGTCATCACCAATACAAAAGGAGTTGGTCTGGTCATCGTCTCAGTGGCACAGCAACGTGACACACTGACGAGCCTAGACTGTGCGTGTGTGTACGTGGACTGTTGCAATATCTGTCACAGATATTCAACCACAACAAAACACAGAAGACAGAAGCACTGAGCAGATTTTCAGGTCTGTGCTTATGCCTGACCCATGATGTACCAGGTTCAGATTAATGCACATCATGGAGAGATCACCACAGAGTAAACCAGATCACGATCTCTTTTCAAGTCTGATGCAACCGTTTGTAAGTTCTGCTGGTTTACAAGCCAGAAGCTGAGTTACTCCAACAAAACATCACTGCAAGACAGACATATACTACTTCGAGTATTTTTAAGTTATAAAAACAAGAACACCAAAATAGTAGGACTTCAAATTTATCGAGACCATGTAAGACACAATTGAAAAATTCTCTACCTTCTTTATTCTCACTGAACAATTTTCAATTCAATTGTATTTGTAGTGTTTTTACAACACATGAGCATGTCTGGTAACGCAGTATCAGGAAAAACATCATCTGAGGTGAGACAAGAGGAAACTTTAAAAGCAATCAAGACTCAGAAGGAGCAGCATCATCCACTGACCCAGGATAGATTGAGCTCCTGCATTTAAAATATGTAGAAAGAATGTGTGTGTACAACAGAATATTTAGTTATCAGTATTGAGTTAAGGTTCAAGAGGCCACTGTAAGTTCCATGTGACAGTTATCTCACATCTGACAGAACAGCTCACCACACATAAAAGAAAAATAAAAGTTTTTGTAAATATGCTAATATAGATTGTCAGCAGATGGTTGTAATTTATAACTCAAATGTTCTGTAAGTTTATACAGCAATTTATTTGTGAAGGCAAGAGAAATGGCTTGAGGGGGAAATGCACAGGGGGAAAAAAACTGAATATGATCCTCTGTATTGATTAGACATGTTACACGTCTGCTGCAATACAGTCTGAGTTGGAGTAAGCGTGAGACTAGAACCACCCCTCTGAGGTCTATGCAGGAGGTGCCATAGTCTAAAACAAGTGAAAAGTATTGCTTTCAACCAATCGGGAGAGCTTCCAAAATTAGTCTACACAAACAGAAACTTAAATGCCTTGGTGGAAGTAAAATGAATTTCAAAACACTTCAAACAGTTCTCATAAACACAAAGGACTAAAAGAAAAAGATTCTAGAGCATCACGCTGCTAATTTGTGGGTGGTGTCTGTGCCATCCACCAATGATATAAATGAAACACAGCCAGTGCTGAGCCATCGCTGTGGTCGGCCTGTCTTCTCTGAAAGTCAATATCATATTCCCTGCCTTGCTCCACCTATACCATTGTCCACATCGGACAGGATCGATGGGACCATGCCAGAGGCCCCCCATCAATATCTCCATCCAGAGCTGACCTGCATTTCACACATGAACAAGCAGGACTCCAGCACAAACACAGAAACAAGGACAAAACAGAGAGAAGAGAAACTCAAAACGACAGCTGAGCAAGATCTGTTTTAGTTATTGCGTGAGAGGAGGAGGGGTGAGTTGCGATTTATCCTTTTGCTGACCAAGACATGTAAGTTTTGGATCAACACACAGAGAAGAACAACTAGTGATGCAGTAATGAATCTGAATGTCAGACCTAATATGCAAACAGTGAACAAGCCAAAGACAGATGATCAGCCCAAAGGTTAGCCTTCGCCAAACACTCACACTGTATATGGAATATTAGACAATGAGACCTTTCAGTGTAATTTAGTGCTTGCGCCTTGCCTTACAAAAACATGCCAACACTCATGCCAAATAATGGCAAAAGCACCTCATGTTAGACACAACATGATGAATTCCAGCATGGCATGATCTGCATTTCTGTATTCATGCTGGGAGGCAAAACAAGGACAGAATCTCACAAAAAATATTTTAATTTTAGACTAAAGACTGAGCCCAACTATTAGAAAACTGAAAAAAGGCATCCACATATTTCATATTAACATTTAATTACATATACAAGTCCAAGCCCATTCATACAAGTAATCAATACAAAAGGTAAATATTTAAAAAATACTCAAACAGTTTACAATAAAGTGTTCTGTAATACAAGCAGTTAACACATTTACACATATCTTTCACACAAACACTCTCTGATCAGGTCAGGCTTGCAGGTCGGTGATCTTCCTCTTGCGATAGTTGGTGACAAGGCTGGAGGCAGTGAGGTGAGACGCTCGGCCTCTCTCCCACAGCTGGAAGGCATTTAGACCACTCTGCCCAGCTCTAAAGAGCGCCTTCTCCAGGCTGTCCAGCCTCTCTACTAGTGCTGATGTGTCCTCGTTATAAGCGTTCTGAGAGGAGTCCATGGTGCGACGGAAGCGGCCGATGAAAGTCTATTCAAAACGTCACAGCAGTTAAGCATGTTAAAAGACAGTGGACCCCAATCACCAACTCTTCTTAAGAACCTTTAAAAACCACTTTTTAAACAAATATTCCGACATTTACCAATGGTTTACTATTTGTGATTTGTTCTTAGGTATGAACAGAACCTATAAACAGTGAAGAACACCCAAGGGCACATTTTACTGCATGCACATTTGGGAAAACCATTAGGTTATTGGGTTTTCCTCAAATCTACAGTTGTATAATACTATACTATTTTAATATCTTAACTGTTAATAATAGTTTAAAAACACAATTTTGGCAAATAGCAAATCTCCCATTGCTTTTCAAATTGTGGAATAGAACCTTATCGTCAGAATGAAATAATAGTACCGGTACTTATGACAATCAACGAAGGACAAATGGAAAATAAATTAGTAATTGAAGATTTGCTGCAGGTGAGATATGAACACTCCTGCCTCTCTATACATAGCAATACTAGACAAATCCTACCATCAAATTACAATAGGATTTTCAAGTTTTTACATGCCCCCTGCTGGCCAACTTAGCTTTACCACCCCATAATGGCTCCCAGACCATACTGCAAAAGCACTGTAGCTGGTGAGAGAAAGACTGACACTCATCTCTCACTAGAGGATTTAACAAGGCAGAAGTGTGTTTGCTGTCCCACTCAAAAGCACACAGCATGACACCAGTGTTAGCTACAGGGAGCAGTTGTGATTGTCACTCACACGCCTGGACCAGTCTGCCCAGCAACCAAGCTCAGCATACAAGGAGCAGGGGTGTGTGTGGTGCGCCCTCTTCTGGTAAAAACCAGAACCACAACACATTTTGTATAAGCACCTAGGGCTTTTTGGGAACTCAGTATACAAGGATTGGTAATTAAATCTGCACAAAGTGGAAACATTTAATCTGTCTGATTGCTGAACTACATACACCCCAAAAACAAGCACTATTGTGTAAAAACCTTAATTAACAGGATGGCCAAAGATTTAAGATATTAGATAAGATTGTCAAAATACAGTGAAGTAAAATGCTTCAGTATACTGAGTATATGTCAGTGATTCACAAAAATAGGGCCCATGAATCTTACTTTGATGTTTGATCTCAGATCTCAATTACTCACAGTAATTGTATGATATGTGATGATTCTCATTCTGGGGTAATTGCAGTCTGCAGCAACCCTAGAGACTGACACCCAGTGTCAGTCCAGAGGATTGGGGGTTTGAGAACAGTCTAAAACAACTGTTGAGCACCTGAGCAATTTCCTTAACTCCAAATCACTTCAGACTCCTTAATTAGGAAATGTAAGTTGCACTGGATAAGTGTCTGATTAATGTAGTTTAATTACATGATAAGGTATTACCTGTAAAATTGCCTGTGCAATCTCTGGATTTTCTGGGTTGTCAAAATGGAGCATCTGGGAGCCCAGGCCATAGTAGTAAGGGCCCATTTTGTGCAGATCCACCACATTGGCATCAGCACCAAATACAGTCCTCCAGCCCTCACGGTAGACTTTAGGCAGCTCCACGGAGATAACACGCCTCTTCCTCTCGTACAGGCCCTTAGCCAACCATAAGGGCATCTCCATTTTACTGCCCTACAACACAAACACACACAGGACACCAGGCATACAAAAGACATGAATATTATATACAAACACAAGAGGAGCATTTTTCTACACTTTAACACTTCATGCAAATTGATAAGAGAATGTAAACAAACATGCTGTTCATGGTCAACAATTGATATTACTATTGACAGTATATTATATACTGCTATTTGTGACATTTATCAGATTCCCCCAAGTCCATTCTTAATCACAGGGACTAGGAGCAACTTGGGGTTCTTGATCAAGGGTTCAATGGAGTAGTGCTAGATGTAGGATAAAGCCAGGCTCCATCCCACAACCTATTGGTCGAAAACCCAGTATAATACCACTAGATCACCAACACCACACTAGCTTTTACATTTGATAGGCATACCTGAACTAAGCCACCAGGAACAATATTCTAACACTCAACTCTTAGAGGTTGTTTTGGAAGTAAGTACATGTAACATAAAAAGTACATGCGTATAAAAACAGTATTCAACTCATCTGACGTACACATTTATACAAGTGAGGTTGCTTGCTTCTGACCTGATTACATTGCTGAGCATAATATTAAATAATAATGTCACAATGTTAGTTAATGATTAAATGCTCATTAACAATAAATAAAATCAAATTGGGGAGGATTTCAATCTGTGACTAATATCCATAAGAAAACGATTGTAGGGGGGCACCGTAAAGTAGAAGGGTGAGGTGAAAGATACATCCTATAGATGCGCTGGGACACATCATCAGTGATGTATCTTGGGGTCATTGGGTGTTTCGGGTCTCAAACATCATACCCCTCACCCAGGCGACCCAGGGTTTCGGCTCAATATCAACTCACGAACCGAGAGCCGGCTCATTCATTAAGTGACAAAATTACATACTACTTATATATTATAAGGAAATAAAATGCTGTTAAGTCCAGAAATTTAACTGTAAGACAGGTTTAAGACAAAAATACTATTTTGTGGCAAAACAATAATCTACGTATTACACAATTCTACAAATATCTTGCAAATATGCTAAATGACTGATTATATTGTATGAAATGCGAATTTGCCGTCTATTTATAAATTATAAAATAAAGTAATTAAACACTTAAGTAAACAGACGACACTACCGTACGATTGAAAGAGACGACACAAAGAAACAATTCAGTCCCGGACGACTCGTTCATCTGATGTGCTTTGGATCAGCATTTCAGCTATAAAAGCCCAAAGATCATCATGAACCATAACGTTAACATTAACAGATAAAGTTAAAACGTTGCCGGTGAAACTTGCCTCCGGTATGTCGCGTGCGTCGCTTGACTTCTCCAGGAAGCCGAGTCTCGGGAACGCGCTTTCGGTACTGCATGGAACGCGCTCGTGCGACAGCAAAATGTCGTCCAGAGAAAAGAAATTCTCCTCCATACCCACCCCGGGGGCCACGGGTAGGTACGACCGCGACTCCATTAGCCGGGGACGGAGATACACACAACCGCAATCACGCTCACACACGGAGTGAAACAGAACCGCGCGTCCACTCGGTTTGGCGCCAGAGTTCAAACGACAGCACGAGTCGAGCCCAGATCACACCGAGCAGACGGAACGACGCGATGGCAGAATCTATGATGCTCGGATCGACGGCACATTTTCTGTAAAAATTTACATTTTACACCTATTGGTTAGCGCTGTTATACACAAAGATGTGCAAGAAATGCGTTGTTCATAAAGGGAATATGTTCTTCATACTTGCAAACTCAGACTTAAATCAACAGCTACTTAAATCTAAAGTTACTGCCACCTACGATATTTGCATTTATTCAATATGACATTTGTTATATGTCATGTCTTGCAATAGCTGGAGCTTCACTAGTTAATACGTTCACTTTGTTAGGAGTGAGTGTCCATCCTTGATCTAATTCAAACCAAAAATATTTGACCGTTTTTATCGTGTTGCAGTTCTTACTTTGGACAGAAGGTGTCACGATTTCTCAAGATTTCCTCTGTAGAGCGTGCTAAATTTTCTTATATCTTCAAACTTGACTGGATTTAACTAATATTTGCTGTTGGAACTGTAAAATTTAAGTGAAAAAAACATCAACGATGATTTCATTAAGGCTTATGCAAAATGATAAAAAGAACAGATGATCAGTCCATTTAGTAAAGAAATATTTTTAATCTGACATGAATTACAAAAACTATTTTAATATGCCAGGCCTGTTATCATAGATCTGTTTTAATTTAAACATTGATGAAGACAGTGAACACTGTGTTTATATTTGAACCAGCATGTGTTTGTATTGCAGCTCTGTAAATGGCAGATTTCTGCAATGACATTAATTATTGCTAAATAATGCATTAAGTTAGCATGTGCATGTGTGGTGGGGGGCAAATATGCGCTCTCACTCGCTCTTTAAGGCCTTATAACCTAATGTCAGAAAACACACAGGTGCTGAACTCAGTTTTATGTGTGGCCTTAATGTTAAGTTGACTTTAATGGTATTACTGTGTCTCATCTCTTCCCTCTGTTAACACCGGATCCAGAAGAAGGAGGGCAGATGGAGACAGGAATCCACTTAAGGGCGAATCAACTTTGGCCATTGGGTTGTTTCGGTTATACATTTGAGATTTCAAGATAAATCTTTTGAGATTTATGATGACATCACATTTCACTTTACATCAACAGGAACAGCTTGGATATAGACCACAAATAATTAGCACTTAGTATCAATGTTACAGCTCACTCTTGCAATATATAATACATTAAGGAGTGATGTCACAGATGTAACGCCCATTAGAGAAAAAGTTGCCTCAAGAGTGAATTACATTAATTAAAAGCAACAGGCCTGTGTTTGCGTGTTACTGGCACTGAGGTGAAGACTCGCATCTTTGAACCGGGCTTCATCAGTGAAGTTCTTGTCTCTCCACCTCAACGCGCTGCTAGTGAATAAACACTTCCATCGCCTCCCGTTCGTCCGCCTCCTCTGACTGAGCCGCTTAATGTGGGTCAGATGATGAAGAAGAGCCGAATCTTCAGGCTCAGAATCGACTCTTTGTGCAATATCAAATCTTTTTGCAACGCAGATATAAGAACGTTCGCTCATCAACAAGGAGGACTGTGTTCTTTTGAAAACATGACATGGAAGCATACATGCTCAGGATTAAGAATTTTACGAATGAGGGGCTTTTTAAAAATCAGTATTCCTTAAATGCATGCATAACAAATACACACCAAAAGCATTACAACCACCAAACTAAATTTGACAACATAACAGTATTTTTATATACATATATATACATACTGTATATCACATGGATGTATGTGTGGAATGTAGGGAGAGAGAGTTTGGTGGCTTTGTAAGGACATATTGAGGGAAAGTGTATATAGAAAAGTTTTATGTAAAACAACTGTAGGAGGTAAAAGATTTGCTTCTGTAGTATTGCTTAGACTTAGCCATTATGGGACATTATGGAAGAAACTTACAAAGGTATCAACACGCAGCTGTGTATGTGTCTTATGTACGTTCTCAATCAAGCGCCCGTCTTTCATTTGAATGAATCGACTCTTTGAACCGATTCGTTCCTGCTAGCTGTTTTCCTGAGCGCGCGCGGGAGCAGCGCACACTGACCCGAATCTCCGCGCCGGCGGAGGGAGAGCGGAACGGAGCTGGACGTTACCGCCAACAGAACGCACAGCAACAGTTTGGCGCGGCCGAACCCTTCGGTCTGCTCGACCTGAAATGCGACACACATCCTGGGGCGCTGCGGAAGCGTCGTGGCGCCGCGAGCTCGCCGTCGTCTTGGTCGCGGTCTCGCCCCGCGGTGGCTCTGTCGGGGGGGACGTGTTGCGCGCGTCGCCGCTCCGTTAAACCCCGAGAAATCCTGCTTTTCTGGCGTTGTCATTCTCTTCATTGATACATTTTCGGTGGCACATGATTCGACCGGGAAAACGGGCCGTTGCGTGTCGCGGACGCGGCTGTTTTAGACAGACTTGACGTCCCGGATTACACACACATTTTTTCTTTCTTTATTTTTAAGCTCGTGTCGGGGAGGCTCGAGATTCGCCGCAGACCGGCGGACCGGGGGGCGACTCGAGCGACGGCTCACGGTGAACGGCGGAGCCCCCCCTCCCCAAAACCAACACCTTTTTTTTCTCCCCCACGCGACACCTTCGCCCATTTTTTCCAGGGGCACTTTGGATGGGGGGCAAACAGAGTACGACTGGGCGGCCCCGGGGACCTTTTCCCGGTGTCTCGACAGATGACAGCGCCGTGCCACCGTCAGCCCATTTCGGGCACTACCGAGCGGGCGGCACGATGGGGCTGCGCAGCCGTTCGGTGAGCTCCGTGGCCGGGATGGGAGTCGACCACAACGCAGCGGTGCCGTTCGGCTTCTACACCGCCAGAGCAACGGACTCGGAGCGGGCCGGAGCTGGTTCCGGTTCGGATTCAGCCCACGGGAACGGGTACCAGGAGCCGGGCGGCGGGCACCACACGGACGGTATGCTGTACCTGGGCTCTCGGGGTTCTCTGGCGGACGCTTTGCCCCTGCACATCGCTCCCCGGTGGTTCAGCGCCCATAGCGGTAAGTGCCAACCTGTCCCCCAGCACGCGCGGCCGGGCATTTGGCGCGAGCGTGTGTGCGCGCGGGGAGGCGGGTGCGCGAGATGCTTCTGACTGACTGACGATGCGGGCCGCTGTCTGAAACGTCTCGGTAAGTGGGGCTGCATGATATATCACTTCAGCATCGTCATGGCGATGTGTAGTCGCTCAAAACGCAGGCTGTGCAATGCAGGCTTGTCTGATACGACATCACTTGTTTTTAATGCCCATGGATAGGGTTCAAGAAAGGATGATTCACATCCCGCCGCCAGCACTACCATCATTGGGTCACTGAGCAAGACCCTTAACCGCAGGTTGCTCTCAGGAAAACTGTCCCTGAAATTAGGAAAATGTAAGTTGCTCTGGATTAGAGCCACTGCTAAAATGCCATAAATTTCAAATGCTGTAAATCTTCACATGCAAAAAAGTTAAGCCATTTGGTACCAAAATAAACTGTATTTTCTATATCACAATATTCATTAGGTATTGTGCAGCCCTGTCAGTTATAGAAAAGCCTTTTAATTGGTTGCCATCTTCATTGGGTCTGTGAAGACCCATTTTTCTTGTGAGCCTCCTAATATGTGTTTTGGGAATCTACAAGATGATGCTGGTGCCAAATCATTGAACTATCAACCATTGACTAGCATTGAGGAAGGAATAATAAGCAATTGACCATCATCACCCATGTTTGTTATCAAACCGGGCAATGGAATTCCCCAAAATAATTTTTTTTTGGCAAATGGGTCAAAATTTCAACCCCTCTAATGTTCAGCCTATTACGTCCTTGTCATCACTCCTTTTAAAAATGTATGCTGGTCTTCTCAGCAGGGTTAAGGCAGCCTGCCAAATCTTGCTGAGACAATTAGCTGGTGATTTGGGAGGGAGGTGGGGCCTGAGACAGGGACGCACCGGGATCATCCGCTTACCACAGACGGCAGTATGTCTGATGTGACCGGGCTTGTCGTGGCTCGAGCTGCAGCGAGCTGCTGACGACAACAGCTCCCGTGACGCTCGTTAACAAACCCTAAATGAGGTCTCAGGGGACAAACCAGTCAGATGTCAACATCTCCCACTTTGTTTTTCTCCCGTGCCACAAAAGGTCAAGCTGTTGAGTGTTCATAGCGGGTTTAGGTGACTGATCAGCTGAAGGTGAAGCGTCAATTGAGGCATTCAAGCTTCAAGTGATAGAACGTCATCTGGTTCTCCTCATGGATCAGCTTAAGAGGTTACAGGTGTGTTTCTGGAGCCGGAGAGATTACAGTGTTGTCCTGAACGCAGTGGGGCAGTGGACAGACCTAAAGGATGGGGCTCGGGTATGGAAGGCTTGTCTTGCTAAAATGATACTTATTAAAATGAAGTGTCATAAATTTGTGCGTGTGTGTGTGTGATAGAAACAAACACCTGATCTAAAATGGACATCCTTCCTCGTTTTAAATAAATCACACCATGAAATGAGATAATCAGTATGCTCTGACTGATATAGGTCTTTTAATTCAATTATTGTAGGATTTAAAAATACAGTACATGATATTTCAACACGAGTTATCACCAAAACAACATGACATAGAGAATTTTAAATATATACTATATAATGGCATTTATGACGTGATCGAAGGATCCAGCTTGAGTCTTTTTATTTGTCATCTATAGGTAATTATTAGCTCAATTTCTGATCTATCTGCAAATAGCTCATATCTGCTGATAATATTGGCATGCCATGCTTATCGGTCTGTCTGTGACATCCTCTAAACAGCTAGGTGCCTTCCGAATATTTAATAACTATTTATTGCATAAAAACTGACTGTTTTAGCCTAGCAGACGACTGTTTATGTAAGTTACTGTTCAACGTTCCACATATTTCTTGACGTTGTGTTTCTTCTGTAGCTGTATGATGGGCCACGAGATGGCTGAGCTATGTCTCCTCCCTGCGTCACCCGTAACATAAACAGCACCTTACCGCTGACCATCCTGGGTAAAAGCGAGTTAATCGCTCTTATAAATCACGCTACATCTGGAAGTGACTTACAGCAAAGGCGTTGTGTTCTTTATTCGTCTCTCCTCGGTTCAAGCCTCCCCTCTCAATGTCCTTGAGGACTGTGCTTCAGCTGAGGATAAAACCTCAAGTAGTTGTATCTGGTTAAAAGCTAAATGTTGGTTCCACTTTCTTTAAAACGATTATTGATCATGGTTAACGCAAGAGAAGGGATGCATTTCATTTCTCAGTGAGAGAACTGAGGTGATAATCCCAAAGCAGTGCTTTCCAGGAGTCTGTGGTCATCTGTTTGAAAGAGATTAGAACATGAATTAATGTAGGGATGCATCAAAATGAAAATTTTGGCCAAAACTGAAAATGAGGAAACACTTTGCCAAGTCAAGGCATGCTTCAAAGAATAAATCAATGACAAAACTGTGAAAATATTTATTTACCACTGAATGCAGATATTCAAATAATGCACAATATCAAATAAAATAAAATTCTAAATTAAATGTTTTACTTTGCCCGAATCCTGAATAGACTACAGACCTGTAACTGACTGCTGAAATATTGTAAAATTAAATATCTTCTCTCACAAAACAGAAAGTGTATTAAAGTCAAGTGTATTTTAACATTCCATAACAAATGTGAACAGTTATTAATAAATTATTTTATATTATTATTTGTTTTAGCTTTGTGTAGTATAAAAGTGCTGGAACTATTGATGTAACTGTTAGAAATAGTAACAGCAGTGTCTGTTTTATTGACTTGCAGAGTTTTTATTATACAGAGACACAATAATGACTGTATTGTGAGTAGAACGCTGGTTGTTTTTGTTTTCAGCTAAAATATGAGTTTTGTCTGTAATAAAGAGGAAGATCTGACTGAACTTGTGGCGTTTCACGTAAGAGCCATGAATGCTCAAACTCACTTTCGCGTGTTTACACATTTTCAGCCGAACATTTTCAGTGGCCGAATTTCTAAAATGCATCTCTAAATTAATGACTTCATATAAATATAATGTTTCGTTTCACCTGGATTACAATTAATAAATAACAACATATTTCCATATACATGTTTTATATAATGGGGTGGATAACTGACCATGACAAAGCTTTTGTTAAGACTACTGTTTGTAAAAGCATGCACTGGGTTATTCATTGAATTAACCAACTTGAGAAAGAGAAAGTTCGCTTTCAATAATTATTCAAGTAATTACCCAATCCTAGAGAGAATGTTTACCTTAGAACATTTTTTTGTCTTTTTTTGGTCAGTTTAACTTTTGATTTTGATATGGTCAATGGTCTTGGCAATGAACACTATGTTTAATGTATGTCCAATTCTACCTGGAATCATTCGATTCTACTTGTTTCACTCGAGCAGTGGAAGCCTCGCATTGTCACATTAAAGGTTGGGCCAGACATTTTCAAGTAATCGCACAGTTAGCAGCGGACGTTTTAATTACTCTCCTGCACCAGGCTAGAGTAATCACTCAACCATCTGAGCATTAAGTGATCACTCAGACACTGATGGTGCCCGATCATTTCCCCTTTAAGGCCTGGTCACCGAGTCTGGGCTGCCTGGACACATTGGCAGTGCCCAGGTCCTCATAATAGCAGCTCCGGCGCAGATCCTTATAACATTAGCTGTCACAGACGCTTCATACTATTTTTTTCCCTGTTGGGGAGTTTTTTAGAAGTGATGGGATTGTGAAACATCTGCTCTGATCTGTCTGGCAGCGGGATTCAAGAATATAGGTCACTCTCAATTTCCCTCCCTCCCTCTTTCCCTTAGCTCAGCACAGTACATGAAATACTCATGTAAAGGAATCCACACACATACGAAAGACCTGTGATTAAACAGATCACTCGCATACCTATAAACAATCCAGCCAGCAATGAATATACTAATACCTAAAACTATGTACAGATGTAGGAACAGAAATATGGACAGATTGTAGATGAGCAATTTGGTAAAACTGACAAAATCACACTGACAATTCAGTATTTGTTGAAATGTAGATCTAGAGTTAGCAAATTAGCAAATTGCTGTTAAGCTAATCTGGCAGTACATTATGTCTATGAGCAAATATTCTGTCATACGTATTATTTAGTCAGAACTAGCTGTATTATTTGGTTAGTTTATTTGACGTTTTAATCAGACGGATGCTGGAGCCCAACCCAGAATCCGAGAGGACCTTTATTTGTTCTACGGTGCACGTCAGCTATGTGATCTTAGAAAACAAATTGGTTGGGTGGCCCACGTCTGTGATTGGTCACCAGCATACGGTTTGCAATTGTATAGTAGCTAAACAGCTTGTGATTGGTTAAAACCAATGTATTGGGTGAGGCATTGCAGGAGTGTTAGTAGATTTTCAAGAATTTGTCATTTTCCCGATCATTAACATTCACCTGTCTCCACAAGAAGAGGGCCTCATAATAACAATTATGAAACTCAACATCTTCCTCTCTCAATTTGTTCATTGTCTCACATACCATAGTCTCGTTCTCATAAAGGGTGGGAATCGAAAACTGGTTCGAGAACCAGTTCCAGTTGATCAATTCCATCGGATTTGTACACCTCCAGCATTCTTCTACAATTCTCTCATTTACTAGCACTACATTTTCTGGTTGCCCCTAAGTTTTGTGTCGCGGTACACTACGTCACCCTCTCTGCGACTTGACCTTCAACCACGAGGAATCATGACGCATAAATGATATTTTTCGCACGTCCACAGTGCTATTGTGCCGTGGCTCTCATATGGAACACCCTCATGGCAAAAATGTACTTCTCGCCCAGAAATGAGTCGAAAATAAGTTATAGGTCAAAATGAGTCCAAATGCTCCAAAATTTCCAAAACTCCAGTTTTCCTTCATTTTCCATTAATCACAAAATATTTTTTTCCATTCTTTAATGTTACAGAGTAAAAAATAAATATAGAAAAAGCATTGTTTGTTATCAAATAATTTTATTCTATATACAGATGTGTATATACAGTGTTTCCACCTGGGACTAACCTTAATTTGCTTAATAGTACTAAGCCACAGAATGTCTCTGCATAATAAAAACTATGAAAATGAATATGAATGTGTTCATGTTCACAGTCTTGCACAGGCATCATTTGGGGAAAAATAAAATGGTTGCTTTTGGTGCGGAAGACTGTGTAGAACTAATAATTGGACTATTAGGGAGAACGACAATGGCATTGATATTGATAAAATCTAATCAATTGTCACATCTAGTTCTCACAGGGTGAATAGTTTCCTCATTCTGTGTAACTGTTTACAACCTTTACTATTGAAGAAATGTACCCGCAATGAACACAGAGAAAAGAGTATGTTAATTTGCAAGAATGCAGAAGGTGTGTAACTCTAGCCTGAGTAATACAATAGTTTTACTTGCCTCCACAAGAAGAGATCCTCATATAATAATAATAATTAGCGACAACGTCTGTGATAGGTTGGACGACAATGTCTATAGTTGCTTAACAGCACACTGTTTGATTCCTTTCAGCAGTTTTAGCACATTTTTAAACACACCATCTTTGCCATTTTCCCAATCTCTAACATTAAAATACATCAATTTTACCATACCCTTTTCATGTGTTATACTGTAATTTAGAATTTCCTCATTCAGAGTAGATGTTGATACCTGGCACAACCAAAGGAAAAAATACCTGCTTTGAGCAGATAACCTAACAAAAAAGAGTATACAAGTATGCAGTCCAGTGAAGGTCCTATCACTCTAGCCAAACCGTGACTTCCCATCTCTCCACGAGAAGAATGTGGAGGCTTTGAGGTGGAAATGTGGGATGAGACACCACAGCGTGTCTGCGTTATGAAGCTAGAACTCTAGAACTCAGTTTAAAACACATCGATCTCGATTTCACAGTGGTGCAGCCAGTCAAAGCCACGTTTGGCTGCTGCACTGCGGGGCTGAACGAGGACGCTTGTTACTGTGACAACCTCGTCGCTTGTCACGGCTGTTCTCAAGATGCGCACATGCGCGAAGCCTTAACCAGCCAGCCACCCCCACATCATCCATATAGCCTGCACTCACCAGAAAGCGAGAAACAGATAGAGAGAGGTGAGAAAAGAGAGAGAGAAAAAAAGAGATAGAGACTCTGCTTGTTTCCCTCCTCCACTTCCTGTCTGTGACGTGTCTAGGGCCTCTCTTGAGCAAGCAACGGATGCCCGGAGCCCCCTGCTGACTCGCGTCGCCGTCGCTCCCGCAAATGACCGGCCAATTAGTCGAGCCCAGCTTAGAGCGAGAGGCCTTGATAAATGTTGCCATAGAACAGAAGTGGAGGGTCACAGTTCCGCGACTAAAGATAACCCAGTGTGACACGGTCGAACCATTTTGTACTTTGCTGTTTTTGGTGCTTGGGGACATGTGGATCAATACTTAATTATTGATACTTCAGATCTTCATGTTTCGTTTTTCATCCAGCGATTCTGTTTTTGCTGCCGTGAATGTGCTATATTTCAGCAAGAGAAAGCAGGAACACTGGGCCTCATTCACCAATATCTTCATTTTTTGTCAAAAGTCTGTGGCAGATTGGTGACCTCTTGACCTTCCATTTTGTTTTTGTAACGACAAATGTTTACATTTAAATAGTACAATATTAAACAACTGAAGATTTGTAGAAAACCCAATAATCGAATGTTTTGTGCACACAAGCATTGCAATCAAATGTGTGTAGAAGTGCTCATCATAACCTTTCTGAAAACTGCGTTAAGTGGGTTTTAAAAACAAATTTCTTCTTAAGAATGGTTGGTGAATGAGTCCCATTGTCTGGGGCTTTTTTGACAAATCCACAGTACTGAGACGAAATTTGGGCTGTTAAAAGAGTGAGTTTTTGTGGCAATAAACTTAAACTAGTGAAACTTGCTAAAAGGATGAATAAAGAAGCAGCAGAGGCAAAGGACATGCTCTCAGGCAAATAGAGAATCTGTCAGACTGAAAACTGAATGAGAGAAAAATGGCATTTCAGAGAGGTGACCCTTTCCAGCAATACTGCATTATTCAATTGGTTTGGATTTTTTCAGTATTTAGAAACATGTATTTGATGCCCGTTGTTGGGTAGAGGAACTGAGATGCATTATTCAGTAAATACACTTCATAACAAAGACTTTCTGCTTCCATTTATACATTTATGACTTTTGATCCTAGTTTTGCAGCGTGCTCCTGGACCACCATCTGGACTCAGTCGATCATAATTTATGTATGAAAAAGTTAAAAGTATCAGCATTAATATTGATGTCAATATACTATTGAAAGTCTTTATATAAAATCAAGAATAAATTCTACAGACACTAATGACCAGCCGCTTCCGTTGATCTCCGGCCTTCTTGCCCCCGCTCCACCCGTCTCCACCCAATCATAACATCCTCATATCAGGAAGTGGACGGAGGAGGCAAAACAATAGACGTACGTGCTCCTATCGCCAGGTCCCCCAGCCTCCGTTCGGCACACACTCCATCGCGCGCACACACGCACACTCCTCTTTTCCTCTCCATGTCATTACCTCTCTTTCTCGTTCTGCTGTTGCCATGGAAACAGCTGTTCTTTTCCGGCTGAAGGTAAAGTCTTGCTGCAAGTCGGGATAGAGAGAGAGAGAGACTTTGAGTTGGATGTGATGTCATGGGAAGATCCATGTTTGGGGACGTGATGAGGCCTTTTCTGATTGGTCTGATTGGTCAAACGCAGTGTTGTATTGTCACATGCATCTGACCGAGACACTTCATCGTCTGCACATAAATATAAAAACGGAGTCTCAGAACATGTTATGGTCATGACCTACAGGCTTTCCAGAATTAGCTGTTGGTCAGTGTTGTCCAAGAAACACAGTAGAACAGAGCAAGGCACAAAAGACAAGATATAATATGTAAACAGCACTGCTGGTATGTAAAACAAGACACAGGGACTTAAATCTAACGTAGAAATCTACAGTGAGAAATGAGACAACAATATGCAAATCTCACAGATACAAAAACAACTAAAAACCAAATGTAATTCAACATGCATTTAGTGGTGGATGTGCCAAATAGAGAAGGAGAACGTTTTCTGTGGTTGAATGGGTTCCGTTGGGGTCAACTGAGATGCTGTGTGAGTTTAAGAGGCTTATGAGGCTGACTGACTACAACAAAGAAGTAGTGGAGAGGTGTGTTGTACATGTGATATTCGAGGGGGAACAGGGTGAATGAAATATTGATCTATTTATCATTCAAGATTCTTTATTCATCACATACATAGTTATACAAGCACAGCGTATTGTGAAATGCACTCCAATGTGTTCATGTGCAAGGCTGTGCAAACTGAAATTGAATCTACTTTTAAAAAACGTTAACCTAACTAAACCTAAATATATATGGGAAAATATAGTAGACTAATAATAAAAACAGTAGCTGTAGATTTGCATATTTAGGAATAACTGTATGGGTCCAGTGTGCTTTTTTGTTGGTTGATGGACATAAAAACATATAATGGGCCACTCACTTTCTAACAGATACACTTCTAACTAGCTCTTTATACCTTCTTCATCTCACTTTCACACGTAAGGTCATTAACTTATCACCAACGGTAGTACTCAGATATGCAACACACACAGTCATTTCTTGCTATCTTTGTGACAAGACATGTAAGATACTATAGCTACACCTAACCCTATATCTAACCTCAGTAACGTACAAAAAAACAATCTTTTACTTTTTCAAGTAAAAGAAGAAAATATGTTTCGTTAATAGAAGCAGGTCTTAAAAAGCCCCAAAAAACAAACGGATCTCAATTATTGCTGTTTTTATGGGACAATCACAAATACCTAAAAACCTTCCCAAACACACGCCTTACTAAAAGCTTTGCTGCCTTGCAGCGAGTGAGAGGAGAATGTCCTTGACATGTCTGCTCATGATATTTTCGTGCCGAGGTGTTTGTTCAGCGGGTCTGTGGAAACATGGCTGGTTTCTCCTGGTGGGACGGGCATTCGAGCAGGTCCAGACAGAAACTGATCTCAGATAGAGATGGCACTCCCACACTCTCTCTCTCTTTCACTTGCTCTCTGCGTCTCTGTATCCATCTTTGTCAGTGTCAGACTCTCCCTTTTCTGATTTAATTAGATCCTGTGAGGGCCAAGTATGTGCAAGTTTTTGCCCCAACCCGAATGCTCCACCTCGCTCTCTCATAACCGCACCTCTTTAACCAAGAATAGGACCTAATTAGCGAAATCTGCTGCTTCTCTTGAGATGAAGTGAAAGCTGTAGACAGCAGTCGCTCCCTGTATTGCAACGGAACCGGCCTGTTATTGCTCGTCACTCAGGACTGCCGTTGTGTCACCGTGGGTTTGCTGTCTAAGACAGCAGGCCTCATTCTTGTTGAAATAAAGGAGCTGTCATGTTCAAGGATAGGGCAGCGGCGCCTGTACTCCATCATGTAACCTGCACATTCATTGCGGACGCCACACAGTGGTTTATGATGACGTGAAACAACTAAATATTGAGAGAGGAAAGAAAGAGGGCAAAATGAGTAGAAAGAGTAAGAGGCATGATACGCAACAAAGAACAAATTAGGAATGAATTTAAACATAGGTTTGTCCTAATTGTCATTCTGTTCCTAGAAGGGGCAGTTGGTGGCGTAGAGGTAGGGTGTTTGCCCCGTGATCAGAGGGTCGCAGATTCAAATCCAGGACCAGTAAAGTTACCACTGAGGTAACCGGGCGCTGGCCCTGTTAGCTGCCGACTGCTCCTTCACAGATGGGTCAAATGCAGAGGTAATATTTCGTTGTGTTGCACTGTGTGCTGTGCTGTGTTCACAATGACAAATAATCTTTCACTTTCAAAAGATATAGATACCTGTAGGACATTAAAGGCAAAAGTATTTGTCAAGGAATTTAACAACGGCTTTGTGGAAAGATATTCCTGATATTCAAAGAAATTTGTTTTACAAAAGGTCAATATTGTTCAAAGCAGTAGAATTCCTCTATGATTCTTGGATTTGTTAGGCTAAAAATAACTGGAGACACCATAAAAGAGATTAGATCAATGTGTGTGGTGGTTTAAAATGAAGCCTTGTTCTTCTGGTTTTATTTGTAATAACAGACTCGGGTGTCAGGAGTAGTCAGTAACATGATTACAGTTTATTTTTGCATGAAGCGTTAACATTGCATCATGCACTTATGTTTGCTGATCTTTGTTTTGCTGAGGAGCATTTTTTCAAAACAATTATGAGTGAATCTGAAGTAATACTGCATCAGCATTCCTGGATGCTACACCAGGAAAGGTTTGCAGGTGACCTGCTGCCATCCAGTTCAATAAACTCAACTGCTGGTGACACATGTGTGTGTATGTGGGTGTGTAGACAGAGCACTCTTCAGATCTTCAGTTTTGAATGCAGTTTGCATGGGAGTATCTGCAGTACGTTTTTCCGGTCTGACAACAGAATGCTAAATGCTAAAATGCTAAGGTATGTGACGTTCTTTCATGAAACGGACTCCGAGCCGTCACCGACGACTGACTGCATGGTCCTGACACAAACTCCACTCAAGGTCGGACTGGGAGAATCTAGCTAGCGCCCTGAGTCAAATGTAGAACATTAACCTAACAGGAAGCTTTTAACGGCTGAGAGAGATATCTAGCAGACATCTCAGGCCTCGGCCAGTCCCACTGGGGGAGACTGGCAGCAGAGACACCCTAAATCCTGTCCTGCACTCCCTGGAGGATCAGTGTGTTATGTATTATGGAGAACTGTAGTCATGGTGTGTTTGTAATTAGAGGTGACTTAGGCTGTGTCAGGCTAAAGCCCTGCAGATGGAACTTGGTGTGAAGGCTTCTTACTGGAGTGAGATTTGATGTTAGGTTAATAAGGTTACGGAAAAATGACTGCTTACAGAGTCGAGGAGCGATGCCCTTATAGCCACAAGTAGGAATTTCTGGATATTGTACCATAATCCCATAGTTCTGCTAAAATAATTATACTTTTTAGAGCACCAATTCATAATGTTCTTCTAAAGCTAGTTGTGTATAGATGGCCTCCATACATAACTTCATCAACTTAAATAAAAGTTAAGATCCTTACAAAAAGACGCCAGTTAATGTTTATAGTCAGACATTACTAAAGATGGATCCAATCCGAGGCATGGATCGGATATTGGTCCAATAAGGACTCAAGTAGCTGGATCGGGTATCAGTGGCATTGGGTCAATCTATGGAGCCGATCTGTAAATTGGTTAAAGCTGGTTTATTGTCATTCGCACTAATTTGTGCATATTGATAGGACAATGAGCAGTACAAGCAACGCAACACACTACAACCCCAAAAGCGAATCGCGTGATTATACTGTTTAATTTCGTTAACAACACCAGCTCACAATCTCTGTGTTCCTGATCATTTAAGCACCAAAGGCTTAGGGAGCGTCTCAAAAGACTTTCTGTTTTCTGTTTAAAAAAGACTCAGAGACTGTATCGGATTTGTATCGGTATCGGGAGATATCCAAATCTACAATACTGTTATCGGACATAAAAAAGTGGTATCGTGCCATCCTTAGACATTACTCCAATAAACAGTTAGTTTCCTGAAGTAAACTCTAAAGTAAAAAGTGCATTACTTTAAATATGATTATTTCAGTATGCTGTGTGAGAATTTGGTCACAGTTTTTGGGCCGTAGGTTGCCCTGGGTCTGCGCAGCAGAAGTGGCGGTGACGGCTGCGTTTCAGAAGACGTGAGAAGGGGCAGATTTGATGGCTTGTTCTCCATCCTGCAGTCTCTGAACCCTAATGTGAAAGAGACGTGATGCATGCAAAGGAAAGCTTAAGAAATAGCTGTACTGTACGCTGTACTGCTCTAACACAGCTTTATCGTGTGGTGTGATAAAGTTCAGGGTCAGTTTACTGGGTGCTTTGTGTCAGTGAAAATTTGCAGCTTGAAGTTGATAAATAGACATCCATTCACTGGTAATAGAATTACAAACTGGAACCAGTTACAATTAGCAGGACAACGAGAAGGAAAAGAGCAAGGAATGACTTTGAAATACTGATAATTACTCACTTTACACCATTATTTACACCACAGCCCATTGCTAACCTGCTGAGTCAGAATAGCAGAGGATTTGGGCACAGGTTTTGGTAGCTATGCTGTCACTGTGTTGAAAAATCCCTGCCTTGCAATCGTAATTTAAAAACAGCTGCTGTTTTTCTCTATATGCTTTATGCTGAGTCATTATGTGTCACTAGGAAGTAGCTCTGCTTTCTGCCTCTCTACAGCCAAGGTGATATATGAAAAACTGTGTAATTCCATTTGAATATGCATGTGCCTGCCCCAGTTTAGCAGGTTACCTGGTTTGACTTTGGCAGGACGTCCAGGCGAGACGCAGAACACTGCGTTCATCCAAAGATAGTCCAGAGCTTCATTCGTTTAATAGCAGCACTTAAGAATCACTGTTCTTTAATAATTCATGCAGCCATTACAACCAGTTGCTGCTGTTGTATTGTTATGAATACACTCTGTGATTTCTGGGACAGTTTTAGCCTTTTTGTGTCAAAACCGAAGAGCACGAACATTGTTTTTGGTCTTTTTTGTATGCCTGGTGAGCTCAGGAACCATTTCCTCTGCAGACAGGAAGCAATCTGTAACAACGAGATAAAAACACCCGTTATGGCTTTAAAGCATGTTTCTGCAGGTTACCGACTATTGATTTTTACACAAATAGCTCGGTCTATGAAGGTTTGTGTACACACATTGTAGCCGTGAGGAAGCCAATTGCAGCCTTTACAAACACACTTGGCTAAGTATTGATTACGTCTCACAGCTGTCTGTGAATTGTCTTGTTTTGTGATTGGCCGTTTGGTTTGTTTACGGCGTGCGAATTCTCTTTAACCGGCTTAGGAGAGACGGTTCGATATGCGTCAGTCAGTCACATTTAAGCTGCTCCCATATACACTGAGCTGCCATGTAAATAGACTGTAATCTTATCTCTGTTCATGCTTACATATGAACCAGTCCCGAGTGAACGTCTTGTACCAATGACAGATTTTTGTCAGAACAAGGTATACAGGAAATTACTCCAGAAACAGTTTATCGTATTCCTGACCATATACAAAAAATCTAAGTTCACCGCAACCCAGTGTGTATTTTATATGATTACGGCCACATTCATACATAAACCCATGAAATATATAATGTGAGAGATTAACTGTCGTTGTGAACACACCACAGCACACACAGCAATCTGCATTTGACCCATCCGTGAAGGAGCAGTGGGCAACTAACACGGGCAGGTCCCAGGGAGCAGTGCACGGGGACGGTACCTTGCTCTTAAGTACCTCAGTGTTACCTTTACTGGTGCTGGGGATAAAATTTAAAAAAAAGAGTCAAAAGTCAAAAGTAAACTTTATTGTCATCTCTGCTATATACTGTACAGATATACAGAGAGATGAGATGACGTGGCTTTTTTTTTTACAGTTTTTACAGTGCAATAGGAAACAGGGAACGAAGAACAAATAAGGCACATGGAATAAACAATATATAAATCCTTCATTTATTCATTTTCCAAACAGCTTAATTTTAAACTAGAAATGGAATATTAAATATAACTTTAAACTAGAACTAGAACTAGAAATCGACCTTCCGCTATCAACTGCCCCCAATATATGGATATTTGTGCTTGTATATAATACAATAAAAAGTGCCTAATATTTGTATGTATATACATGTCCTATATTACATGCATTAATATGTACTGGGCTTGTGTTTTTGGTGTTTTAAATTGACTGCACAATACATACCAAACCTAGGTTATGTGTCATAACTAATTTCTTTAAATCTTTTCCATATGGGTATTCCTGTCATATTTGTGAGTGATGCTGTTCCACATGAGAATCACGAGCGATCGCACACACAGCACGCTTACATTGTGAAGAATGTCATTTTTGCGTGCTGTGCAGTTTTTATCCGGAACCAAGTCGTCCGCTTCCATTTCCAATTAATGTCTCTGAAATCGCAAGGATTATCACTCCGCATGCTCATTTTCCTCTGCTTTCGCTACAAAACACACATGCTAGAAGAGTTTTCTGGATGGACAGGTGAGTGAGCTGTCTGCTTTGAGAGGGCAGAGAAGCCAAACTTGAAAATGACATACATTCTATCCAGAGGTAGAAAGAGTACTGAAAATTTGTACTCAAGTACAAGTACTGTTACATTGGTTAAAATGTACTCAATTACAAGTAAAAGTACGGGTGTTAAAAAAATACTTGAGTAAAAGTACAAAGTACTCTTCTCAAAAACTACTCGGAGTACTAATTACTTTTTAACCGATGGATGTTTTATTCCGTTGTCAATAGCAGGCATTCGATTCGATTCACCAGTATAAAATATCTACATTCAAAGCACATTTCTCAGATGAACAAGGTATAGAATGGCAGTTTGTTTTGTAATAAATGTAGATATAAAACAAAAATGTTTTTGGACATGCATAGAACAGTTTAAACTTTTCCCAATACACTGCGAACAACAGGCAGGTAAGTTTCTTAAACTCTTAGACGTAATAGCATTTCTGTCACACTTCACTTTCTTTTATTCAGTTTCAGCAAGAGCTGGTTTTCTAAATTAACAGAGTCTATCCGGCTTCGTTTGGCTCCATTTTGGCTTCTTTGTCTCCAGATCTTCAGTCTATAAATTAGTTTGTACTCCACCGTGTAGTATCTCCAGACACCTGTGCCTGCTGCTGCAGCAGAGTTTATTCTTTTCTTACGTCATAGATTAATTGGCGCGGTCGCGATTGCACAGCCTTATTGGCTGCAAAGATGCAGATGAAAGGTTTGAATATTAATTCAAATTGTGGGCGTACTCAGTAGCGACTTTTGATTTTATAAGTAGCGAAGTAGATTACATGGTGTAAATTGTACTCAAGTACGAGTAAAATTACACACTTGAAAAACTACTCATAAAAGTACAAGTACCCAAAAAATCTACTTAATTACAGTAACTTGAGTATTTGTAATTCGTTACTTCCACCCATGATCCTGTCTGTTTAACATTAACATGAAGATTTCATTTACTTCATCGCACATGGAACAAGCCGAGATATATCAAGTATTCGACATATCGCCCACCCCTAAATAATCCCTATACAGAGTGTTGCTTTACAGTTTTCCTGAAAAGTCAGAGAGGTCAGCAGTCCACGGGTCACATTATATAATATGTTGAAAATAATGAACACATTAAACAGTGGATAGTAACTGCTAAAGTGCCTTGGATATAGCATGTAACAGAACACAGATGCATTATAGAGCAACTGCAGCTTTCTCAGTCTTCCACGTTTGACCGAGGGGCTCGAGCTGCTGCTGAAGTGTTATCAAAAATGCATGTGGCACACGGCGAGCGACGAGCAAGGACTGAGGATCACCACGACTGCGGGGAAGGTCGCCGTGGGACTGCTTAACGCAAGCGGCGGGTGGCGGCTTGGCTTTGGAAGGCGCGAGGAGGGATGGGTTTGATGGCTTTTCCTCCAGCCTGCAGTCAGGAACGTTGATGTGAGACCTCACACGGCCTAAAGAGGGGTAGTGCATGCAACCGAAAAGCAGCTTCAGAAACAGTCGTCTGCAGCTTTAGTTCAGGGTCCGTTTTACCGCCCGCCTTTTGTCAGTGAAAAGTCTTGAAGACAATAAATAGACATCCATTTACTGATCTCAGAATTACATACAAGATCTAGTTATAATTAGGGAGTAAACGAGAGGACAGTAACAATGACTAATATTAAATATAACTAAGGAACTGGTTTGAAAAATGAATATGTTACGGGGTGAATGTTAGTGTTCAGTGCCATTCTTTGTAATCATACAGTCATCAACTAACGTCACAATGAGCTGTTTATAGTCACTCTGGTTCAAGGAAACGGCAGCATCCTTGCTAGATTAATTTCGCTGCACGCACACAAAATTGCCCTTTTAAAAAGAAAACCAGCCTTTAAATATATTAGTGAATGCGAGATGCAAGTCTGATTTCAGCCTGTCGGCTGAGTTTAGGTCACTAAATTGAAACTGAGCTGAACAAAATTAAATTGACCTCAACCTGGGGGAAGGCTAAAGGTTGACAAGTGGGAGGTGACAGGACTAAATGAAAAATACGCTTAGAAAGTCCCATGCAAAGTTCTGCTGTCCACAGGGTTGTTTGACAGGTTAAAAAAATTTTTTATGAATTGTGCCTTTAAATCGTCCAATAACAAATTGTCTCTTGTTATTGCTCAGTGTCGTAAAGAGAGATGTCTCGTGGAAATATAAGAGATCTAAGAGTTGTTGTTGAACGGGTGTTACAAACAGCCGACAGCATTATGTGACTGTTAGAGCATTTTTACCTCTGTAAGGCATTTTTATCTCACTGAGATGTGATGCGTTCAGTCAGATTGCTGTGAAGAAAACAGCCATCAAGAGCACTGTCCAGAAAGCAGAAACTCAGATACTTAATACAAATGATGAGACATGCAGACACGGTCTGGCTTCACATTTAGAAGGTAAACACAGCTTTTTAAAATCAGGGCAGTGATTATCGTGTCTAATTCTCTGAGACGTTTTTAATGCTGGCAGCCTTTTTCATGATTGCTTAGATGCAGCTACGAGGCAAGAGTTCATGACGATAATATAAGCAGTGTTGACAAGAGTCTTGTGACTTCTGGAGTTATGGAAACTTCTAGGAAGGTCAGTCATAAGCACACACTTCATCATATAGTAGGTTTCCTGTAAGTTACTTAAGTAAGATGAGCATGAAAGGTGAAAGGATTATTTATTGAAGTAAAACATTTAATCCATTCATGTTCAAAGAACGTTTTTTGGGGCTGGATTAATTTATTTGTTTATGATATATATCTTGAAATGTTCTATTTGCTATTCTGGGCATCAGACCAATATGCTTGGTCATTGTTCATTCCATTTCGTTCCCATCATTCTCATTCTCCTCAGCGTCTCACTGATCTACAGGTGGCCCTCTGTGACAGCTGAAGTGTTAAGGTCAAATTTATCCCCACACACACTTACCCAAAAGCCAGATAAGTTCTGCATCTCTTATGTGACCAGCCCTGAGTCAAAATTCAATCAGGCCTGTAAATCTCCCCCTCTGAATAAGCCAGTCACAGAATTCTATAATGCTGCTGATTATTATTGATTTGTCTATTAGCGTGGCTAAATATTACTCCGACTGTAGCTAAACAGCAACCTAAAGGAGATTGTTCCATTTAAATTCCATTAAATCTTGCACCCCTTCAACCTGTTTTTCAAATACCGTTTTAGGGATGTGCTAAATGTCCTCACAGCATGTTTTCTGATTAAATAGACATTAGACCCCCACTAGGAGCAAAACAAAACTCATACACACAAACCCTCACACACACACATGGTTCACATTTGTGTTGTGGTACTTCAAAGTCCAAATCCTGTTTATCGAAGCGTAAGTGATGACAGGACATGCTCTGTGTGATATTAAATCAATGTTTTACGAACAAAACGGACCAGCCGAGTTGCTCTCAAAGGACCTGATGATGTCCACTGCGAGATGGTTAGTAGAGCACAGACCGGGTCATCACAGGGTTACGAACAAATGGAGTTTATGGCCGTCGAGTTCATCTGAGCAGCGTCTTTGGCAAGGACAGGCCAGGCCTGTTGTTTACTTGGTGTAGTGGTACTTTGCAGACATATTGGCCTTCTCCTCGGCCCTGTGGCAGATGGCAGAGTTCCTGAAGATCGGCTTCCGCGAATCACACTTAGCTTATTAAATGGGACATCCCTGTGAGAGACATCCTCACTCGATCTTCCTCTCTTACTCCCCTGTCTCCCTTCTTCTTTCTCACTCTCTTTCTTTCTCTCTCTCTTCTTGCCCCCCTCCACCCCTCTCTCTCTTGCGCATCATGTCCCCAAGGAGGCTCTGAAAATAGCAGCCAGGGGAAAAAGTGGGTCAGTCATCATGGGGTGGGGTGGAGGGGTAGTTAGCGCAGATTGGGGATGGGGGAGAAAGATGAGCCAGTGGTTTAGGGTTAAAAGACAAGTGGACAGCTGGACTTGGCTTTATCTCTCAGGGTTATTAGCTCTGATCCTTTGTTAAGTCCATATTTCTGTTTATATTTATTTTTCACATCTTTTTACTTTGACTGTTCTGCACCAAACACCAAAACCAGTTCCTTGTATGAGACAGTGTACCTGGCAATAAACTTCATTCTGATTCTGAATGCGTCTGTCTAAACACTTACTGCTAATAAATCATGCAGATTTGGTGATTTTTTTCCCTATACATTTAGTGATACTAAAATCTCTCTCAAAAACACGTACAGCTCTGAGTTTTGACGAGGCTCATTGCTAATCTTTCATAGCATTATAAAATCCCGTCTCTCCCTTCCCATATGGACAGAGCTGAGCCAGGAGGCCCCAAGCGCCAGTGATTTCCACAGAACTGCTGTGTCATGCTTACCAACTAGCCAGGGAGAGAAGAGGGGAGCGTGACAGGACTGACGGCGTGGAACGGCAGCTTTGCGCAATATAGATCGTATCTTTTCCCGTCTGTTATTGCGAGGAATTCATCCACCTGGTCGATCTGACCTCTTGTCAGAGGCAAATAATGTTTTTAGCCTTTAAAGGCACCTTCGAGAATCTGTTAAAACATTCGGGCCCAACCTAGAGGATGCAGCCATTGTTGGGTGGCTTTAGCACTGCCGTATCTGTTTTGGATTTGGTACAAAGTAGATAATCCATAGGAAACATGACACCTCGCGCTGTTGGGTTTTTACACGATGTGTTCCGATTCGGGTATTTCCACCGGACAGACTGTCTGGCTGTGGCATAGTCTGAGAGGCCTTATCTGTCAGCAGTGACATAAAATCTGAAGCCTCTTTGGGAGCGTGTGCCGCCTGACCTGCTAGTTAAGCCTGCTGGGTGTGTCAGAAGGCCGGAGCATTACTGCAGTGGGTCAATGGAGAGCACTGGTGGTGTCGAACGTCTGGACGTCTGTCTGCTGGTGACGTCGCCTGCAGGGTGTGTGTTTGTCTGTGCGTGTGTGTGTGTGTGTATGTGTGTATGAGTGTGCCCAGTCTGGAACAGTGGAGATTAAACGTGTGAATGGTTCCCTTTGCATCACATCCCACAGGCTCAGTCTGGTGCCCGCTGGACGTTGCTGCCCTCTGCTCCTGATTTGGGGACAGTTGGGGGGGTGTTTGTTTGGTTGGTTGGTTGTGACTCTTTCTGGCTTGTTTACTGTCCAGTTAATTTGTTCCAACTTTGTCAGAAAAGTCCTGGGGGCTGGCTGGCATAATTGGTTCTTGTAAGGTGAAACATTTATTTCGAAAATCAATAATTTTTTGCAAAACTGAAAAAAGCAAAAATGGTTTAAGGTCCTTTAAGGTTGGATTAAGTTTTAAATATTTGTTATGTGAAGGCAGGTATCAGTATGAAATACATCATTATGGAAATGTTTGATCCCCTGTCTATAGAAAAATGTTTGTATGTTAGAGGTCTAATGATACAATTGGGGCAGTTGGTTAGGCATCAGAGTTGAGTTAGTTGTACAGTTCAGACAGTGTTTCTGTGATCTTTACATATTCAAAGTAAAAGTTTGTTCTAAGTTGTGCTACATGTTTATCACAGTGTACTTATGTCCTTGTGGTATGCAAAAGTCTTCACAACACACTTAATAAAACATAAAAAATAAAATGGGCAGTTGGAACAAAAAAGTAGCTAAAAACAGAAAAAAACGATCAAACAGTGCAACCTAAAAGTGAATGTATTCAATAAACAGAATTCAGACAACAAAAAATCACTCACTTTCACATCGATTTATATTGATACATTAATTCAGTGATGATCAAGCCCATAATATAGATATTTAGATTGTTATTTACTTTTTACTGTTTATTGTTTTTTGACTGTTATTTACTTTTATATCATTATTAAATTATTTTATTTATTTATATTGAACGGGCTGTCGGATATTTGAATTTACCGTTGGGAATAAATAAAGTTCCTATGTATCTATGTATCTGTCTGTCTGTCTGTCTGTCTGTCTATCTATCTATCTATCTATCTATCTATCTATCTATCTATCTATCTATCTATCTATCTATCTATCTATCTATTTTCAATATTTTCAATGCTAACATTAATCAGATACCATACATATTGTGACATCACTTCATATTTTCATTAAAAGAAAAGGTTGTTTTTTCATTTAAATGTTAGTGTTAAATCTGCATATCATATACTGTAGTGTCATATCGATTGCTGGCTTCTGAAGCGAAGTGATTTAAAATCATGTCGTAGCACACTTTGTAATATTGGCAGACATAGAGTTGTTGAATCTATTGAAATATTTTATTGTATCATGATATGTGATTGTTTGTATCTAATGTATGATTGTGTCTTTAACCCCAGAAGATAAAAAAAAAATGACATTTGCCTTATTTTTAGGGCTTTGTGGGGACAATATTATGGGAGAATTGAGAGTGCCACACAATTATAGCAAGACCCAGCTGTGTGTGTTTGTGTGTGTGTATGTGGGTGTGTGGATTAGTAATTGTTGATGCCCCCTTACCACCTTTCCACCCATTTATTACAAAACCTGAGCACAATCCTGATTTCATAACCTGGTTCTCTCATTTTGCTCGCCTTGTATGTCTATGAAAATGTGATTTTCATTAACAGCATTCCCATAATCCAAGACTAATTCCTGTACAATGCTGTTATCAGTAAATGCAGTGACATGACAGTAATCTCTCCTGCGATCTCCTCCTCAATGTGAGAGTGTGAAATTAAAGCCAGCTCTTCCCCTCACATCCTCATCCAAAGCACCTCCATGTCGGAAATTGTTACTTTTCTGTTGATCTGTTATCTCTCAGGCTCTGTGCACATGATCAGACCAAACCTGCGGCATGTAGTAATGTCTCAAACTCTTAACAATGTTTTCACAAATGTCACATTGTCCTAAAATATCCACATATGAACACATTGACTTAATGATAAGAACAAGAACAAGACATGTTGCTGGAGATAACAAGTGTGGAAAAACTCACTGAAGTATTTTGTTCTCAGTAGCACTGTGTGAGACCATGAGGTTTGAGGGTGAATCAAACAGGCTTCGTGTGTCAGGAAATTTTCTTTTCAGGACATTTTTATTCTTTGGGGTGATGTTTACGGCAAGGCAGATTTATTTACATAGCACATTTCCATGCACAGAGGTCATAAAATGGGCTTTTGCAAGTAAAATGAGAGTCATCTGAAAGAAGAGTAAAAAGAAATGTACAGAGATGGAAAGAAAAAATCTGTACTCAAGTAAAAGTGCTGTTACATTACAGAAATATTACTTAGCTACAAATAAAAGTACTGGTATTTTATTTTAAAAAAATTTATTTAGTTACTCCTTAACCATTTAAAATTAAAGCAGAAGTACCCAACAAACAGAGACTTAACTACATTAACAGGAGTAACTGTAATTAGTGACTTCCAACCCTTAAGATAAACTAATTAAAAGCAAAAAGCATCAAATAATACTGGCAGTGAAAGTAGGATGAAGTAGGATCTGTAAGTTTAGGAGTTTACTTAAGAACAAACAAGAGTTTAGATTTGTTTTCCGGGTTTGTGCTGATTTGATTGGCTGTGTGATGTGATTGATCTGCAGAGCGGATGATTTGATTGGCCATGCTCAGTGATTCATGACATGTCCTGGGTGATTACAGACACAAGGTTCTGAGATTGGTTCTCACACCATCTCTCTCCCTCTCTCTTTCTCTCGTTCTGTCTCTCTGTCCCTACAGGCTTTAAGTGTCCTGTTTGCTCCAAGTCGGTGGCGTCCAATGAGATGGAGGTTCATTTTATCATGTGTCTGAGTAAGCCCCGCCTCTCCTACAACGGTAAGCCACTTGCACTTTTCTCCTTTATATTTTCCCTCCTGTTCCTCTTTCCATTTTACTTCTCCATTAGCCACAGATATTTCATCTATTTTTTTGCGATCTCTCAGCCCTTTCTCCTGTGACTCACTGATACGTGTCTGTGAACTCAGAATGGCCGGTTGCCTTACTCTTTTTTCATGCCTTGTTCTCCTTTCATTCTTCTGTCCACCTTGGTTTCTCTCTTTTCTCATTTATCCCGTCCTTCACTCTCCCTATATTTTCCTCAGTTTGCCTCCGTCTATACCTTTCTCTCACTCCATCTATCTTTCTCCTTCTCTTTCTCGTCATTGTTCATCTTTGTTCTTACTGTTTACATATTTAGCTGTATGTAAGGGTCGAACGATTATCGGACGGTTATCGGGGGCCGATATTAGGCATTTTGCAGAGGAGAGTTCCTGCTGAGCTTGGTGTTTGTAAAGTTCAAAATTTTGACAGAGGTTTTCTCTCTTTTTTTGTTACAAATAATGGTTATCAGCCCTGTTAACTAGCAGTAATTAGTATCGATAATGTCCCTGAAAAAACAATATCTAATGATTATGTTCAAATTCACATTCAAATGTAAATCTTAGCACAATATTATATTGATTCAATGGACAACAGTTCAATGTCTGCAGCAATACGATTTCGATTCTGTTAAATTCAATTCAGGAGCCAGTGATCAATTTGAGACAATATCATGTGCTGACTTAACACAATCGCTTCAATTTGTTTCAAGTTACAAAAGGCAACTAAAATATCATATCAGTTATTTATTTCTGATTCAATTGTTCATTTAAAAGACAAGCAATGGTCCTTTTTAAATAAAAATACACCTCCTGTTCAATGTAAGGTGATATTACAGTATGTATGATGTCTCATTGATGTTTTCAATTTGGATAGATACTTTCTGATCATTGAATCGATGTATCAGTATTGACTGATGTATCATTACACCCCTAGTAAAAACTACTTATATGATTAAGGTTCCTGAATTCTAGAACATGTCATTTTTAGACTGATTTTTTGCATCCCAACACACATAAGGCAGGTCCTTTGCATTCCTACAGCCCTACTCAGGTGTGACCTGGCTCAGGTGTGATTTTGGGTGTCTAACTGGAACAGAATAAAAATGTTGACTGGCTATGAGCATTCACCTGGCAAACATTCGTGAAGAGCATTTAAATTCAGAATGGCATTAATACCACCTGGGACAGTGTTAGGTACAGCTGGCATACATCAGACTCTAGTTAACACAGTTTTCATGTATGGAGCAGTATTTGGCACTTATGGGGCAGTAACTGACAGAGTTGGCTTGTTGTGCTCACTTGGTTAGATCTATAAAGGCAGGGCTTTGATTGACAGCCACCTGATTGATTGACAGGTGCAAGTAGCAGACCATGCTAAAGGTGACCTATAGAGTGAGATGTGTCACACATACACACACATACACCACACACAGGCACGGGCACGCACAAAACATACACACACACACAACCAGTGTTATTTTAGGTCCTGCTGGAAATGCATTTATAGACAGGCAGACAGATAAACAGACAGATGGACAGGTTGTGAGTGGAACAGATGAATATAGATGGTGATGACTGCAGTGTTGCTCTTTGCATGCTACAAAATACAAACAAGACCATTAACAAATGACTTTGCAACCTCTGATCTCAGACCCAGATATATTAAAATTCTAAATATTTGGTCAAGATAACACAAGCTCATGCTTATCCAACTTTGACATTGAGCGAAAAACATTTATTGTTTTTGCTTTGTTTGCTTCAAATAGTGATTTAAACCGACAAAATGAGTCTCAACTGTATTTAGATATGCACATGGGTCAGTGTGTAGTGCCCTAAGTGTATGACTCTAAGTGTGTGTGTTTGCGTGTGTGTGTGTGTGTACACCCCAGGCTGTATTGATCACACTGAGAGGATAAAGCAGGTCTTAACATCTGTTGTATATCTGCAGAAAGAGAACAGGCCTCAGCGGGCAATAAAAGCGCACACACAAACACATAAACACACAGAGAAAAAATGCTTGAATGTTATGAATTTAGCACAATAACCTTCATTAAGTAAGAGGAGATACAGATCTGGCCGTGCAACGCTCATGTAAAAGCACATGAATATATGCAGTAAATATGTAATGTTTACATAGATGTACTGCAGGGCATATAGGAATTAATTCTACACATAAATATTATTTCTCTGTAGCAGTAAGACCCTGCCCAGATTTGGTATTAAGTGTCATCCGCCACTGTGTGGATTTACTCTGCTGATTCTCTTTAAGCTCTGCCTCACACTCATTTATACATTTAAACACAGAACCTTCCTGCTGTACATACACAGGGCAAGGAGCAGCAAAATAAAGCTGTGTCCTTCTCCCTCCTTCTCTCTCACTCCCTCTTTCCCTCACTCACTCTCTTTCTTTTATTCCTCCTCCTCCCTGACCAGTCTAAATTTAACTGCAGGTATTGAAATATCACACAGAGTCGTTTCTTTAAAAAGACACAGCACACCGGCTGGCTCACGTGAGCTTTTCAATGCACACATACACAGAGATCACACACACAAGCGTTGTCTCATTACAGCTGTTTTTTATTTGACCATAAATAGGGGCTCTCCATGAAAAAAGGGTTAATTTGTATTTGGATTTTGGGGGCTTGTGAGGCCTTAGAGAAATTTGAAGATTTTTGTCGCTTTGTGATTTTGCTAGGTGAGAATCAGCCTTCATAACAAAATAAAAGGTCCATATTTTTAGTTCTGAGGAAAACTACGAGAGGTAAAAGATTTGCTTATTGAGATTAATGTTAGGGTTAGGCATAGCTGTAGTATTATTTATATCTAGTCATTATGGGCGTCCTTAAAAGGATAGCAAGACATGAACGTGTATTTGTGAGTGTATATGTGTGTGAGTGAAAGGACTTACAAGGATAGGAAGATATAGCCGTGTGTGTGTGTGTGTGTTCAGTGCTGTGGCTCATTACTGAGGATACTCTAATAGAGTCAGCAATACTGAAGCACAACAGAGCCATGGACACACTCCATATCCAGGAAACGAAGCCCAAACAGTAACTGAGTCAGAAGGGGATAACTAGGGGTGCACACACACACACACACACAAACACAGTCCCGCAAGCAAAATACACACAGTTAAGTTGGAGAAGTCACAGACCCTAAGAGGATAACAAACTGAAGTCCAGGCAGAGTGTGTGTGCTGTGTGTGTGCGTGTGTGTGTGTATAAGGAGCAGGTGTGTATGGCTTTATGAGTAGAGCCTTGAATTGGGGATTGATGAGAGGACAGCCAGCTTTTGCGGGGCTTCATTATTAATCTGATTAGCATTAGCAGCATATGTGTCTGTCTTCCTCTTTCTTTCTCTCGCCTCATCTTTTTCCATCCTTGATTCCAACCATCCAATTGTACATCCCTCGCTCAGCTTTACTGCATCCTAACATGTCCTTAGATGTCCTACATCTCTCTCTTTCTCTCCTTTAACAATGCTGCAGTGAAGTATCTGTGTGTTCTCGTTGAGTCTCTGCAGAAAAAAAGAACTGTGAGATGAAAGCAGGCCAGACGATGTTCTGCATGACTTTACAGCTTGTTGTAGGCAACGCTCTGTGTGTGTGTGTAATAAACACTGTATTACTGTATAAGGTGTGTGTTGTAGTGTTTGGAGTGTGTTGGGGAACCTGCAGGCCGTCGTTCGACTTTAATGCGCACGTTAACAGCTAGACGAGCCCCTGAGGGCATGTAAAGTATGTTATCCTGGTACTGGTATCCTGCCATGTTTCTGTTCATAACTACTGCTGATTCTTATCATCAAACAAATATACAAACACACATACACCCACTCTCTCACAGAACACACACACACACACACACACAGCTGTTTCCAAAGGAAGTGGTAGTGTGAAGATAGATTGTGGTAACGTTGCTCTGGTGTTTCCGGAATGTAAATGTGCTCTTGAAAGAAATTAGCAGGACATCACACCTCTCGATCTATCTGTCTTTTTTATCTACATCTCCCTTTATCTGTGTGTCTGTGTGTTTAAATATGACTTCTTTGACATGTAGGAGCTTGCATGTCAGCTGATAACTGAGGATCACACACACACACACACACACACACACATACACATACACACATCCTGCTAGGCCTCACTGCCATCACAAAAACAGCTGTGCTCATAAACTAGCACATTTTGTACAGTTCTACTCAACACTGTCCCCTGCTGTCCGTTCAGCCTCAGCTCCTCTCAAGCGTCTTAAATGGATTTTAGACTGAATGTAGCTTTGCATCCATATAAAATCCAATCTTAGGATGTTATATGTTAAATAAAAAATATCAAATAAGAACCTCTTCGAAATACACACTACATATAGTGCTTATAAAACAACACAAGTGCCATTATTATAGATGTAATTTGTGATGTGGGGGTGTGTGGGTGTGTGTGTGTTTGTGTGTGCAGACGATGTGCTGGCGAGAGACGCAGGAGAGTGTGTGATCTGTCTGGAGGAGCTACAGCAGGGAGATTCCATCGCCAGACTGCCGTGCCTCTGTATCTATCACAAAAGGTAGAAAAAACACCCATAAATCTTTTCACTACATCACAGCTCAGTGCTGTCAGAAATTCTGGACTAGTATGTTTGTTTACATGTAAATACATCTTCAGCATATTTACATGAAAACATCCCAGTCGTATTTACATGTAAATGCACTGGAGATACAGAATTCTTCAGAGGAAATAGGTTTTGTTTGCAGATAGTTCAGCATGTGTCTGGTTTGAGTCATTTTGGACACCTAATCAGTACAATGTTTTTTTTATTTATTTATACAATTCCTTACTGTGACTTAGAATTAAATTTACAGTTTTGTTATGTCATTTGAAGTAATGTATAGAATACATAAGTGAAAGTACAAAGAGTTGAGTACTACTTGAGTAAAGCATCTTATAAGAACAAAACTTACATACTAAACTTTGTATACTGAATTTTGCTGGTATTAGCAAAGACTAGCCATTACATGACATGTTTGTCCCAAAGTATTAAAATTAAGTACTTTAACCTTCAAAATGTATTGACTATTCTAAGCAGTAGAAATTTACCAGATTAAAGAGTACAGTGCTCAAGTTATATAATCACTGAGAAATTCTGAGAGATCTGAGTGCTTCAATTTACTGGCAAAAAGGAGCTGAATTCAAACCTTTGCCAATTTATAGCGGTGATCTATGAAATGCAAAGGACTTTCTTTGTGGTCATCAGACTTCAAGCAAAGTCAGATGTCAGCAGCTCTGCATTACTGATTTTTTTTTTACATGATTGCTGTTGTTTTTTTCTAGTTATTTACTCAAACCCTTACAAATCTATAGCAACGATCTCTGATATGCATTTCTCTTGTCTCGAATAATTGATACTGAAATGTAAAGAACATGTGACTAATCATAGCTGTGTTTTTTCTCTTAACTGTTTTATGTTTTAACAGTGGCTCAGCCGTTGAACTCTTTGCAGGTTGGCTAGCTAACTTTGAGCTAGCTTTGAGATCTTACTGAAGTGAAATGGAAGGAATGGAAAGCATTCTTTCTAGCTCTTCACTTAAAGAAGCAGTTCACCCAAAGATACACAGGTGGCTAATAGTGAATGTAATCTAAAGGGGATTTTAAGCATTAGCTTTTACTCCTTGCTAACCACATTAGCCACTTTAGGTGATGAGTTCACCCAAAGTCCCTCGAGTTGAAAACAGTGAAATGACCAGGATTTCTACTTTATAAACCTGGATTATTGTCACTTGTTTAGATGTAGATCAGACGACCTCAAACTAGTTAGCATACCACACGATAAGTCCTGTGTTGTGTTACAGTCTCTGTCAGACTGTTGTTTGAAAGTGTTTGGATTTGTGGGAGAGAAGATGAACAAACTGTACATTCCACACCATGTTCCATTAATAAATCTGTTCTGCAGTTTTGTAGCTTTTTGTTTAAGGTTTGAAAAACAGCAGATGGACTCAGCTTGGGTTTTAAGAGAAGCTGATGAAAGACAGTGGACAGGACTGTTTATTGAGCTTATTGTAGTTTCACAGCAGTAGTTCATAGTTCAAAAGTAGTCTTGTCCATTTTAGAGTATGGATTTGAGAATATAATATATATATATATTTTGTGTGTGTTTGTGTGTGTTTATTTGTGTGTAGCTGTATAGACTCATGGTTTGAGATCAATCGCTCCTGCCCAGAGCATCCTTCTGACTGACCTCCATTTACTCTTACTACTGCAGAAAAAGGTGAGCTTTCTCACTCGTTTACACACACACCAGCTGCTACCTCTCTCTCTCTCACTTTCACAAACTTACACAAATACTTCCAACTATATTGTATATGTAGATACCCACAGACCTCTGCATTGCACATTTATAATTCCTCTTTCTATCTTTCCCTCTCTCTCTATCTCACTCTCCCTCAGGGCACTTTATGGACCTAAACCTAGCTATCCGGACACTGAAATAACCAAATAAAACAATCAATCTTATTATCGATTTGATCAAATCAATGGAGAATCATAATGTGGAACCAAATAAAAGAATACGCCTCTGAGCCGACACCGTCGCTTCCACACGTATCCCACAATCCCCCTGCCTGCCACGCTCGTTAGCGACCTCCAACCCCCTGGCCTCTGCCCTTTATAACAGCCAGCGCTGGTTTTATCCTCAAGACTCCACACCGGGCCAAGATTTCTGGCCCACACACATCCTGCTCTTCATCGTTCTGCTGAAGAGGATGAAGAGGAGTCACGTTAAACCCATGAAGGGCTCGGGGCTGCACACACCAACCCATGACGGTCGTCCCATCATGTTCCTATCCAGAGGTTGTTGCTTGTGCTTCATGTCGTCCTTATATGGGAATCGGCGGAGTGTTGTGGGCAGAGTTAGGAGGTGTAGAATCATACCTGCTGTGTGAAGAGATTTGTGTGTGAATATTCTGTGCATAAAAGCAGGCAGGGTGTTAACGTGTATCTGAGAGGGAAAAGTTTACTCATGGTGATGTGTGAGACGAATGTAATTTACACTTTATGTGTGTGTGTGTGTGTGATCAGGTGTTTCAGAATGATCAGAGTGTTTGTGTTCTGTGCGTATGTGGGTTTTAGAAGTTAAAAAGGAACAGAGGGCAAAAATGCTTGTCCGGTTTGTCGTTCAAATGTTTACAGTTTACAGCTGATGTCCTTCGCCTCCTCTAATCAAAAAAAGAGAGAAAAAAACTCACAGGCTTCTTTTCGTTTCCATCTACAAACCGTTGCGGCCGTAACGAAAATGATCCCGAATAATTTCCTTCTGAAAGCCCTGCGTGTGTTTACTCTGTGTGTGTGCGTGTGTATGTGCGTATGTGTAGCCAAAGCTTCAGCGGTTCTCTTCATGTTTCCACTTGAGACTGATCAGGCCGTGTCTGGATATCTCCCCATTGCTTCACGACTGGATGTAAAACCCCAGACAGACTGATGTGAAAAGGTTACAAGATACAATCTTCCTTTACTGTTTTTTTCTTTACGAACCTGTGAGGGCGCTCACAACAAAAAAGAACGAAGAAAATCTTCTAGTTATTCTCCAGGATGCCTCTGCTGTATAAAGAACATTGTTCACTGTTAGAAAATAATGTTGTGAAAATTGTAAAACATAAAAAGTAACTGTGAGAGGAAAGCAGTTTGACAAATGGTTCTCTTTTGTTAGATAGAAACAGCTTTTACTTCTGAGTGATTTCTTTCACGCCTGAAACGAGGGCAGACCAACGCCATCCATCAGAACGGTGGAGGCCGATTCTGCCTCAAAACACGACAGACAGACAGACAGACTGAAAGCAGAAAAGGGGGAGATACAGCAGTGCAGTTCAACTTGTCTGTGGACGCTGCCTCTGCCCTTCATGCGCTCCACCTCCCATTCTTTTTGTTTTCCAGGTCATGGTTATTATTATAATTTTTTTTTTTTTAACGTTTTATTTTTCTTTACAAGGACGTTAAAGGGGCCCCGTTTTTAGGATGTACAAACTAATTGTCTGATGAATTTGATGTGCAGTCTGTGGGCTGAGTAATAATGATAATGATATATATAATTAAAAAAGACAAAATGATTTGCATCGTTTGAGCTTTTAATAGAGTAACACAGTGTGAAATGTTGGAGTGATAGGCTGCTTGGAGCACACAACCATATTACATGAGCTCAAAGAGTCCAAAAATATTAATTGGCTTCATATTGCCACCTTCTTTCTAAATGAATAAAAATCATTAAATGATTAAATGGTACACAAACTGTAGGCACACAAAATGGTAGGCAGGATTGTTTATAAACACAGATGTAAAAATTCTTCATTCAACAAAATGGCATTTGCAAATGAACTGCTTATACTGTAGCTTAAAATTTTGAAATATGCCTTCAATTTTTAATTATGGCTAAAATCGAGTAATACTTCTAATGCAACCAAATTAATAGTCAATAATAAAATGTCTAAAAGTACACAAACACATGCTGTAAAATCAAAGCAGGCAACGTGAATTTCTCAGAAGAATCAAACTTTCCAACAACCCATAACATCTAGATTTGATTCTGTAAAATCACTGTAAATGAAGTGGTCAAATGTGTTACTTGATACATCTTCCAATAGTACAATTCAGCATTCCTGTGCTTTTAGGAGTTTCAGCTACATTTTTTTAAAAAGGTCAATGCACATGATAAACTTTTCATCATTTTCATAATGTCGCTTCAGTACATTTCATAAAAATACTAAGAGTACAGTGAAATGGGACTCACTGTATGTGGCTTTTGCACATGTATGTGTGAGCTGTCATTGAGGTGAAAGGACATCAATTTGTGGCGTGAAAAAAATGCTGAAAAAAATATTTTTTAAATTATCTTAAAATGAGTAAGAAATATGACAATGTCTCATCTCCTTGACAACGGAAACAAAGTCAAGTCATCAGTAGTATGTGGCATTCAAATCAAAACTTCAAAGCTTCTCCTACATTGTGCTGATCTTCACTACTGTATCAATCAACGGAAAATATCACAGCAACAACGGACATGCGTATTATGCAATCCAGCAATTAATCATTCACTGATTCTAAGAGCGATGAGGTAGAGTGGCATCCCTGAGTTTGGAGTCAGGGGTCGGCTAAAGGACCTTCCCAGGGTTCATAAGGTTTTTGGGGTCGAGGGTTGCCTTGAGGCCCTGCATGACCTCCATCCCGAATGGGCCCAACTCCTCCCTGAGCAGAGATCTCTTGCCCAAACCCACACCATGCTCTCCTGTGCAGGTACCGTCCATACTCAGAGCCCTCCTGTGGACACAGACAAACACAAAACTTAGGGGAGGGATATACATTATTATTATGGTATATTGAATTATAGACTGCTGCCTGCATTCAGCAATTTTCTGAGATATTTGGGTCTCCCAACTTAGTTTGTGATTAAATTGGAGTAAGTGATTAAATACTAATTGCTTTTAGAGGAAATATTCACAGTTGGAGAGAATGCAATATTAAAATCACAGCAGTAGCATTTGATTTAAGTGTTATCAATATCTGCCAACTGCCAATGGAAGCAAACTTTAAAATGGACAAAGTGGGTAGTTAAACAGAACTCGCTTACAATATGAGAAAACTTTTTCCCACTAATTGCTACATCGTTCATCCCTAATTAGTGTTTTAAAAACTACAACTATATTTGTGAAAACTTTACCATATTAACATTATTTTTTTACAATAACAGCGTTTACCAGACGCTCTTATCCAGAGCTACTTCCACTTCCTAAGGGTAGGGCTGTGTGATATGACCAAAATCTCATATCCCGATAACGATATATACCGCAATATAGTAAATTTGCTGTAAATTCCGTGGAACTTTCGCAAGCAAAATCTCATGTCTGTGGTCGCTCAACATGCATTCTTGAAACACTCTGCACATTTTGGGGCAGTTGATAGCGTAACAGTTAGGTGGTTCGACCCGTAGAAGAAAAGCAGCCGATTCGAATCAAAGAACCGGTGGAGGTACCACTGAGGTACTCATTAGCAAGGTACCGCCCCCCAGTCACTGCCCCACCCCGGGCGCTGTCCATGTTAGTTCCCCACTGCTGCTCCTTCAAGGATGGGTCAAATGCAAAGATGTTTTAATATGTTGGTGCTTTTTACACAGTTGAAAACACTGCTTTTGTGGTGTTCTTGTGACTTGTGGTCAAGCGCCCCTTTTTACACCGTAAAATGGCTGTAAAAGGTGGCGCTTTTTACAGTGCTCTAGTAATGTGCCCTTAAGGCGAATTGTGGCACCTTTGGAGTTCCATAGATCGGAGTGTGCATGTAGGCAGAATTAACACGTGATTTCGCTTGCGAAGTTTCCACTGCGAGCTCAGAATTGAGGAACAAAAATAACGCCATAGTATCCTCTGTGCCTACATCCATGTGACGTTGTGGTGACCACTGCAAACCCTCATCCAAACCATCCAAAAATATAGCTGTAAGCAATGTACTTTGCGACACCACGAAATAAACAAGCATAATATGAAACAATAGATGTTTTAATTTCATCATCTGATCTTTCTTGTCATATCGCACAGTTAAGGACCTTGCTCTAGGACCCAATGGTGATAATGCTGGAGGTAGGACTCAAACCAACACTCAAGTCAACTTATCACTGTAAAGTGACAACATGGACAGTCCTGGAAAAAAAAACCCTGAGACTGTTAAAGATTTTCTACTGAGACACCGAAGGAAGAGCAGAAGTGAGAAAGATGAGTGTGCAGACCTGGCCAGTCTTTCTGTGAACTCATGAACCCTCTGCACTTCATCTGGGTCGTCAGGGTCCAGCACCATGAGGCAGTGGAAGTTTCCGTCTCCCACGTGGCCCGCAATAGGACCTGCATTCACAACATCATCTCAACACTAAAGTGTTGGGGAGTAGCTAATGAAAATTAGTGACAATACTTAACTATTTTTCAGTAGCTTATTAGTAGCTGCTTTTAAAATGCTATACCTTTGCCAGTAACATTTATTTTAACAAACGGTGGGGGAAAATGATTTTTTAAAAGAGATGGAGTCTAAGGATGGAGTCCACCTTGGTAAAGACAGAAGCAAGAATCTGTGGCTGTCAAACAGCTTCAATGTATTTAGCTACTTTTTTTCTGTAGCTTGTAGTGTAGTTAACAACTACAGTATATTAAAACAGTAGCTTGGCTACTATCAATTAAACATTGCCCCAAATCACTTTTTTATGTCCCATACCGATATTGTCATTTTTGATATCTGCCAATACGATATAAATCCGATACTCTCCAAGTCCTTTTTAAACAGAAAACAGAAAATAATGATTTAAATGTCTGAGTACATGACTAAGATTATGCTGTTTTGCTTAAGGAAATACTTGACCTAAATAGTAAACCTAACGAAAACAATGTAATAATTACACCCTCAAATGTATATGCTAAATTATTGATTATTAAAATATCTCAAAAATGATTCTTTTAAACGCGTTTCTGTAATTTTGTGACGGTGCCTAATCCTGCGGCACTAAAACGTTCAGGAACACAGAGACTGCAAGCGAGAGCTGGTGTTGTTAAAGAAAATTCAACAGTATAATCACATGATTTGCTTTTGGGATTGTAGTGTGTTGCATTGCTTGTTCTGTTCATTGTCATACCAATATGTAAAAATGAGCGCAAATGTCGAACAACAAATCAGTTTTACTGCAGTGCCACTTCTGATGCATAACAAATTGAGGGTGCATGCATTTATAGATCGGCCACCGATACCCGATCCACGTATCGGAGCCATCTCTATTATCAATACTTATCTACTACTTTTTAGCTGGTAAAGCTACCATTTAAAAGCTGATTTTACAGTGCACTGATGCTCCAGGCCAGTCCCACCACCAACATAGATTACAGAGGCAATCACATCGCTACTGAAAGTGACTCCCGACTAGACTTTGTCCTTATCTGACATTACTTGGAATGTGAGTGTGTGTACCTGTGAGCTTGTTTTTAATCAGGTCCTCTTTGGTTTCCACTATGACTTGAGGGAGACGAGACAGTGGTACACACACATCAGTGGAATACGCCTGTAGACGGGACAAACACGGAGCTGATGAAATCAGCATAGAGTTATATTTTTCCACATATAGTCCCTCATAACTTATTATGAGAGAAGGGTTTACAAAACAAACACAGACCAAAGTGGTGTCTTGCATTACACGCTTTTCAGAAGTCTAAAAGGCAAAATGCAGCCTCTTCGCAAAGTAATATTTTTGAAAGTTTAATATGTTGGAAGAAACATAGATAAAGAGAGATGTCCTTCAGGAGTCCTCAGCTCCCATTAAGGGGTTTTAATGTTCAGTTCTGAGCCGTAAAATGGTGTTTTACTGCTCTGAGGAGAACTGAAGGATGAACGTTTAATGTGATAGATATGCCACTTTTGTTACAATGATCTTGGCATGATGATGCTTTTGGGAAATACAGCTTCATTTGCTTGCTGCAGCGGCGCTGTCCTGCCCTCACCTTGCAGCCCGGTCGCAGTGCCAGTGCAGCGTACCAGGCGTCATGTCGAGCCTTCCACAGTCGTGCGCGCGTCTCCTCGTCCTCAGCCCAGTTGAAATCCGAGCCCCCGTTTTCACGTGTGATCTCCTCTAAACACACACACCTGTTCACATCACTATACCTTTAGAGACATTAAAATTGCTGTAGCTAAATAATAACATTGCAGCCTATAACCTCATTCTGCTTTAGTTTTCTTAAAACCGTTAATACAAAAATATCTTAGCAAAAAGGGAATGTCAATTTTCATCCTGATAGGTCCTTCCCAATCTACAGTTAGAAAAATTAGGTCTCAGTGATATGACAAATCAATTAAATGAACATTTTACCTTGATTATGATAATGAAGAATTTTGTTTTTTTGCCATCATAGTTCAATGACTGTACTATAAATAAGCTTGACTACTAAAGCTGAGAATTTTTCTTATACCTTTGTGATTAAAAAAATTTCAAGGAAACATACAATGGGATGAAATGTCACCACACACATGACAGAATGTTTTTAAAGAGAGTACATGAACACACACTGGAGAACATGTTAATAGAATGTTAACAGAACTTTACAAATAATCGTCATGGATAAGATCGCAAGGATTAGATGCTGAATGTCAGATTAATTGCCCAGCCCTACACCAAATACAGATTAAGTCAGAAACATGCACTCACTCACTCACGGACACACAAACATCTTGCATACAAACCAAACTGACACATTCATAAAGAGTAAGAGTGTATTCGATTTAACAGTGCACTGAGAATAATAATGAACTTACATATTAAGGAAAAGCTTTGTCTCATAATAGAATTTAAAAACTACTGCAAAATCCTATACTTGGTATTACCCGTGATGGACACCTGCTCCTCCAAGCTCCTGGAACTGCCGTGGAACTCTAGGAAGAGGGTGGGAGTCACAGGGTAGGACAGAGAGTTGAAGCGATTACAGGCTCCTATCATCACATCATCCAGAAACTCTAGAAAAACCAAAAAGCCACAAATCATTAACCCTATTACACTGGGACACTTCTCAGGAACATTACACTAAACATGAAAAGATTCTCCGTGTGTGAGTAGGACTGTGTTACAATGAGGTATCAGCACTTCCACTGTGCCTTGACTGTTGAAATGTAGGTGTATGTGTAAAATACATGTCAAATAGCGTAATTAGCAGCTTTGGGTGGCTACTTTTAAAATGTAGCTTTTCAAACAACAAGCTAATAACTAGCCTCCAGCTAAGTGACTGGTTTACTATAGTATTTAGTGACACTACAAGCTACAGAGAAACAGTAGCTAACTACATCCAAGCTGTTTCGTCCAGTAATACTTGATACTTGTGCTGCGAACATTTAATAAAAATTGTGAAACATGATGTTAAAAATAATACGAACATCTGACATTTTGGAGGTAAAGACTTTCCGTTTGTATAAGTTACGCTGAAAAGTCTAAGTACAGGTAGCCCCCGACTTAGGTTGGAGATGCATTCCGATGACGCTATCGTAACTTGAAAAGTGTCGTAAGTCGAGACATACTACCAGCTGTCACTACTCCTACCATTAGGAGCATACTTTTTTCACAAAAACTGGGCTTTGAAACACCAAAACCAACTGAACTCTGTTGATCGCTTGCAGGAGTGAGGCATCTCACAAGGTGGGAAATATGTACATCTCAGCAGCGCCCCACGTATCGCACCACACACGCTGCAACGTTTGCCTGCCGCTTCTTAAAATATTCGTACAAGTTTATCAAATCGCTATCGTCATAAGATCAAAGAAACACTAAGTCGAACCATTGTAACTCGGGGACCATCTGTGTCCGTTTCGCCTTTCAGAGTGATACATTTTGATATATATGGTCACAGATTCTTGCTTTTTTTTCCTTCCTCTGACTCTGCAGCTACCAAGAGATCAAATGCTAATTCAACACCAATCAAAAACACCTAATCTTTGTAAAGACAGAAAAATAATAGTACTTTTTGGTAAATATGAAGCTTTTTGAAAGTAGCTTCGCTTCAGATCAGTGGCTGAAAAAAGTAGCTACGTTAGTAGTGTTGTTTATTTTAGTTGGCTCCGCCCCAGTTACTAGAAGATGCTGATGTAGGCTCTAGCACCCCCTGGCTGCTGCTCACCGATGCGTGCGATGGGAACTCCGGCCTGCAGCACCTGCACTGTGCTGTCCACCGCCGCCTGCACCGACGGGAAGGAGCAGACGGCAGACACCATGCTCTCAGGAATCCCATACAGCCTCAGCGTGGCCTTGGTTATGATACCCAGAGTTCCCTCTGAGCCCACAAACAGGTTGGTCAGGTTGTACCCTGCCGAGGTTTTCCTGGAGAACGATGAAATGAAGGTGTTCAAAATTGGAATATAAAATTGCCCTTCTCTTGCTGTCTCTCTCTTGTTCATGCTCCCCCTCTTTCTCTTTCCTACCCCTCTCTCTTGATTTCTATCTGTCCTCTTACGCTCTCCCTCTTTCTTTCTATTTTACTCTCTTCCTCTCTCCTTCTTTCTCTTTCTTTCTCTTTCCTACCCTTTCTCTTGCTTTGTATCTCTTCTTCTTTCTCTCTCCATCACTCTTTCTCTCCCTCTCTTCCTCTCTCCTTTGCTCTCCCTTTCTCTTTCCTTCCCGTGTCTTGCATTCTGTTTTCTTGTTCTCTCGCCCTTTCTTTCTGTTTACTCTCTTCTTCTCACTTTCTTTATTTCCTTCCTTCATTCTCTTTTTCACCCACATACATATCTTGCTCTCCTTCCTTCTCTCTCCTATCCCTCTCTTTTGCTTTCTACATCTCTTCTTACTCTCTTTCTGTCTCTCTGTCCCTTTTTCTTTCCCTCTACCCCTCTCTTCCTGTCTGTCTCTTGCTCTCCCTGTTTTTCTTTCCTACCATTCTCTCTTGCTTTCTATCTTTCTTCTTACTCTCCCCCTCTTTTTATTTCTATTTCACTCTCTTCCTCTCTTCCCTCTCTTGGTTTTTCTCTCTTGCTCTCCATTTTTTCTTTCCTACCCCTCTCTCTCATTCTCTCCTCTTCCTATCCTCTCTCTTGCTTACTGTTTATCTTCTTCTTACTCTCTGTCTCTCTCTCACTTCTGTCTCTCTTCTTCTTATCCTCTCTCTTGCTTTCTGTTTATCTCTCTCTTACACTCTCTCTCTCTCTCTCTCTCCCTCTCGCTTCTGTCTCTCTTCTTCTTATCCTCTCTCTTGCTTTCTGTCACTCTTCTTCTTACTCTCTCTCCTGGGCCCTCATTTATCAACCATTCTTACGCACAGATCTGTGCGTAAAGGGTGCGTACAATCGTTCCTGGGCAAAGTGTGGAATTTATGAACTTGTAGTTGCACTTAGAAATGTGCGTAAATATAAGAACAGCTCTGACCATGCACAGAATCTAGTGGTAGAACAGGGAAACTGCAATATTGAAAGTCTCAATTTTCCGTGCGCGTTCTTCATTTCAAAATGATATACGCTCAATTAGCCATTATATTTGTTGAGAAACAGCTTTGTTGCCCAATTGGTGTTAGAAAGTAACCTGTGACCGACGGGTATTTGAAAATGTAGCATGGCTGATCTGGCTTTATTAGAAGATTTGGCAAACCGTGCACTCAGGAGGGAACGCGTCTTCCGAGAGCGCACTAATCTGCTTGGTGAGAGTTCAGAGTGGCTTCTGAGCAGATACTGCTTTCCGAAAGAGATCCTTATGGGTTTATGCCGTGATTTGGGACCGTTTTTTTTAGAGTGACGGACCAACCGCGCGAATCCTATTCCAGTCGAAATTAAATTATTGTCAACCCTGGGATTTTTAGCCACCGGCACTTTCCAAAGTGAGATTGGAGACAGGTCGGGCATTTCACAGTCAACGCTGAGCCGGATTATGCCATCCGTGTTGGATGCCATAATTTCCCTGAGCCCAAAATACATCCAGTTTCCTTGAACAAATCAACAACAAGCCGAAATCAAACACGAATTTTACACAGTTGCGGGATTTCCAAATACAATAGTAGCACTATATTGCACACACATTGCAATAAAAACACCATCACAAAACAAATTTAATTATGTCAATAGAAAAGGATTTCATTCCATTAATGTGCAAATTGCTGACAAAGCATCCCTCTGCAGGAACCCCCAATACCATACGTCACTTTCTCCCATGCAGTATTCTTTTTTTATTGGTTATCCCGCAGCTGAGAGAACCAAACAGCAATTTTTGGTTCATTTTGACCTCGACAACTGGGACCTCGATCTCAGTTTCGCTGAAATTTCTTTTTTTAATCTCTTACAAAACAAGGGGAAAAACAAGGATTGTCTGCACGGTTTTGAAAGGATGTAGTGTTACCAAATACGGTCAATTGAGGGCGTTTCTGAATGCAAATGACTATGAACGGGCACGAGCAGCTGAGTAAGAACATGTGGGATTTATCAACATTGATTACTTACAAACATGCGTACGACTGGCCTCCGAACGTTTGATAAATCTGGATTTTCTTGTACTTACGAACATTCTAAATTTCATTCGTAGGATGGAATTAAGGACAGTTTCTACGAACGGTTGATAAATGAGGGCCCAGGATTTTTGCAACACTGAAAAACAAAGGTTTGGTTAATAAAAGGCTTTATTAACTATAGTTTTCTGATTTATTTCAATTGAAAGGTAGCTTGTGACACTGTACCGTGGACGGCGGCCCCTGCCTGCTGTGTGGAAAACTGTCCCGTCTGCTAAGACCACCTCCAGATTGAGGATGTTCTCGCGCATGGTGCCGTAGCGGACAGCGTTGGTGCCAGATGCGCTGGTGGCAGCCATGCCACATAAAGAGGCATCAGCGCCCGGGTCTGCAAACACACAAAAATAACCACATAACCAGCCACGTCTGGGTCTATATTCATCCCGTCTGATCCTGCTGTGGTGAACGTCTTATCACAGTATGATCAAGATGAAGCGTGTGTCCCCTCAGGCTCGGCCAATATGGTGTTGTTTCAGTGCTGATTCAAATTTAGTTTAGTTGACAACTAATGTCAGGACAAGTAAGACTTCTGCCTACCACTAGTTATAAAACTACAAAAGTTAAGATCAGGACTCTGACTATGGCTAGTTACATATAAATACTGTTAAATGTTTTTGGGTTTTATTGTTATTTGTTTAATTTGAACTAGATGGGAAATTCTTGAAGAAACTGCATGATTGCTGCCTACAAAAAAAAAATTATTAATTCATTTATTCATTCATTATCTGAACCCATCAACCACTACCAGAGTCACAGGGACCGGAGTCTATCCTGGGTCTTGGGGTGCGAGGCGGAGACCACCCGTGGGTGGGCACCAACACACTGCAGGGCAAATTTAGAATAACCAGTCAACCCATATTTTGGACTGTGGGAGGAAACTGGGGCACTGATAACAGCTGACCTCGCTCAGTGGTAATTTTACCGGTCTGGGATTTGAACCGGCGACCTTCTGCTCACGGGTCGAACACCCTAACCAATACGCCACCAACTGCCCCAGTCTTAATGTTGGCCAAAATAGGCCAAAATTGTTTTAACCTAAAAAGGGAGAAAAGGGAGGGCTGAAGTTAGACTACTGACAAGAAACTCCATTAGATTGTTCTTTTAAATGAGCTGAAATTTTTAAGCCATGAACGGTGTATCATCATTTAGCAGATGCCCTTATCCAGACCAACGTACAACAATCAGAACCACACCTAGTAATCAGAAACCAATACAGAGTTTTAAAACAATTTCTTCCTACATGTTCACAGGCAAGTCCAAAATCAACCTAATCAATTTATTTTATGGTATGATTTACAAGCATAATCTAAATGGGAATGAACCAGACTGGTTGCTAACAAAATCCAACAGTCCTTATACAAGAAGTGTGTCTGACCGCCAAGGAGCTTTATCCTGCCATTAATTAATGTACATTCAACAAATACAATCCAAAATTTGAGTTATGAATCTGTGTGGTCAGTAAGTAGAGGAGGGTAACTCACCCACAGGGAACCAGAGGCCAGTTTCACGCAGATATGAGTTGAGTGCCTTGCGTGTGACGCCCGGCTCCACAGTGACGTCAAAGTCCTCCTGATGGAGCTCCAGCACCTGGTCCATATTCCTCAGACTGAAACACACTCCACCCTACAACACACACACACACACAAACACACACATTGATTTTACTTAGAGGTATCAGAACGGTGAAATATCCATGTTTCATTCAGGCCAACTCGTGATTGGAAGGTTGCTGGTTCAAGTCCCAGACAAGCTTTTGGCAGTGCCCAGCTCCCTGGGCACTGCCAAAAGCTGCCCACTGCTCCTTCAAGGTTGAGTCAGAAATCAGTTACATTACTTTGAAAAAATGTGTAATTAAATTACAGTTACTTTCAGGAAATATTCAGGATTACAATTCCAGCTACATCTCAATATCTTCTGCAGAAACATTGGCTATATGTTTAATAATATTATTGTTTTGCCATTTTTTCCTGTGCACAACGTCCTCCATTTACAGCTGAAAGTCTGATACTATTCCGATATGTCTAATTGGTTCTCTTATGATGTTTGAATTTGCAATACCCACTTGCTGCTGGATCTACAGCCTACAAGCGGTCTGAGTTGCAGTTGCGAGGAGGCCTGCAATGCCAGATAGGAACTACAATGTAGGCCTAGCCCATTGCAGGAAATAAAAATGAGCTGTAGTGAGCAGACGCTATACGCACAATCAATCCCACACGAATAGACAACTGCTTATTCAGTGATGTTCACCAAACGTTGAATGTCAAATATTTGGTTTAGCAGACATAGGTATTCAAAGAGCGGTGTTGAGGTGTTGAAGTCCGACACGGCTGTGGCTGTGTTGAGGGAGTTTAAAAGGATTTTGACAGCAGTCCGTGTTGAGTAATGCTGTAAGGTTAACCATGTTTAAAAAATTGAAAATGATTGACAGTTGAGAAAATTCATTCAAAATGTAGGAAAGTAATCCAAAAGTAATCAAATGTAATTAGTTACATTACTCTGTTAAAGAAATAGTTACACTACTATTACATTTTAGATAGGGTAACTTGTACTTGTAATGCATTACATTTCCAAAGTAGCTTTCCCAACACTGCTAATTACTAACATTAATGAGCGCTAAGTTAGCATTAAGTTAGTGCGTAGACTACTGACTGCACGCTCAAAATGAATGGAATCACAAAACATACTTTTCCAATTCGTTTGACATGATTTTTCATTGCTTTTTGGACACTTTTAGAACTGTTGCAAACACAAGGAAGGCCTATCACTATTATCTTGCTGGTAGGCGTTTTTCTGCTGTTGTTCAAAGGTTTATTGTTATAAGTACAGAGTACAATGTACCTGAGATGCTTACTTAACTGCCAGAGCTGTGTTTGCTAAAGTACTGTAACAGTTCAGTGCAAACGATACAAATGACAATGTTAAATACAGTACAATAGATTACAATATAGTACAGTGCAGTGATACATGTAAAATGTTATAAAATATTTGTAGCAAATATGGGTTATAAGCTGACTGGAGCTATTACGATTTACAAGCTTAGCATTAAACAGTAAAGTGACTAGATAAGTGATGGATACAGAACTATAAAAAAATGCATGATTAAAATCTGAATTCCTTTACAAGGGAATTCTACCGCACACACAAACACAAAAAAGAATATTTAAAATATATAACACTGAATATGTAACAAAATAAAAAGAACCCTGTGAATAATTCATAAATAGTGATTAAAGATTAAACATCTTCAAGCAACTCAGTTCCCATTCAGAAATGTACTTGTGCAAACAGACAACAGGTTTGAAATTCCCAGGCTTAGATTTGTCCCTGGTTAAATGGATTGCCTTGAGCTGATGGGATTATTAAGGTGCTACGTGAGTTTGTTGAGCAGCTGAATGACTTCAGGAAAACTGTGTATGTGCCTTGTAATGCTGGCAACTATGAACTTGTACCTCCATTAATATTGAGAGTTTGATGAAAATCTGACTGCTTGGAAGGACGGAAACCCTACCAAACTTTCTCTCAATAGGTCGTTTTAACAGTGTGGATGATCAGGCTCACAATGGTGCTCTCATCAGCGAACTTCATGATAGATTTGTCACTGTGCCTGTCAATGCTGTCATAAATGAACAGGAAGTACAGCATGGGGCTTAGCACAAATCCCTGGGGAATGCTGATGTTGAAGAACAGGAAGGAAGAGGTTTTTTGTCAATCCTCATGTTCTGGAGTCTGACTAAGGAAATCCAGCTGCACATGTAACAGAGTCCCAGATTTTGCAGTCTTTGGATCAGCTTGCATTTGAACTGTAATGAGCCAATAGGCTTCTGATGCAGCATTTTTGGTTCTTTAGGGGGTCCACAGCCATATGGTGAATAAAAGATAGCATCCTCGGTAGACCTGCTGTGACCGGGGATAAACTGAAGTGGGTTCACGCTGTCCCGGATGAGATTCATAATGTGTCCCACCGCCAGCCTCTTAAAGCACTTCATTACAGGGACTGAGTGCCACTGTGCAATACTCATTAGGCCAATTTTCCTTGAGTAAAGGAACAAAGATGCAAAGGAGGAGTCAAGTTTTCAAGAAGAGCTTAAAAATGTCTTTGACAACAGTTTTCATTAAGTCACTCAGGAGTCACAATTATTTTAATGTTTGCTAGTCTTGAGAATGTTAATATATCGCAGGCTTTAGGTTTGTGTTCTGGTTTCAATCTGGTTTGACTGGTTTCAATCCATACAAAGATAATGTTTTAGACTAAAATTAAATTTGAAAGGATAATCTCCACCGTTCTTGTAATTAACTACTGTACTAGAATTCATTTGTTCTGTATTCATTCTGGAGGCCTCAATTTTCCAGAGTTTTTGAGGGGTTTTTTTTACTAAAAAGTCTATTCAAATCTAGTTTCCTGATACAAACCTCTTGAATTGAGCCTGCAGAGGTTTTGATAATTAGCCGATAACCTGATTTAGGTGTTATACAAAGTAGGTATGAGACACCAGAATGAGACAACAACAACAACTGTACAGTGCATATTTTCTTTCTCACTGGTCCAGAGAAAGACAGTAAGCTAACTAACACTTACTTTGACAGCCCCAACACCTCCCTCCAGACCTGTTCCTGTGCCAAAGGGGATGATGGGTAGTCTGTGATGGTAGCAGATTTTGGCCAAAGCACTGACTTCCTCCACACAACGAGGGAACACCACAACATCTGGCGGCCAACATCTAACAGTAAAAAAAATCACAAATTTGTGCAAGCCCGTTATAATGACTGCTTCAAATCAATTCTAGGCATAATTACATCTTATGAATATGAGAACACATTTAAGAGTTACAGAACTCAAAGATATGAATATGGCTAATAATTAATAACACAGAAACAGAACTGAACCTTGTTCGTAAAGACCCCTACCCTTTAGGCCTACTCTTTAGTTCCAGGTCCTCACATGCTGGATCCTGATAGTCAAGGTTCCATAAATCTAAATTACCTGGCTATGGTCAGAGGTTCTACTAGTACACAGACACAATTAATGACATGACATATACCAAACCTTAGCACATGTTGTCAGGCAGATAACACACACACACTGGGAGCTGAAGCTGAAATAATGGTTTCTTAATGCCAGCTGATATAACACCAGGCATATTATTGCTATTGCTATATATTAATGTTATATTATTATTACTTTGTCGTTATGTGTTATTTTACCAGGTTAAACTTCTTTACTTCATTGTTATTTTTATTTACCTCATTGTCTTACTATATTATATAATTTATATAATACTTCCATTACTACTACTTCTACTACTACTAGTAGTAGTAATAATAATAATATATTTTGGGTGTTTCATACTTTCAGGGCTTTTTCACTGTGTATCTTCTGTTTATTTGTAGAGGGTTTTTTTTGTTTTTTTTTTCAGAGAGAGGTGTTAACTCTGTACTGTGGGGACATATTGATTTCACCTGTGGACAGACTCGTCCCTTCCATGTTGTTCTCTAACTGCTGAACCCAGAGACACACCTTCTTCACCACTGACTGAGCGAAACGCTGCTACGGCCCGGTCCAGCGCTTCACTCTGAGACACCACGAAAACATCACACTCATCAGGGATGCACTCAAGAGAATAATCAGCAATACACTCCAAATGCATAAATTATTCTGCAGATAAAAATATCTGTTCATAGACACTATATTTCTTTTAAATGATCATTTGAACAAATCTGAGATTGAATGCTTCAAATTAGTAAAACATAACTACAGCAACCAATAATCCACAACTGTGCTAATCAAATTAGTCTTTTAAAAAAATAAAATAAAGGTTTTTTATAGAATTTATTTACAATATAGTGTCATAGACTGAATATCGCTTTTAATTTACTACATTCATTTGGATAATAAAATGCACATGCAGTTCTAATTTAAGTAATATATTTAAAGTCAAATATATTGCATGACATTTGCAAGTGTCATATGATTAAGTTGCATAACTAATGACAAAAGCATTTTTATAATTTAATGGACAAACATCAAATTTAAAAGACGTTTATTTAAAGTTGAACTGATTATTATTTGCATGATTAGAAATGCCCGTTACTAGCTTCGCTCCGCTCACCGTGTAGCGCTTGTTGCCGAGTGCGCAGCGCAGGGGCGCAAGTCGGAGGCGCAGTAACGCGGCGGCCATCAGACAAAAACCTGCAAAAAAGATGAAAACACAGAAGACCTGCTGCTAACCTGCAAACTACCAGCAGGACGACATTCATAGCCCGCAGGCAAGTCCGTTCACTTCCGGGATCAATGTGACGTCAGCACAGAGCAACACATACGCCCCGCCCACAACGTACCAGGGTCTCAGAACATGAGCCAGAAAGAGAGCGCTGAGTAGATCGGGTCGCCACCTAGGTCGGACAAAAAACCTGCACATTTCGCCAACCCGACCAAGCAGCAGTGTCCCCGGGAGAGAATATCCTCCGGAAAAATTATATTATTTCACATAAATAATGCATACAAAAATGTGATTGGATGCAAATCCAAAGTCTGGGGCAGTCTGGTTATCGGACAGATTGGTTCTTATTTGAAATTGACTCAGTCACATCTTCTAACCCTAACCTGTAAAATATTAATCTTTTATTGTCTATCTTTGTTTCACACTCTGTTACACACACACACACACACACACACAGAGACAGACACAATGGCCTCTGTTAATTTTTAAGGATTAACCTATTGAGTTAACCTGCATCCTTTTGACTGGGTAAGTTTAAACAGCTGACCAAACAATCATTATGTCAATTTTTTATCTTTTTCTCTTTCTCTCTTGAACACATATACTGTATAGTTATATAGTTTTGTAGGCAATATATTTTAATAACAGTAATAATATCTCATTCCAGTAACTGTTAACTGTATATATATATATATATATATATACATTGTTGAAGATAGATAGATAGATAGACAGTGCACTTGTTGTTCCTTAATAGCCCAGAAGGTGGCGATACTGCATTAAATCTCTGTGGGATAATACACATAAAAAGTTAATGTTATTCTTTTGCAGGGGTAGGCAACTCCAGTCCTGGAGGTCCAGTGGCTTTGAGGTTTTCCATCCAAAAGGATTTCAGAACATTCACACCTGGTCTCACCATAACCACCAGAAGAGACTGATCAGCTAGAATGGAGAACTTCCAGGACACTGGACCTCCAGGCCCAGAGTTGCCTACCCCTGTTCTACTGTAATGCACAGAGGTCCTTTAACTGTATATTGACTAAGAGATTGTCAATAGAAGGACTGTAGAAGGCATTCCACTTACTTTTTGATTTATTGTAACTTCTATGAAAAGTTAATATAAGATATAATACAGTATATATGATATGATAACATAATATTTTCCCCAGAAGTTTTCCAATTTTTACCCATATAATTCAGCTGACAAATTTAATATATCTATGTCTAATGCATCATGCAATATCAAAATTTGGAACATAGTGAATATAAATGAGTATATGAGAATATAAATGAATTCATGTGTAAACCAGGAATATTGTGTGTAAGTCTCTGTTCATCTGCTTCTTAACGACAGCTTTTGAGACCCACTAAACTTTTCACACACTTCTTACATTTTTGAATGTTAGCTAGTTTGAATGATTTCATCACATTGTGTAATTGTGTATCTGACCCCAGTTCCCCTGCATTGATGAGTTCATGATGAGCTTCCTAACGTCACGTCAGCAGGTTGCGAAAATGGTTCCCATAGTAACTCACATATTCTTGGCCGTGGACGTCAGCGGCATCCCTCCGGGAGTGTCTTTCTCTCACTTCTGTTAGGGAAAGGGACACTGTGTTCACGGTGGTCTGTGTTCACACAGACCAAACAGCGGCATCACCGAAACATGCACCAACCTCTAACATGCCACTTTAGAATCACATATCTTCAGAAATCAGCTTTAACTCATTCTCAGATTTCACTGGAACATCATACAAGAATCTGTATTCTATTTTGTATGGACAGACTTGCCAAAATCACAGCAGCCGTGCACACATGGGTCACATCCACAAGCAGCATTATTTATGAGGCCTTCCAATCTTGCTGTTTTGACACGTTAAAAAGGTTGCTAGTATTGGTTTGTTCTTTTTTTTTTGTGTGCCTAAGTTGTAAGCTGTACATTTCATTGTTGGGTGTCACATCGACAAATATTAAACCTTAAACCTCTGTGTTTTTGATGAAGGAAATTTTGAATATTGTTAAGTTAATATCAGTACTGCGTCAGTTTTATACTGTCACAAATAAATTATTGTGAGACACTGAAAGTCTTTTCTTTCCTGTCTTTTTTCATACATGCCTATGTAGATTTATGTGTGTGTTATTTTTGTATTCAGTCCTTTGTGATTGCCAGATGTCCCTACTAAGAATTGAAAGTACTACTGTCTATGAAAAGTACTATTGGAAAAAACAAAGCAAAAGAGATACACACTGTCTCTTTCTTTCCTTTTTTGTTCAGAGAGGTGATGAATTCTGATGTCATCTTTCTCTCCTTGGTCCGGGCATGTGGGTCTGGGAGGGCAGTGGAGCTGTCAGTCACCATGCGTGTAAGAGAGTGTGTTAGGAATCCTGATCAGCTCTGCCTGTGAGGGCGAAGAAAGACATCCAGCATCCACAACAACGACCTCCCTTTTTCACCAGTGCAGCACATGAAATCATGTATAATGTACTACAGAACCTATGGCAACTTTCACAATACATTTGGAACCATACCGGAACTCGCCTGCAACAGGTTCCAGTTTCAGTTATCATGTCTCTGTTGAGGAATTTGCCAGACCTGGGAAATATACAGTATGTATTGGTTATATAAAGGAATACACTGTATGCTTTATATACCACAGAAATGGTGGTATATAAAGTCTAGTGGTAGGATATTTGATTTAAAGCCAAAGTGCTGTTGTTTGAGTCCCATTCTATCAACGCCACAATCACCACTGAGCTTTCATTATTAACAGTACTTTAAAGAGGCTAACAGGTTACCAAAATGTATATCAAAGGCAAATTATGTGTGTATTCAAGTGTACAGGAAACCGATGTTAATTCACACTAATTAAAGTTTTCGCTTTCAAAACCTTCTGTATTGTAGTACTTGCCCTGCGGTGTGTTGGCGCCTGCCCAGGGCTGGTCCCCGCCTTGTGCCCGAAAGTTGCTCCGGTCCCACCGCGACCCCAGTTGGGATTACAGCGGTTTGGAAATAAAATAATGTAGTACTGCATCCGGGTACTACTATTCTGAAACAGCTCTCAACTTTCTTCCCGTTTAAAAGTTATTTGTTTGATTAATTAAATTGTCTGTGTTTAACGCCAATGCAAGTACATCGCTTTTGTCGAATACATGACAAATGGTTCAACTGGTGAGACATATCGTCGTGGGCTTTTCGAAGTGATAATGTTGATACTGAGTTACTTGGTAATGTTGACGCTGTAGATAGCACTGGTTTGGGCAATAATCTTTGGATAAGTTACACTAACCGTGTATAAACTACGTATTCACACGAGTATTATGCTTTTGTGAACGACTCGGACCGACATTCCAACGTCTCAATAAACGCCAGGAATGTCGCTCCTCTTTTTCCGTTCTCTCCGGTTGCATAACGGGTTCACAAAAATTGAACAGGCATGCATTGACGTCAGAAGTGGGCGGAGCGCTGGAGCCGAGGTAACGCGCGCGGACGCTCACTGCGGAGGCACGCGCACAACGGCGAGCTCGCGACAATTTCGCTCTCTCCTCTGTTCATCGCGTCCTTCTTCCACAGCGGCGCGCGACGAGAAGAAATTATTCTTTAATCGAGTTATTTGTGGATGAGACGCAATTCAGCACACCAGCCAACGCATATATTTTAAATCAGTTCTAACGTCAGTCGCTTGGCGTCGCAAATCGTGCGCACTGATCGGTAACAGACTTCTGAATCGCTCCGGTGTTTGCTGGGGTAAGTTATTTTACATTTTTTAAAAACACCAGTTTGTTTTTTCCTCGTATTCTCTCGGATTTCGTCTTGTCGGTGCCGTGGTCTGTGTGCGCGTCACGGGGACGGCGCTTTGACGCGGGACTGCGGCCGCCGAGCGCCAAGTTGGTGTTTGGGAAAGTGTCAGATGCTGCGTTCATGCCTTGAGGAGAGAGGAGATGGAGCGGCCTGGACCGCAGTGTGACCACCTGCACATCTCCCATAAACATGTCCTAGAGGATTCGGCCTCCTCTTTTCAGGGAGGTGATGGAAATGACGCCCTAGATAATAACTGTTAACGTTGATGCTCAAGGCAGTGGTAATGTTGGCATTGCATTAAAAGTAGTAATGCTGGTGCTGCTATAGTTGTGTTGAAGCTCTAAGTGGCAATGTCGGTACTTTTGTAAGGAGTAATGGTGATGTTCTAGGTGGCAATGTTGGTTAAGTAGTGTTAAGTAGTAATGTTAGTGCTACTTTATGTGGTAATGCTGATTTTTAAGTGGTAATGTTGATACTGTTGATAACTATGCTTTAGGTGATAATGTTGATTTTCTGAGTGGTAGTGTTGGTACTGCTTTAGGTCTTCATGGTTCTATTTCAATTTGTAACATTGATCTGGGTGTTAATGTTGATTTTGTTGACATTAACTTTAGTATTGTTATGTGTTAATGCTCACTAGACTTTAGGTATTAATGTTAATCATGTTCAGGATGCTTCTGGATGGTAATGTTGATGCTCTGTGCTGATGGTGCTTAAGGTGGTGATGCCAGTTGTTCTCGGAGTTGTAATATCGATGCTCTTGGTGATAATTTTGCTAATACTCTAGTTAGTAATAGGGATGATGGTATTCGTGTAATATTGCTGATGCTCTGTTTGATGTCTTTTTTAGTGGTAATGACTTGGATAGGAATGTCATGGATGAACTTTTCTTTCTATTTAAGTATGAAGATTATCCTGTATTTAGTGGACAGACAGTAATAATAGATTATCTCTCTCTCTTTTCCTTGCTCTCTTTTTCTTTCTTTCTGCCATTGAGACACTCATAAACACATCTACAATTGATAAGAAAGTCTTGGTCCTGGGTCTGCTGTGGTCCAGCTCCTAAGGGAGCATCCAGTGAAGGGGCTTACAGTGACTAACCAGTAGTGTGCCAGCCACTGAAAATAGTAGATAAAGCAAAGGATAAATGGGAACTGATGCTGAGGATGAATATTTAGTAATTGAGTATCTTGATTAGTGTATTTTATCAGTTAATGATGTGCTATAGTTTAGACTCTTATATTCTGCTGCAGCATCTGAGTTACAAGCTCCAATTCCCAGACTCAGCAGCTCTGTGAGGGTTTGTGTGTGTGTGTGAGTGAATCTGTGTGCGCATGTGTGTATGAGAGAGGATTTTGCAGTAAGGGCCGCAGTGTTTTTCAGCAGTGTCCTGACACACATTCACTCAGTTAGGCCCAAGGCTGACAGCAAGCAGAGAAAAGGCTGCTGTAGTGTGTATGTGTGTGTGTTCCACCTGCATTTTACTTCCATCACACGCTCAAAACGCTAACAGACTAAAATATTAGCGAGAGAGAGAGTATTGAGAATGATGGTGGGCAACAGAAAGGAGGAACAGCACTTGTCCAGCATCCTGATGGATGTGTAGCTTTGGATGCCAAATTTAAACATGAACTATCCTTTTCCTGTCTCCGGGATGCTTACGTCTGTAGATCGAACAGGGCCACTGCAACATAACAAAGTTAACATTAATAAATGTAGAACTAGTCAAGCACACCATGACAATCATTTAGTGCTGACAAAAATGAAATATTTATGTTGTTCCTCCAGATTTACAGTGTTATTTAAAAAAAAAAAATTAAGGAGATATGTCTGTGGAATAAAGTTTCTGTGTCAAAGGTGAAACTAAATAAGTATAGAATGGATCTTGCCATAATGGAGATCTTCTGTTTGGTTACACAGGCTCACTTCCCTGTACTTTGCGCATTTGGATTGTCCAGAATAAATGGCAGTATGGCACTCTGAGGGGTTATCATTTACAATATGATGTTTTGAAAGTCTGTACAGTTGTGTATTTATATATAGGTTAGTGTCTCAGTTTGACCTGTTTGTTTTATTTGTTGCTTACAGAAATATGTTTATTGCACATGTTTGTTGTGTATGTTGTGTGTGTTTATAGATGCTGTTGTGTGTGTGTAGTGTGAACAGTGGTTCTTTCTCTCCCAATCCTCACACTGACATCACCTTCATGAATACTTAATGCTGGGAACATGAGGATGAGATCATATCTATGAAGGAAACCCCACTCCTCTTCTGCCCCCATTTCTTTTCTCTCTCTCACACACACACTATTTCTCTCTCCATCTTTATCCCTTGTTTTACACACACTTCTATTTCTCCTCTTCCCTGTCTGAAGAACAGAGTGTATGTGACTCACCCTCTCCCATGTTGCCTCCTGTCACAGTGCAAGACCTGGTGGTCTGTATGTGTGTTTGTTTCTATTTGTATTTTTCCCGTTGTGCATATGTGCATGTGCGCGTGCATCTTTATAGCTTAGAGTTTAATGTTCAGCTTTACATTTTACATTCATGTCAAGTATGTTTAATGTGTGTGTTTGTCAGTATGTATGTATGTATGTATGTATATGTGTGTGTATTTATGTGTGCATATTTCTCTCCTAACTATTTTAATAGTGTGATAGGCAGGGTGCAGTGACATTCTGGGTGTGTGCTGTGAGCACTATACTTCAACATAGCAACCCCATGTAACACTTTAACCACCAGAAATGAACAAGCAAGGGTGGAGTGTATGTGTTACTGTTAAAGGAGATGGCTGACATGTCTCTCTGATGTGTCTGTTCACACTTTTGTGTTTCTGCGTCCAATATGTTATCTGTAGGAAGCAGAGTGTGGACTCCCAGTTCCCATTAGGAAATACAGTATTATGAGAGCAGTGTGGAAGGGAAAGCCCTATCCTTCCTACACACACACACATCTCGGTCACTAACACCTCGTAGACTGTCCCACTCTTTTTTCCTCTCTTACTTGCTGACCATGCAGGAAGAAATATTGGGTCTGTAAAATTGAACGTCGAAGTTTTTTGTGATTAACTGTTAGTTGCCAGTGCTGTCGTTTTGTGACTGTATATAAAATAATGACTGTGAGACACAGCAGTGGTCAGTAGGTTATAGGGATACTTTCAACATTAGGCTAAGTAGCAGGTCAATAATTAGCAGCATTGATTTTTTATGCGTGTGTACGAGTGTGCGTATGGCCTCAGTGCTCCCAGTCCTCTACTCAAGCTCTGTGTACTACTCATGAACTATTCCACCCCCTCCATTAACTCACACCCACATCCACACACATATACACACACTAATTATGATATCAAGTTACATCTATTGATCTGCACCATTTGGTCCGTGCTTCTGTCACCCGACTCCTCATCTCCACACACAAAAGCATTTCCCTGCTCTCCTCTCCTCTTGCCCTCTTCTCCTCAGCTTTTTGATGAGCGATGGTAACAATGCATCTTTAATGATGTCATTGTAGAGGGCGTTGTGTTGCTGGGGCTGTTCCTTGACGACATTAACATCATTGCTGGAGCTGGTTGGTGGTATGAGCTCATTTCCACATTCCTGATGACTTCAGAAATAGTTTTGTGTGCTTTGCTCAGGCTTGCGTAAGAGCCAGCGTTCGCTGTGTAGACCTGCGTGGAAATGCCTTTGGTCAGGGTTGTTATAGTAACATAATGCAGTGGCTGGGTAACTGCAGCAAAATATTTAAGAACCGTATAGGAGTCAGGTTTTGTTTAACTGAATGAGGAGTAAATTTTGTTAATTGCTTCAATAAATGTGCCTAAATTGATGGATTTGATGACTTTCCTTTCTGATAGAAGTTGTGTTGTTTTGATTTGTGGTCTCATGTTTTGTCTCTCAGTTATTCATATGCAACTCACAGTATCAGCAAAGGACCACACACATTCTCAGACAGTAACACTGACGATAACATTGCCGTGTTTCTGGGATGACAATAGTGTGTTTCTGAGTAGATCTTTTAAATGGCGTGATTCTCAGATCTTGTGTGCGTGTCTGCTAAGGGTAGGAGAGACTTCTGGTTGTGTAAATCACAAGTTGTATTGCGATACAATATTATATCAATTCAACGGACAAGGATTCAATGTTTGCCGATATCACAAAGTCTTCTACAGTTTGAATTTGGCTCAGTTCAGAAGCCAGTGATATCAGTCAGTATCTTATGATGGTTTAACTCAGTCACGTCCATTCATATAAAATCACAAAAAGCAACTAAGATCTTGTTGGACATTTTTATTCTCGAACTCAACAAGACATTTAAATCTTTAAAAAAAGAATACAGCCTAATGTTCCATCCAGCATGATGTTACAAAATGTATGTCTGATCATTGTTTTCATTTTGAGTCAATGGTATGGGCTTGTTGATTATTGTATTGATGAAGACCGATGTATCTTTACGGCTAACTGTTAGCATCGGTCTCTGCTCTATAACAGATTGGGCATTGCTTAAGACCTGTTTTTGTGGTTCACAATAACAATTAGGAATGGGAGATACACACACACACACATAATACAACCTCTAGTCCACAACCATACAAACTGTCGAACAGTAGCTGTCTCACGTTTTCACTTAAACGCATTCTCACATTTCTTTCATGTGTCTCACTGTTCTATCTCCCTATCTCCATCTCTGTTTGCACACGCACATGCACACAACCTCACTGACGGTTCGTGAGAATTTCTCTGAAGAGCGGAAGTGTGTGTGTGTGTCATCTCTGTGTGCTGGAGTGGTTTACACTGTTGCCATGTGACACGACTGGTTTCATGAATATTTGAACATTGCTGTAATTAAAGGTATTTATACAGCAGCAATTATTTTAATGACAATACAGGCTGGAAACTGCTAACCAGTTCACCCAGCCGACACACCCCTCAAACACACACACGCATGCACACACACCGCATATCTGGACATGTCTGAACAATCACAAAATTTTTGAATGCCAGCAATAACAAAAATTTCAACTCCTCACATGAGCCATATCGGCACACACACCCACGCCGATGGAAGATAAGCAGCTCATACCCAGGTGTTGACACACTGTCACAAGACCACCTTTTTCCCCCTGCTGCAGCTAGCATCGTCAATAAGGCAGAGACTCCCACTGACTCTTAACTCCCACCTTGTACCGTGTTTTTGCATGCATCTGCAGTCATGTCATGCTTCTCGTATGGTGAACTTTGCACTTTTGCAGATCCTTGGTTCAAAAAACACAAAAAAGCCAGGTTTTCTCTTTCACATTATGCTAAACATCGACCTCTTCATCCCCCTCCAGGTAATGGCCCACTAGATCTCCAGCGGCCTCAACCCGCTCCTGCAGCCCCCACCTCGCGACCCTCCCTCCCCCACCGCCGTTGTCATCCGCGATGGCCGCCGCCAAGAGCGGCTATGAGGGCAAGATCGCTGGCCTCTACGACCTGGACCGGACCCTGGGAAAAGGCCACTTTGCGGTGGTCAAGCTGGCGCGCCACGTCTTCACGGGTCAACTGGTGGCCGTGAAAGTCATCGATAAGACCAAGCTGGACAAGCTGGCGACGGGCCACCTGCTGCAGGAAGTGCGCTGCATGAAGCTGGTGCAGCACCCCAACGTGGTGCGCCTGTACGAGGTGATTGACACGGCCACCAAGCTCTACCTCATTCTTGAGCTGGGCGACGGCGGCGACATGTACGACTACATCCTGCGGCACGAGGGCGGCGTCGCCGAGGACACCGCAAAGGTGCACTTCGCCCAGATTGTGCGCGCTATTGCCTACTGCCACCGGCTGCACGTGGTACACCGCGACCTGAAGCCAGAGAACGTGGTGTTCTTCCGCCAGCAGGGCACCGTCAAGCTCACCGACTTCGGCTTCAGCAACCACTTCCAGCCCGGCACCATGCTGATGACCAGCTGCGGCTCGCTGGCCTACTCCGCCCCAGAGATACTGCTGGGGGAGGAGTACGACGCCCCCGCTGTTGGTAAGTCTGTGGGTGTGTGTAAGTTTGTGTGTTAGATAAGTGAATAAATATTTGTCATTGTGAACACAGCACAGCACACAGTGCACCACAATAAAAGTTAGTTAATGGAAGTTGCTGGAACATATTACAAACCAGGGGTCTCATTTATAAAACAGAGTGTGTGACTCACACTAAATCATTATAAATCATATACAGATACACACATCCTGTTTCTATAGATTTCAAATTTTCTGTGCTTCTTTCAGGTCCTGTTTTGAGTGTACACAGCAGTTACAGTTGTGACCCCCAATGTTTTACTGTGTGTCTGTGTAAAATATTGATGCTCGCAAAATACAGCATTTTGACTTTTATTGGGACTTTTTGCTGGTTGCTAGCTAACTTGTTAAATGTATTTGGAGTACTGAAATTGAAATGTTGTGCTACAGAGCTTAAGGATAGACTCAAGCTTTCCATACTTTAGTTAAAGTAATATTATGTTCATGGAATACAAAAAAGAAACTGCAAGATAGTCATAATATGACGTTCACATGGGAGAACCTCTTAAAAATGTGTGTATTGCTCTCTCAATCTGTTCCTGACCTTGTTCAGAGGCACTGCTTATACTTGCATTTGTTTGTGTGTGTGTGTGTAAATGCATGCATATGTATGAGTGTCTGCGTCTGATCTGCTCTACTGCTGGTGTGTTTGTGTGTCTGGTGTGTAATTTTTGAAAATGTTCTGTTTATCATCCCTGTACAGGAGTGTATGTAGGTCACTGATGAACTCACATGAAGACATGAACATGCTTATATATGAGAACTAGACACTGAAGAGTGTAAAGCTGCAGGTCTTATTTGACTCAGTTTAACATTTGACATAAATAGCCACTCAGATGTGAGACGCACCGCATACGTGCAAGAGAGAGTGTATGGCTGCAGTTCCACTTTGCATGTTTACATCCACTCCTCTCTACATCAGCTTAGCCTGAAACTAAAGAGACTATCAGTGAATGAAACTTAAAGGGTTTAGTCTTTGTATTTAAAGAACATTTCTTCCACCAAAACCCATTTCTATGTATTCCATTAAATATTTATCTCATTCATCAGCTCTTCCAAATACACATGACACTTGATTATATGTGTGTTTTGGTCAGCGAGCAGCCGGAACATTCTCTGGAGCGAGAGTGTAATCTGTGTGATATGGCGTAGTCTATGCTAATCCACACAGATTAAACTGGGCGCTCAGAAACTCACAGGGCAGATCTAAATGACACACAACACTGGATTCATCCTACACACATCTATCTGCTGCTCTGTCTCTCTCTTTCTTTTTATCCGTCTATCTCTCTATCCTGCTGTTATTCTCATTCTCTGGATTATTCCGGTCAGAGCTCTGTCTCTCTGAATGGGCAGATGTGAACAGATAGGGGAGTGGGAGACTGAGGCCAAAACGTGGCCTAAATCCAACACACCTGAAGCCGAATCACATGAGCCCTGCAGCATGAGTCAGCAATCACAAACCCCCTCAAAGCTCCAGTCAGGGATGCATCTTAAAGATGCTCTCAGGAGTTAATGGAATTGCAGATTGATCAGATTGGACTCGCAAGAACATAAATACAGACAGTAGCAGCATCACCTCTCAATCTTCGACTTAGAGCTCAATAAACTCTGAGATTGACTTGGCTGAGATCAGGCGTGATTTAAGGCATTTGATCATGTGATCATGGGCAGGTGACATAGTTTTGCACCGAACCATCATTAAGATTTTATTGCTACGACTCCCCAAAAACATAACGAGGCATTAGACATTGCAGATAAAGTATGTTTCTGTTTCTCAACACTGCCAGCTCAAAGTAAATCATCCTTTACAGTGAAGAGATGAATAATTAGTTTGAATTGGTTCTAATTCTGCATCGGTTGCACTCCCTGCATTATCTGCTGTTCACTTTAATAGAGAGAGGACGATTGGATGCTCATGAGAGAGAACAAAACTGCCGGAGGGAGGGAGGGAGGGAGGGAGAGAGGGAGGGAATGGGGGGAGGCAGATGAAAGCAAAGGACGACACTATTGCTTAAGACGGTCAGTTAGAAAGAGGATGAGGAGCATGAAGAGCAGAGTCTAGGACAATTTTTTCCCCTCTCTGTCTATTCCTCTCTCCCGTCTGTCTCTGTCCATCCCTTTCTGCCTCTGTGATTTTAGGTCAGTGCAGGCTGTTTCTACACAAATGTTTCTAGTGTGGAACGTTTATATGTGTGTGTGATTTCAAAAATTTCCTCATTTCTCCTGCTCGGAGCGACATGTGACAGTGGGACACTAATTCTCACAGAGACTGCATGAGCCAGGATTAGAGCCAGGCAAAGTGGGTCAACCTCCACTGAGATGCGGACAGCCTGCACCCACTCGTGAACACACACACAAACACACACACACACTAGATAAGGCTTTTGCCGCATGGTCCAGACCATAGAAGCGGCTTGAACCACAGGGACTGTCTCACCTTGCTCCGGTCTACCCGTGGCCTGGCAGAAAGTGGGGCAACACTGAGAACAGGCAATGCGCTGATGCCAGCGGGAATAGGAGCAGCCCTTAAACACCCTGTTAGCACCCATGCCAGTTTTGTACTCAGCCCTGCCTTTTTTACATCCTGCCCCTGTAGCAAGCCACAGGGAAGCCGTCCCGCCGCACGGCTGTCTTACACACCGGATGTGCAGGACCTACACAGCTCCTAATTCATTATTAGCCTCATTAGTGTTGTGTTGACCTAAGCCTGACCTAAAATTACAAGGGGACTGTACTGTCATTTGGTTGCTTCCAGGTTTGAGCTGCATTGATCACAAATAATATTGTTAAAATTCATCGTTATTACGATGATAATTAATGTTTAAATGAGTAAGGATAGATAAATGGTTCAAGAACATCTTAGAAAGTTTATTCATTTGACTACTTAATATTAATTCTTATTATGAATGATTTTCTTATGTTTAATTTTTATATTCAAGTATATTCTTCTTAATATTGTTAAGAGTCGAATAATATCACATTTTAAATACTGATATCAATATTCAAAGTAAAACAAGGATATCTTTCCTTTTTTGTCAGAATTAATTAACATAGATAAAGATTTTCTCTTAAATTCATTAATTATTTAGAAATCTTCAATAGAGTAATGTACTATAATGTAGTTTAAAACTCATTTTATTATAAACAGCACTGTGTTGCCAGCAGCGAAGATACAGTGGTCTTTAAGACCTAACTCCTGTCTTTCCGTTTCCTTTTTTAACAGTCACTCATCAGATTTACCCTTTTTACTAGTCTCTTATTAATAAACACAGACTGATTTATCAACAGTTTGCCCTCATTGGATGATATCAGCACACTGAATTGTCAAAACTTATTTTATATTTCAGACTGCAGACAGACCAGACACTCAGTTTGGGGAAATTACACAGATTTGTGTTGTATTGTCTAACAGTGTCTGTGTGTGGTTCTAAAAGTTTGTGTGTCGTGAGTATGTGGCCAGTGCCCTTCTGCCCGGCCCGCAGTGGGTGAGACACATGGTCTGATGTGATTTGCTGCAGTTGCCATGATAATCTACCACGCGGCCCCGGCAGGGGGTCAGCCACATCCCTTTAACCCAGACTGCAGGGAGGAGTAAAGATGGGGGAGAGGGAGACTGCGTTTAATTACTGTCTCGGGTTGTGGAAAATCTGAGCTCTATCGGTGTGGTCTGGTTACAGGTCAAACTGTCAAACACCTGTGCACTTGTGTGTGTTTGTGTGTTTAGCAGTGGGGGTGGATATTCATTAGGTCAGGTACGGATCCTTGGCAGACACGGAAAGGTGATCAGGTGATCATGTTAATCCACTCACTGGTGTTCTGTGCTAGCACACCAACACACACAATATTCTGTTTATCAAATAGTAGATCTTAGTATATTCAAAGGCAAAAAATTTTTAAAAAGTTTTTTAAACTTTGCATTTATAAAAGCTATAAAGACATGAGATGTGTGATGATACAATATTTAAAAAAAAAACTTATATTTACCGTATATGTGTTTTTTGGATGTCTGTATTGAGCTGTGTATGTGTATGTCTGTGTGTGTGTGTGTGTGTGTGTCTGTCTGTCTGTGTGTGTGGGTGTGTGTTCTTGTACCAAAATGAGTTTTTAACCAGCAGAGTGAGGACATTTTTGGGAAGTGAGGACTTTTTTAGTGGTCCTCACGTCTTTAAACTGCTTTTACAAAAAAATACAAGTTTATTTGCAAAACTAAAAGTGTAGAAAGATTAGCTTTTGGTTACTGAGGTTATGGTTAGGGTTATGTTTAGGGTTAGTTGTAGTATTATTTAGATACAGTAATATAGAAGTTAATGGAGGTCCTCACTACTGTATAAGTACAAGGATGTGTGTGTGTGTGTAATAGAGAGCGAGACATTGCTGAGTTGCTGAGAGGAAGAGATGTTCCGAAGAGTAGATAAGCTGGGTCAGGCTGACTCAATAACACACACACACACACACACACACACTCTCTCTCTCTCACAGGGTGTATTTACACGCTGATATTCAGGATGCCTAGACAGTCCCCTTCAGTGTGCGTTTGACTGTAAGGATTGTGTATTTTTGGGGGCTGTGTTGGCGTGTGTTAGGGTTGCTGGGCAGTGATCCTGGGCACTGTGCCTGGCAGTGAGGTTACTGTGCTCAGTCCAGGTCTGTACATGTCGTTTCATCAACACAGCCGAGTGCTGCTGACTCACGGCCTCCCGTCCACCATCAGTGTTCATTCAGCCTCATTTACCCTCCATCATTCGTTCTGTATTTTTAGATTTGATGGGTCGTTCGTTTTGGATGTGATAAATGATTAATCAAGTTTCAACATCTTTCTAAAGAAACATCTTTTCTCTTAAACACCCGGCTGCAGGAGAAGACCTCAGACTCCTTTTCAGGCCTCTACTGGCTCTGTGGAGATCATATGTACTTTGTTGAGAAAACTGCAAGAAGAGCTTCATAAACCTAGAGAAATTGTCTTTGGTTTAGATGAGACGTAAAAACAGCTCTCTGGGTTCCTAATAGATCCTGCATGTCCTTCATAAGAGTCAGGCTGTTACTCTGATGTCTTGGATCCATCTCCCACCATCATGCTTTTCAAATCAGCCTCTTCGTCATCCCACATTACCGCCTGGCAAAGGCCCTCTCACTTCTTCAGCAGCCCACAAAAACACGGTTGCATCGTACAGGTGAAGCAGCTGGATAAATTGACCATGTATAGCACTTTAGATGTCTAGAGATGCACCATGTTACTGTAACTATCTATCTGTGCAATTATCCATATTTATTTTTATCCTTGCATAGTCTCAGTGTCTCATATGTGCACTTTTGGTATTATAAAGATCCAAAATATCTGGGGAAAAACACTTATTTTACATAATATTTCATAAATCTGTGATCGCAACATTCTGAAATGAACTGGGCACAGCTGGTCTGTAAAATAGTTTTATAAGAAGCATAGTGTGTGTGTGTGTGTGTGTGTGTGTGAGAGAGTGATTTCTGGGGCGTCACTAATCTCCGCGTCATGAGAGGTGCTGTGTTAAGATGCTCGGTCATGTGTTGAGTCTGACACTCTGAGGACACCATGATAAAAGGACAATGCCTCAAGACACACACACACACACACAGTAAGGAGACAACAGGCCCTCAAGATGTGAGATGTTCCTGTTTACGCACCACTGACACATTATATAACTTCCATACACAAACAGTACATCCCTAGTGCTCTCTCTCTCTCTCTCTCTCTCACTCACTTTGTGTGTGTGCATGTAAAAGAGCAGTTATGATGTACCTCATTATTAGTCATCATGAATCAATATTTCACTTATTTTACATTTATGGTAGCTTGTAAAGCTAATGTTCAAAATAGCTGCCCCAGCACAGTGCACTGTTTGCCGTGCGGTGAGGGATAAGAGTTATGTGACCCTCACAGATCAATTCTTAAAGGTCATGTGAAATTCGTTAAAAATTCCCATAAGATTTCGTTCACTGTTATATACAGTAGAACCTTGAGAGAGTGTGATCTTTAACTCAGGCTAAAGGAAGAAAACATAGTGGTTCTACATCCTAATGATGAGGAAGGACTGAGGTTGGGTCAGAGAGGTCAGCATAATGAAGAGAGAGAGACAGGATTTGTGGAACTGTAGTATTGAGTATTATTCCTGTATGGCAGAGCGGTTATCTTCTTTAGAGGCAAACACCATCTGCTGCTAAATCGCCAGAGATAGAGAATGAGGCAAGAGGATGCTGTTCCTCGGTTAACTCTTGGGGTTGAGGATGAAAAGAGAGTGATTGGAATAGAAAACAAAAAGGACAGTGAAAAATAAGGGGAGTGATCCAGCAAATGAGCACGACCCCCAGTGACCTGAGGTAGAAAGAACTAGGACCATCCCATATCCCTGACAGTGACACAACTGCCATCAAGTGGAAGTACACACACAAACACAAACACACACACAGCATGTATAAACCAATCTGTTTTGCCAGGCCGGGGAATCAGACGCATGTTGTGCAGGTCTGTGATTGTGCTGGATGGCCTGATTGAATTTGACAGTTCTGTCTGCACGCACAAACGCAAGCACCACATAACCAATCTAATGAGAAAGTGTGACTGACAGAGAGAGAGATGGAATTGGAGTGTGTGTGCGCGTGTGTGTGTGCGTGCACAGTCGGGGACTGTTGGGTCTAAGGAAAAACTCTCAAATGATCTAAATAGTGCAGATGAGCCATCAGTCAGTTGCATAACTATAGTGTGTAATTGTGGGGTTTTTTGTGTGTGTGTGCGTGCATATGTGTGTGTGAGAGAGAGAGAGAATTCTCTCAGTAGGAGCAGAAAATGCAGTGAACAGAAGAACAGAGTTATTGTTAGCTCCGTTTAAGGCACTGTTGGGACAACGGGCCCCTTAACACACAATGACGCACTCCCTTGATGCCTCTTGTACAGCCTCGTCCAGCCACGCACACACATACACAAACATCATGTTCTTTAACACACTTCTGTGGGTCTTCACACACATGTGAGTTAACGTGGGAGTGTGCAAGCCAGCCAAGTGTGAGAATCAGGCAAGAGTCGAAGTACTAGGAGTTTGCTTCACCCTGAACCCACTTACACAGCCATATTGTGTTAGCAAAACCTTTCACCCTCCACACTTACACACACACACACATACAGGCCCTTAGTAGACACAAGAACACAAAACAAAGACCTTTGTTTTTCTTGGATGGCCATCTTAGAACAGAGCAGCAGCAAACTTAGTTTAAACCCATCTACCCCCCTCTCTCTCTCTCCGGCAGTGCCCTATTCACTCTTTTCTTCTTCGTTCAGGATGTCCCAAAAGGGTTTGCAGGGAACCTTTTAGTTGGGCAGGAAGAAAGGCCTTAGTGAGGAATGTTGGTCAGGATGAGGACCGAGTGTAGGGGCCGCTGTGGTCAGTGGCTATTCCTGACAGTCTCAGTCATCTGTGATCCATGTTTGGCCATTGTGTGTTTGTGTGTGTGTGTGTGCGTGCGTGTGTTTCTTATATAAAGACACAGCTGGGTTCCTTCCTCTGTCCCTGCATTCCTCACCTACAGTCTTATTAATGACGCAGAGAACAGCTCTGACAGATCCTCTGTCTGTGTGTGTGTTTCCTGAATTTAAAACCTGCTGGTGTAATCTGAAATGAGTCACAGTCTAATACATTCCATTAATACTTAGCAAGGCTGTGTATGTTGAGTCTGTGTGGTGTGTGTGTTGCAGATATCTGGTCTCTGGGTGTGATTCTCTACATGCTGGTGTGTGGACACCCGCCGTTTCAGGAGGCCAACGACAGCGAGACGCTCATCATGATCATGGACTGTCGGTACACGGTGCCTGACCACGTCTCTGCAGAATGTAAAGAGTGAGTTATTACACACATCCGTGACACAGCACATAGAACCACAAGCCACCTACACTATAGCCAGTCACAATAAACAGCTGCAGTAAACACACACTGTACATATGTGTAACAAACACACAATGAAGCCAATCACAGTAAGCACCCACTGTTTACATCTACAATAAACACACACCCAACTACAATATACATGAACCCTTCCCAACTACAGTAAACACAAACTGTTCCCAACTACAATATACATGAACTCTTCCCAACTACAGTAAACACACACTGTTCCCATCTACAACACACATAATATCCAACTACAATAAGCAAACATTGTACCCAACTACAAAAAACCCCACTGCAGCTAACTACAATAATCTTACACTGTTCCCAACTACAATAAACCCACACTGTAGCCAACTACAGCAAACTCACACTGTTCCCAACTACAGTAAACTCACACTGTAGCCAATTACAATAAACACAGGCTCCCCAAATACAATAAACACACACTGTTCCCAACTACAATAAATACACACTTTGTACCCAACCAGAATGTATCCACACAATTGCCAACCACAATAAACACACACTGTAAACAACCAAAATATATCCACACTGTACTCAACACACTGTGATCAACCTAATTCTCCTAATTCACTGTAAAAGTTGGAGCTACATCGTCTTGTCTCTCTGTATACTTGTACAGTATGTAGCAGAGATGACAAAGTTTACTTTGACTTTGACTTAACTACAATAAATGCACACTATACACAATTACACTGCTTCATTCCATACTGCTTCATTATTCCCAGCCACAATAAACACATACACACTATAATCAATCAGAATCTACACACACTGTATCCAGCTAAAATAAACCCACACTATACCCAACCACAATATACCCACACTATACCCAACCACAATATGGACACACTACCCACCTATGATCAACCAATATACACACATACACTGTATCCAACTACAGTAAACACACTGGACCCATCCACAATAAATAGACACACTCTGATCAATCAAAATATATGCACACTGGCCCCAACTACAATAAACACAATGAACCCAATCACAGTAAACACACCCACTATAATCAACCAAAACCCTCACTGTGCCTAACTGCAGTAAACACACACTGTACCAGATCTCAATAAACCAATCTATACCCAGACACAATAACCTGGCAGAATACCCAGCCACACAGACCATAGTTACCAGCAATGTATTCACACTGTACTGTTGCCAACCTCATTGTCAATGATTAACTTACCTGCACATATTTTACCCCCTTACACTACTAAATCTTCCACATACCTACCCCAGCTCCCAACCAGCAAACACACACAGCAAAACATAACACCCAGCATTTATCAATCATAACAAACCATTCTTCAGTAGCATTACTGGCTTAATTTTTTTTTTTTACAGTTTATGTGATGATTTTTAAAGACCTGCTTTTGTAGTTCTTTTGTATTTATGTCTCAGTCGTTGCAGCCCACACATAAACAAAACAGCCTTTATATAGAGTTGTGTAAAAACATGCTTATTTTAATCTGAGCACATTTTTACACACAGCCCTATTCTCCGGTCTCGCTATAGCAGGGTGATATCAGCGTCTTCCGCTGGCACCGCGTTACAGTGACTACGGTGTGTGGGTTTATTCAAGCTTGTCCATGTGTCAGCGTGGAGTGCAGCTTGGGATAGAAATATGAGTTGCCTTTGACAGTTTCTCAACCCACTGTTTCTCTGTCAGCTCCACACCAAACCTTACACCCACTTAGCAGCTCTGAGCAGAACACACTCCGTCTGAACATTCAGTTCTCTGCTGTTTACAGTTGTGCCTTCCAGCCAGTCTCAGAGCAGAGCTGGGAGAGCAGCAGGGGAAGCAACCAGTCAGGAGCTGAGAGGGGATGAGCTAAAGGTCTCTGGAGGTGATTTAGTGTCAGTGTTTCTCAGGGAAAAAAAACTGTTCCAGGTCTTCTTGGAATTCCGAGGCCTGGGATAAGTGATGTTTGTGCTCTTCCTTTTAGCTTGATAGCATTTAACAGGACTTGCCAGTTAGGGTTATGATTGATTTTATTGGTTGTTGACTTAAGAAAGAACTTCTAAATGGAATTTGCAAGCTGATGGAATGCCACCTGTTTTTCTTTTGCAATGTACAAAATGATGGCTAGGAAGCATTTTGCATGTATGTAAAATTTCTCAACAGAACTATAGTTGTTTAGATGTATTTTGCATAGTTTATGTAATCACAATAGCAGTGTGCTGCAGGGAGGAGATTGCAATCACTTTTCAGAGGTTAGGAAATGTTCCTCAGGCTCTGTTGTAATCTCTTAAAAGATCTTGCTCTGGCTCATGGATCTGGTCAGTACAGTCATATTTACGGGACTCATATGGGCTTGTGTTATTTTTTCCAGTAATGTGGAGGTTATTTGTGGAGAAGACAGCCAGCAGCACAAGGCAGACTCAGGTCTGAATCATCTGATTGTGCCACAGAAATCTGTTCCTAAGTGTATATTTGCGTGTGGGGCATCTGGGTTGAACCACATGGCCAAAAGTAATGACTAGGTCACATGATCTTTACCCCAATCAAAAACTCCTTTAATGGGAAAATGTTTGTTGTGTAGAGGGAACACTTCTGTCCTGAGGCAACAATGCTGGTGCACTAGTAGGACTTTCTGTTACTCCCTCTGTGCTGGTCTTACTCATTCTTCCTTGGTATCTGACGTTCTATTTTATGATTAACCTGAGTCTATTATCGAGTGGCAGAGAAAATGATTTGAAGTTATGCTGAAGTATGAGCTGATTTGAATAAGGTATAAATGAATAATGCATGTTTTGTGCATCAGTGAGCTGGTGTTTATTGCATGATATTTTCAGTGTAATATGAAGCATAATTTGTCATCTTGTCATCTTCAGTGGACAGCGCATCACCACCTTGCTTATGTTCTGATATTTTACTAAATTCCTGGCTTAAAAAAAAGAAAAATCTTTGTGTTGTGACATCACCATCGCCAGACATAATAAGGAGAGGGAGGTGAAGCTCATAGATCTGCAGTGCCAGAGTATTTTGGAATAAAACAGCCCCTTTATTAGCTCGTTCTTCCTCTGTGGTGGTATTTAGTTGTGTATGATCCTGCCAGAATGCTGAGCCTAGTTCAGATGAGCACTAATTGGCTATCAGAGAGGAAAAATGCCCCAGAGCGCAGTCCCAAATTTAGGACATGGGAGGGTAAGGGAACATCTGGTCTAATTATTTGAAATTAGCCAATGGGCTTAATGCAGACACACACACACTCAAACACACACTCACACAGTGATGTGGCTCCCCCTGCTGATTGTTGATTGCACACCGGCATCAGGCTCAGCCAGTACCGCAATGTAATAAAACACTCAAACAGAGTAAATAAATGATTGTGGCGCAGTGCATTTTCCCTCTCTCTTTCCCATACACACACACACACACACACACAGAGTCACACACTACACACATGCTTGGTAAAGACCTCAGCCTTCATACTCTCTCCATTTGCATGGCTGTGCACTGCAGGTGCTCATGAATATTAATGAGTAGTGAGATAAGCACTTTTTGTTTCATTCGTTCTCTTATCACAGCCAGATGCTCATATGCAAACACCGCCGCCTGTCAGCCGGCCCGGGATTATTTATTAGAATGGGGAGAGGAGCCTAGGAAAGTGTGAAAAGTGAGAGACTAGCCGGGAAAAAAGGAGAAAAGAAATAGAAAGTATGAACTGTAGATGACTTGTTGTTTTAACTCACATTTCACATTCTCTCTCTCTCTGTGTCAGTCTGATCTCCCGGATGCTGCAGAGGGACCCTTGTAAACGGGCGAGTCTGAGTGAGATTGAGGGTCACCCCTGGCTGCAGGGCGTTGACCCCTCACCCTCGGGTCACACCGCCGCCCCCCTCACATCCCACCGCAGCCTGTCCACGGAGGAGCACCAACTCATCCTGCAGGCCATGAGCAGCGGCAACATCGCCGACCGAGACACCATCCAAGAGTGAGAAACACTTGCAGTTCACTGTTTCTCAGGACATCTGACGTATAACTGAATGTTAAACCCTGTAAGGGTCTGTAATGGGAGCACATTATAGAATCTAAAGATCAGACTGTAACAGTTGACTTATATGTGAGATGTTAGGTCTTTACTCTCAAAAAAACAGTGCCAAAAAGATGCCAACATTGCCAAAACGGATGAGGTGTGCCCCTGTTATGGAGTGTAAAGATGTAACATGTATGTGAATTGTTACATCTTTACACTCTATAATAGCAGTTTCAACTCACATTTCAACTCAGAGGAACGGCCAGCAATGCCTAAACAGATGAAATGTGCCCCTTTTATAAGTCTGTAAAGATGTAACATCTCACATAGAACTCGATTGTTACATCTTTACACTCCATAATCGTTACATTTCAGCATTTTGGCCACGATGAAAGTTCCTCTGAGAATCTTTTTTATTCTGCTGTTTTTAATGTTTATAAAGGATTAGCTCATTTTTCACACTTACTGTAGATGCAGACAGAATATTATCGAAATTGAGCGTTAAAATCATCAAGTGCAGGCAAATTGGATGTTCTTATTTGAGGAAATGCTTTGAGCTGAAATATTTAAGGCATATTTAATAAAGCTGTCATTTGTTCAAAGTAAGGATCACAATATACTGTATATACAGCTCCAGAACAAAAAATTACCTTACTTCTGGTTCATGGTTTTACAGTTTGTGGCTGTGTGTCTATAAAATACACATGTCAATATTTTTTTTATAACTTTATCATGCTTAATTCAGAATTCCAAATTTTTGGAGTAAATGATCTTAATCTAATCTGGAAGTAGCAAACTACACATACTGTATATTAATTTATGAGAATATGGTCCACGGTGTCCTCATTTGCTGAGGTCTTTTTCCGCTAATCAGTAACCTGAATCAGGTGTATAGGTGTTGGAATATAACACATGGAATGGCTGCTATAAAAACTACATTGCATTTATATATAAAAATATGGACTGCTTTTTCATTTTTTATAGACATACGTGTGTGTGTGTGTATATATATATAGCGTAATGTAACAAGTTTTGTGAATATTATATTTCATCCTCAACAAGTGGAACAAATCCATTTCTGTTTTTCTTTCATGTATTTATTGCTTCACCATCCTGCTGCTTTTCTTATTGCTTAAGCTTTTTTGGCATCATTAGCTGACCCGCTGCTCTTTATTTCGCAATCCCCCTCAGCGCACTAAATTAAGTAAATAAATAAGGCAACCCCTGTCCATGTGTGGCTAATGGATTAGTGTGTGTGTGTTTTTTCAGGGCGCTGGAGGCAGACAGATATAACCACATTACTGCCACGTACTACCTGCTGGGAGAGCGCATTCTCCGAGATAAGCAAGAGCAGAACGGTCTCGCTCCAGAGCACAGACACACACGGTGAGAATTCTCTATCTCCAACACGCACACTGATGTTTGTAGCTTAAATTAGAGTTGCATGAATAACTAGTTTAAAGGTTTAAACATTACAACTTTGCACGACAAACTTGCTTACACTATGACTGTCTGCTTGATGATTTAAATCTGAATCAGTTTAGTACTTGTCATTAGGTCTGCGCAGCATGTGCACAGTATTTTTTATGCATCCTTTTCATATAAAGCACAATATACTAATTTAACAAGGTCCACCAAGAACAGGTTGTAGTGTTGTTTCTGCAGTTTGGGGCACTTCCTAAACACAGTCTTTATTTGTGCCTAAAGCCAGAAGAATGCTTGCCCTTGCCATGGTTTATGAGTTCACAAAACATAGTTTGTTGAAACAGGAAAGAGCATGTTGAGACAGTTTTTTACTACTACACTAAGTACAGTCATATAACTGGCTCTCATGCATTAATGTATACAGTATATGCGTTTCTTGCATTAATGTACGTATTTTGTTTATACCCATCATGCACATTTCGTTTGAGTAAAACTGGATTGGACATTTGGTGCAAAAGTTCAGGGCAGTTGGTGCCCTAATGGTAGGGTGTTCGCCCCGTGATCAGAAGGCACAGGCTCGAATCCAGGGCCGGCAAAGTTACCACTGAGGTACTCATGAGGAAGGTACCGTCCCCAAGCACTGCTCCCTGGGCGCAGTGCTTGTTAGCTGCCCACTGCTCCTTCACGGATGGGTCAAATGCAGAGGTCACATTTCGTTGTGGTCCACTGTGTGCTGTGCTGTGTTCACAATGACAAATAATCACTCATTTTCACTTAAAAAGTCCTGGGATTTAAATTTGAGTGTGATTGCCCAGCCCTGCTTGTCATACCCTTCAATTAAATGAATGACTTCATAATTAATACAACCTTTGAGCCTTGTTGCATGGCCTTTTACAGCCCAGTCCTCGACACAAGACAGGTTTAATTTTTTTTGTGGTAGTTCCCACATGCGTGAACCAAGCAGTTAAAAAATCTAGACCTGGTGTCACCAAAGAATGGTTCTGGAAACATTGTGGTACACAGATGTGAGAAATAACCTCGAATCAGTATCACAATTAATTGAACACTTTACCTTGATTATATTATTAATGAGCAGTTATTTTGTTTTGTTTTGGGGTTTTTTTTTGTTTTTGTTTTTTGACCTCATAGGTTTATATTAAACTATTAAGCTGGTGTATCATTTTGGTTTTTTAAGCACTAGATGTAATAGACTGGACAAAATCATGTGACAGTATGCAGTAGAATATTTTTAAGGGACAGTACATGAACGTACTGGGGAAAGTATTGACAGAATTTTTTTAAATAACTGAAATAATTGTCATGGGCAAGATTACGTCGATTAGAGGTTCTGAATGTTAGTTTCGATTCATTATTGATTAATTGCCCAGCCCTGTTGTGCCTACACTAAATGTTCCTTATTAAGTAGCAGTCACATTAATCTGTAAATTATTCTGCCAACAGGAGGCCGCTGTCTGAACCGCTGGACCTGGTAGAGGGCAGGCACCCCCAGACTGATCCTTTGAGCGGGGCTACACTTGCTCCCATCGTCCCTCTGCCCTCTCTGTCTCCAAACTTCTCTCGCCGAGGGGTGTGCGAGTCGGGCGACCTGCTGGCCCCCAAATCCAGTCGCCAGGACGACTCCTTCGGCAGTTTCGTAGGCCCGAGTCCCAGCCTGGGTCTCGGTCTCCGCCCGGTACCTCCTGACCAGCCTCCCACTGTGAAAAGTCTCGGAGCCCTGCAGCAGATTTGCGAAGAAGAAGAAGAAGAAGAGGAGGAGGAGGGGAATAATGAAGGTCAACCCATCGTGCAGTCTGGCGAACGCAAATCGACGCCATCGTCAGGGCCAACCTCAGAAATGTCTCACGATTTCTCGGTTTCGAAGGCTCAGAGTAGGTCTGAGAGATTAGAGGGAAGAGCAAGAGGGAGGAGCAAAGGACGGGAAGTGTGTGGAGTCCTGGCTGAGGAGGAGGAGCTCCTTGAGGAAGAGGAAGAGCAAAACAAAGTACAGGAAGACCAGCATTATGTAGCTAGCCACAAAGTGGCAAAAATGGACAGCTCTTGCCAAAAACGTGAAGAAACCAAGGTCCAGACAAACAAGACGGAAGCACAAGACCAAGCTGTCCACCTCCTAGAGGCAGATCACGAGAAGCCGAAGTTAAACGGACCTCCGCTTGCCCCCGCTCTCGACGCCGTGCAGTGTTGCTGGGGCCGACGCGAACCTTCCGAGGAGACACCGGAAGACAACAACAACTCTCCCCCCAAACCGAAGCTGCTGGACGCCGGTGTGGTCTCGGTCCCCTGTGGCTCGCCTCGCTCCCTGCCCAAAAACCATTGTGTGGACCTGGGTCCGGATGGAGTGGAGATGCGCCGGACGGGCGGAGAGGGCGAGAAGACGGAAGAGGCGCCGCCCAAACCCCAGTCGGGTCATCGGGGGTCTAGGGACGCCGGCACCGACCCAGCCATACGGGTGGACCCGGGCAAGAACAAGAACGTTAACCTGCGGGAGCGGCTGCTGCAGTTCCCCCTGTGTGAGAAAGCGCTGTCCTTCAACATCCAACCCACCTCCAAAGAGAAACTGCTTCCCTTCGCTCAGTACAACTGCTGCCATGTGCTATAGGGAGTGAAACAGGGGCGTAAACCATCCACACACACCCTCCCCCTCCAGCACCCCCCACCCACCCATCCATCCCTAGTGCCCTTTTCCGCCCACAGTTTGTTTTTTATGGACTCCGTATGCGCCCTTCTCTCTTACTGTGACCTCTGTGGTGCTCCGGTGACACTCAGAAAGCACCTGATCTCAATTAGCATACACCCACTCCCACCCCCCACCTAGCATCCCCTGCTGCTCTCCACCGAGGCCGCTAGCCTCCTAGCGCTGCTGTGTATATAGACATGTGTATCTAGCGATGCCACTTGACGAGCCTCTGTGACCTTTATTAGAACTAGCGCACGTCTTGCCAGCGTAGGAGCTCCCCGTTACACAACTGGCCGCTTTTCCGGTTTTTTTCCCGCCCTAAGAGCTTCGCCTAAAACGACGTCAGCGTGTGAGTGATGTAAGCACACGTAGAGAAACTGTAGTTCACTTCACAAGTCTAGCGTTAAGCATGAGAAAATTGATAGGTTGCCAATTGGGGCTACTAGCTTTCACCCACGTATCGCTTGTAACTTTGTGGTAAAGGGACGGTGGAGCTGTTCCTTAAAGCAGTGCTGAAACCGAGAAGGAGAGATTTGTTTCGCCGTCTGACACTGAGTCTTGCCAGAAGCTTTCCAGCTTTAGATTTTGGAAGCAAAGTGGTACCGTCTGTGTAATGCAGGGTCAAACTTAAAGCCATGTCCACACTGATGACCGATAACCCCTAAAAAGAATTAAGTCTCCAAACGTTTTCACACTAGAATTTTGACATTGTATCAGGATAGAAGTGAGCTACAATAGAATGCTGTTCTGAGAACCAAGAGGTTTTTAATCTGTAAATGTAAAGGATCACGTGACAATCGGAGCAGACCCTTTTTGCCCAATCCACAGTTTGTTTTTAGATGTTTTATGTCCAGCATTTTCAAAACTACCCTCCCGGTGCGGGCGCGGTGCCAGACCCGAGGAGAAGAGTGTCAGTGTGGACGTGGCTTTAAACCAGGGGTGGGCAATTCCAGTCCTGGAGGGCCGGTGTTCTGCAGGTTTTCCTCCCTACCTGATGAGTATCTTCTGGTGATTATCTACCCAAGACCAGGTGTGAATGTCCTAAAGTCAAGTATGATGGAAAACCTTCAGGACACCGGCCCTCCAGCCAGGTATTGCCCACCACTGCTTTAAACAAACCGCCTGGTCGAGGCATTGGGTTAGGGTTTCTGTGAGATGGTGCATGTCTTCAGCGCGGTGCCGATCCTTTCGGGTTCCACTGTCCGGAGAGAGGCAGGTTTAGGTAAATCCGGGCTGCATGAGAGACCAACAGAACATTTTGATACTTGGGTGCACGGATACGGAAGCATGCTACATTAGCACAAGCTTAGACTAGCATAAGCATCATCACGTCAGCCGGGTTGAGCAGGGGAAGGACGTGGAGTATAGTGTTATATCCGTGATGCATTTGAAAAAGGAAGCTGGTAGAGGTTCTGGTGAAGGACTTTCTGTGTGAAAGGATGTGACAAGAGAAGACTGGTCTTCCTCTAGCTATTTTTGGATGTTTGTTTCAAACAGTTCTTCTTGATAAAAACATGAAGATTCGTATCAGAGCCTTATTAAGGGTGTAAACATGGTGACTTCATATCATTCATAAGTTGTTTTTTTGGGGGGTTTGTTTATGACGCAGTTCATTTTTTATTTGGATTTTATTTTTGGCATAAGAGGACCTGCTTGAAAGAGGGAAACAGTTTGGTTGTATAATCATTGTTTGCCTTTGGCTACATATCGACTGTTGAGCTCAGTCTCTCAGTAAACGCTCTTAGACACGTATGGTCATGTACAGTGTGTAAATATTCTTTTCAGCATGTTATTATCTGTGGATGTGCTATCGACATCGTGTTTGGACCTAACCGAACATTTAAACCAACAAGCTCTCCTCCTCCTCCTCACATCATATAACGAAAGGAGAACCTTCTCTGCGACTCTCGTATCCTAAATGAGGTTGTGAATCTGTAGAAAAAATTCATTATGAGATGTGTCGCAAGCTTCAAACTCGGGACACTGGGGGAACTTTGTGTGCGGAACGAAATGTAACGAAGCGCAAGCGAAACGAAGCGGTGCCGTCCGTGACGTGTACATGTTAGAGTTCTCCACTAGAGGACGCTGATTCCTTCTTGGTGTTTATCTTACTGTCTCACGGGTGCAAACCCAACAAATTATTGTTACAAACCACAAATAAGCTGTCAGCCTACGAACACGGGTGACGTGATTAAAGTATCCGGTGCTTTGAGGAACACTTAATGGATGGAGACCCTTTAAATATTTACAGCAGTAGCTACAGCATTGAGGTCAAACGTGTACGTTACACCATTGATGTGTTCATTGTTACATCACAAAGAGTTCACTTCTAAAATCTCGAGTGTAAGCGGGTCCTTGGACATGAAGCGTGTTTCGGAGGGAGAGTGGGACTGAGTGGTCAGATATTCCAAAATCCACAACGCTAAAATATTTGTGTAAACCACAAATACTGTGACTGAAGTATTTTTCATACCAGAGGAGTCTTATAAACGTACCACATATTACAGTAAAATGGATTTTGGTGTATGTGCTTATATTACAAAGTGTAAAGTATTTATTGACACATGATGAGTAATTAACTTATATATATTTAAAATACTTGTCAAACAGTTGACCAGCTTTAAATACAAGCGGCAGGTAAAATGTCGTTATTGTGTGTGTTCTTGTGTGTGAGGAAGCACAGATCCGTTCCACTCCTCCTCCGCCAACACATTCCATGACTCCAGGCCTGCTGTAAATACCACACACATGTAGAAAAACGGAGAGAAGCTGTAAAGCTCATGTTCACTGGTTTTTCACCCATCCCTCACTTTTCCTTTTTTATTTCCATTTTCTCATTCGACTCGAGTCTCCAGTTTACTGACCAGCTGCAGCAGCTCCGTGAGGGAGAGTGACGGCTGGCCGTGTCTGTAGTTCCACTGACCCTTATTAAAACGATGACTCCGTCTCAATGAGATTAATTTATTTTTATATTTATTTATTAAAACGGATTAAACCAAGCAAGTGTTTGTGTGATTTTTTTTTTTTTTTTGAATATGCACAGAAACATGAACAGATGTGATAAGCTTTTATTTGGACAATGTCAACACAAAGCTGCTTTCACTCATGTCGCTGTCTGGTTTCTTATAATAGCATCTCTATTTAAAGCCTCCTTCAGTGTGCGATGTATAATTTATTGAAGGCAACAAATGGCTGCCACTAGACAAATGCACGCCACACCCGAGTAGCTCTACAAGGCCGACGCTGCGGCTGTCAACTCTGGTTGCAAAAAAAAAATACAGTACAATAAAGTTGAAATGTAAGGCATAAACACGTCATATTTGTTGAATGCAGCTGATAACTGATGTGTCTCTACTTTAGTGTTAAAGGCACATTTTGCACAAAGAAGATAATGTGGCTAAAAATAAAAACCAACAGGACTTTTTAAAAAGTAGTTCCTCTACAGTTATATCACCATCTTTGGGTGGAGTTCCCCTTTTAAAACCTTTGCCTGTGATAAAACTGTTCAGTCCAATGAATGATATTTTACATGTACCATTTTCTCAAATATGTAACATTATCAAACACGTTAAAACAGAAACCTTTAAAATTCTGTACATCAGCACAGACGTACATTTGCAGAAGACATGTAGAGCTAAATGTTCAACCTGTACAACTATAGTAAATGGTCCTCATTGACCCAACATGCTCCTGAAGAAAGGTGTTCTTAAAATCCACTTAATGCAGTGCTGATGAAGATTCAGAAATTCAGCAATGTTTTCTTATTTGAGATTTGTTCATAGGTAAGACCAGGATCTACAGAAAGTGAAGAGCACGCTTACAGAAATGATTTTGCATGTCCGTTTGTCTAAAACATTAACTAATGAGGTTTTCTACAATTATACTATAGTATTCTATAATACTATAATATAATTTAAATCTCAACTTTCTTAAGAACAAATTTAGGGCAAAAACGAGAGAAAATAATAGTGAATGAGGACCCGTGTGTGTATGAGAGACCCCTTAGCTCACACACACATCTTTGGAGTAACGAGCTGATTTGCATTTTTCAGTTCATTTTGCAGTTTATAGCAACATCGAAACAAAACCCCCTGACCTCTAAAAGCATTAAGTTTATACCACAGTGACCCTCCAGGTGGAGACACTGAGTCTCACTGCAGGGATTCCTTGCGGGCATGGCTATCACCCTCAGCACACACACACAGACACACACACATCTGTGTGGTTTGCATTTTTCAGTTCACAGCGACATAAAAACAAAAACCCCTGACATCTAAAAGCATTTGGTGTATACCACTTTAGCCCCCCAGGTGGAGACACTGAGTCTCACTGCAGGGCTTCCTTGTGGACGTGAGTTGCCCACATGACACACTCATAGTGCAACAGCAAGCAAAGTAAACAGTGTGTAAATGTGAGCTCTTATACGTAGCCATGCGGCGCTGCTCCTCCGTGCCTGTTTATCTCTCCCTCCAAGCAGCGTGACTCAAGGCTTCGGGGCGAGCTCAGAATTCCGGCGTTTCACTTTCTGTAAGATAAAATACAAGAAGCCTGACTTTAAATTGCCGGCAGATAGAGCGGCTTACAGTTAGGCCAGTGTGCCGAGAGCAGAGATATATACTAAAGGAAACGTCAAGTTGTTGGTGGCATGCAAAATAATTATTTAGCCTGTTAGGGCACTGCTATGAACATTACTCTGCTCTACACATTACAATACACACAGATTCACATACAGCAGTGGGTGGATTCCAAGGGTCTTTTAAAAACATTTTTACTGATCACATCATATGTTAAACTCAACAAACCACAGTGAACACTCCTCAAGACTAAACTCACTGTTTTATTGGCTTTCAGAGTTGCTGGTATGCTATGCTAGTAGACATTCTATGACTTAGTGCGGTGAAGAAAAATAAGGTTAGTGTCAAGCGGAAAACACTTCTTTATCCACTTGGTGTCTATCTGGAAACAGAATAAAATTATTTGATAAATAATACATCTTTCCATATTGTTTACCTATTGTTTATTTGCTAATATTATAAAATGGAAAAAATATTTTCTGATCAATTGAAAATGTAGCAATGCTATAGTTTTGGGCAATTTTGAGCCGATTTGGACTCATTTTGGCCAATAAAATGAGCTGCTTTTGGCCCTTCTGAAAGAGAACTACATTTTTGCGCATGACGGCGTTCCATATTAAGAGTAATTAATGCCATTTATGCTTTAATTTCCGTTTTTGTTCACGGAATTACTCCAAAATAACTTCACCTACAGAGGAATGAATATAATGTCAGATAAGTTCATAGTCTTGTGATTCTGACGGTGTGTGTGGTTTCTGTAAGTTAAAGGGATTCTGAATGATTAAAACAACGCAATAATTAACAAACAATGCAAAATGCCTGCGTAATATTCTCAGAGTTGCTGGACTTGAAACCTAGACCTTTTAAAACTGTAGAGTGTATGTGTGTGTATTCACTCTGTCTGACCTGCTGATTGAGGGCCTTCATGGATTGATACTCAATTTGTGCCCTCTTGATTTGGACCCAGTCCGGCTCGTCAGGGATCATGAACGCCAGTATGAGCTTCACCACGATCAGGACGTGCTGCAACACAACACACCCACAACTCAGAGATCCGCCACCAGAAAACACACACGCATGCCTAACAATGCGGGTCCCTCTCATTTCAGCAGTGTTTTGAAAGGTTCATGAAGAAAAAAAAAAAAAAAAGAGTATTTGTATTGCGCGCCAATGGAAAGATGAATGACAGGCTGTTTGTCTTGAATGTTGACAGAGAGTGTGTGTGTGTGTGTGTGTGTGTGTGTGTGTGTGTGCTGACCTCGATCATAATGACTGCGATCAGGGTGAGGGCGGGACTGAGACCGGCGTCCTGAGTCAGAGCTTTTATACGTGGAGCTAAAAACAGCAGCCAACAGTTTGATATGACAGAGACGAAAGCCAGAACCTCAAACGCTACCTGAGAAACACATGAAAACCATGCACACATAAAATCACACAGGGCTGGGCGATATGACCTCATCAACATCATGATTAAGGACCGATTTTACCTCAATTATGATTAATCAGCAACGATTTTATGAACAATATTTTTTAAACAATTCATAAAAAAACACAAATGATCGTCATGGCCAAGAGCTTATGAACGTCAGTTTCATTTCATTTAAAAACACACTGCACTTCTTTTGAGTCTCTACTTTCGGTTTAAGACTGTGATATGTAACAGCGACACACAGCACGACCACAAAACCCTACAGGAAGCTCATATTCGACACTTTGTGCTGTTTCTCCGCCTCCTCTCACCTGCCACACCCCGATGCCGGCCTCGGGGGGGAACAAAGGCTTGCGGAAGAGACGGCAGAGCTTGTAGGCGTCTCCGCGGATCTCGGTGATGTTGTTGAGCAGCAAGAAGACGGCGGTTAGTGGATACACGCACGAGAACAAACTCAAATAACCAAACTGCACCAGCAGCTCAATGTACTCCCCAAACAGGCCCTGTACACACACACACATCAAAGAAAAACAGAGCAAAGAGTGACAAAGTTCATTAGTGTGTACTGAGTTATAAAAGTCAAAGTAAACTTTATTGTCATCTCTGCTTTTAACTGTACAGATACATAGAGAGACGAGACGACGTGGCTCCAGTTTTAACAGTGCAGTAGGAAAAAGGGAACAAAGAACAATTAAGGCACATGGAATAAACAATAATAAATAAAGTACAAAAATATACATTTTAAACTAGACATGGAATATTAAATATAACTTTAAACTAGAACTAGAATTAGAAATAGAGGTAGATAGAGAGACAGTCTGGATGCAGTATTACCTACAATGTGGAATTGACTTTTACACTTTTACACTGGATGTGCAGGAGGTTAGAAACAGTTATAGTATGACAAGAATTCTATATCCAGTCTATTTATACATTCAATGTTCAATATTTGTGCAAATAGTACACAAAAAGTTCTAACTTGGAAAAGTTTCTTAAACATTAAACATTTAAGACATTTCTCGCACACTTCAGAATACGTTACGACACATGACAGGGTAGGAAGAGAACATTTCGCACATTAGTGAAATGCATTTATTTTGTACATATGTACAGTATATTAGACAATGTCTTTATGTATTTTGATTCATTCTTTGTTATTGTGAACACACCACACCACAGCACAGCACAGCCCACAGTGCACCACAACTAAACGTGACCTCTGCATTTAATCCATCCCTGAAGGAGCAGCGGCCAGCTGACGTGCAGCGACCGGAGAGCAGTGCTTAGGGACGGTTACTTTGCTCATGAGTACCTCAGTGGTACCTTTAACAGTCCGGGACTTGACCCGATCACAGGGCTGACTCCCTCATAGTTACATTACCACCTCCCCATCGTGTGACAAAGTGATCTGATTCGATAAGAGACTATGGGAGAGTGGATGCGTGTATAAACTGTTGTATGTGTGAGTAAAGCATCGAGACTAAAATATGTCTCCACTACATGAGGTTTAAAGTGAGGACTTTAAAGTCATAACCCCATATGACGTGGTTTGAGGTTAAATTTAGCTTTAGAGTCAGGATTAGCCTTGGGTTTAGTTTAGTTTTAGGATTTGCTGATAAGCCGGTCAGGAGACGATTCCACCGCATGTTAACACAGATTTAAGAAAACACGTCCACACACGAGAGAAAGAGGGCAACACTAACCTGAACCATGAGGACACACACAGCCGTGTTTAACACAAACACCAGGACGAAGGGAAGAAGCCAAGTAAATTAGGGAGAGACACAAGTGGAGCACACTGGGGCAGACAAAACATAGAAGAAGAGAAGACAGGACAAGGACAGGAGACAGAGCGACAACTAGTGGCCCGCCAGGGACATCACAGGACAGGCTCAAGAGCAGCTTCTATCCTCAAGCCATAAAACTTCTGAACCAGGACATAACACCACAGCGTCCTATCTGTTCAGAGACACGTCACTGAGAGCAACTTGGGGTTAAGGGTCTTGCTCAGGGGCCCAGTGATAGTAGTGCTGGAGGTAGGATTCCAACCCATGACCTCTTGGTGTAGAGCCGAGTATCCTAACTAATAGACCACCACCACTGGTCCAGTAATGGTGCGTAATGGGCTGATTTCTTGCTCATGGATTGAGCCTAGTCTTGGACTAACTTGTAGTACCAATGGAAATTTACCATTCAAACTTAAAATCAGCCTAGGACTAGGCTTAATCCTCAACGGGGAACTTGGCTCAATATGTAAAGTTATTTTTTATAGTCTAAATCTTATTTAGGAATGTTTTGTTTTATTTTTACTCTTTAGTTTTAGTTTATTGTAAGATCTATTTAACGTCATCTCTTGTTACTCGCTTATTTCTAAAATTCCACTTTAATTGATAGTCTTAAGATTGCGCAAGACAGGTTGTGATATTTAAATAGGTTTTTAGGTAACTGTTGGAATCTGACTGTCCTCTAAAATATAGGAAAGCCTGAGATTTGTCTGAGTTTTGAGGCCGTGTAAAGACCGGCCCTCAATAAGCGGGAGATGATGGTCTAGGGGGTTAGGATGCTCAACTCTGGACCAAGAGGTTGTGAAGCTTTCCTAGAAAAGCATTTAGGCTACGTTCACACTGCCATGCTGAAGTGACTCAAATCGGATTTTTTGCCTTAATGTGACACAGATCTGATCTTTTCAGGGCTGTGTGGACACGCGAATCTGATCTTTTCAAATCGGATTTGTGTCACTTTCATATGTGGTACTAAATCTCATAGGTATCTGATTCGCAGCCATGCAACCTGAAGGTGAACGCTCTGATCGGAATTCATGTGGCTTTTTGCTTATACGCATGCGCTGACATCACCAGCTTGCACCGGCAGCGCGGGAAGGTAAAAATGGATAACAGAAAGACTTTTTTCCTCCTTTTCGACCTGCTCATGTACAGCTGATTCACTGTTTGTTGTTCTCCAGAGTAAAGTGCGATACATTTTTAATGCCATGAGTCGTCCCACAGATATGACGTTTTTTGTTGTTAGTGACGCAGTTGACCCGTGTAAAAACGTATCAATGTGCGCATGCGTGGCGTTTCAGAGGACCGATGCGTTCACATTACAGTCAGATACAGGTCACTTGTAGTTATGAATGTGAACCGTCAAGATAGACAAATCCGATCTGAGCAAAAAATCGGAATTGAACGATGTGGCTGGCAGTGTGAACGTAGCCTTTTATTTGTGGGTTTTCTGAGAAAAGCTAAAAGTGGTAAAAGATCTGCTTTTCGTCACTAAGGTTAAAGTTACTAAGGGGATTTCTCACAGGAAATGCAGGTAGACTCCCTTCGGCCTGCATGTGGTCAGCTGCTGGATCGTCCTCCTTCAGCTCCTTCTGTGGCGAGCCGTAGATTCGATCCACTGTGTAAGGCACCACCACCTCCGTAAACTGGTTCACCACCTGAGTGATGATGAGGAGCGACGACAGCCTCTGCAGATGGACACATCGAACAGAATTTACATTTGACAGAATCATGTCTAGAACAGAGTCAGAAACCTTTAACCAGATTTTCAAAACCTTATAGACAACAAGAACTGCTGAAAAATATACGGAAATCTGTAGGACAAAGTTACAAACCTCAGCTCTCATCTCAGAGAACACACAAACATTCATTCATTCATTACCTGAACCGCTTTATCCCAAATGGGGCAGCGGGGAGGCTGGAGCCTATCTCGGGAACTTACTGGCGCAAGGCGGGGAACAAACACACCGCAGGGCACACACACATACAATCACACTCACATTCACACTTTACGGAGCCAATTTAGAGTCACCAATTAACCTATATTGCATGCTTTTGGACTGTGGGAGGAAACCCACGCGAACACAGGGGCGACCCGGGCCTCGAACCCAGGACATTCTTGTTGTGAAGCGGCGGCACTAACCACTGCATCACCGTGCTGCCACACACACACATATTTTTCTTAAATGATATTCACTGTTTTTGTTTTTAATATATACCGTATATCTTCCAATAGTAGCCCCGGCGTTTATTCAAAAAAATATTCTGACGGCCCGGCGTTTAAAAGAGACCGGCTATTATTCGCCTCGCAGACGGAATGGTGATGGGTAAACGGGGTTCATTTAGCATTAAAATACGGTATGATACCGTATTTACGGCCACAAAATGTAGGCAACAACACCGGATGAACATTTCAGGATTTAATGAAATTATCAGTACAGCAGTACGGTATTATTAAAGCAGTATACGGTATTACCGTAAGCATGACAGGTACGGTAGACGTCTACTGAACTTTCTTGCCAATGATGCCACCAGCACTGATCTGCACCAGTCCGAATTTTGCACGAAAGCGCTCATCAGCCCGACAAGTCCGGTACAGACCGGCGCTTAAAGGAGACCGGCTACTATTGGAGACCGGCGTCTTATTTGTCGCGACATCTCTTCAAACCTGGCGTTTATTGGAAACGGGCGTCAATAAGAGACGGGCCACTACTAGAAGACATACGGTATATGTGTTTACTGATCACTGACGTCACCTTGCGGAGAAGCTCCAGGTCCTGTTTGAAGAAGGCAATGTGGAACAGAACAGCAAAGTTGTTGAAAAAGGTGAACTGGAGGTACGAGAGGAGAGAGAGATTATTTTTGCTCTATAAATAATCGACAGTAACGAAAGGTAGATTATCACCCCAGCTGTGGTTGACTCACCATTAGATTATTGTATTTCTATAACACTCTTCTACCAGTTCAGACTAAAATCAATTATCTACTGTTCTATCAAACACATCACATAGATTAGTCATGGAAAACTGGAAAAAGTTGCATGCCGTGAGGTGTCTGATTTCAAACTGACGCTGTGCGTAATGCTGTGTGACTACTGTAGCTGTATTTGGGTTGACCATATTCATAACTCACCAATAAAGATGACCATAAACAGTTTCAATACCTTTATTTCCTCATGACTACACAACTCATGACTGTTTTAAAAGCTTCTTATCTCACGGGGAGTTGAAGTGTCACTTAAGTCAATACCGTTACCATGACTACAACAACAAGATGTTGGCTGTCCTGAGAGTATTTCTTATGAGGTAATAAGTTGAGAGAAATATTTTATATGGTTTGCCTTGTTATGTATAGTTTTAAAACACAATGTTAACCTGTTAAGCCCCAAGACAGATTTTTACAGATTTTGGCTCTAAAAAAGATACTCAAAATAAAATATATCTCAATAAAGTATATCTCAGCAACCACAATGTCTATTTTTATGCTTCTGGTATCATTATAAAGGTAACAGGAATCAGCATACACGTTACTGGGTCAGAATAAAGGAAGATACAACACAGCAGAACATGAAAAAAAATCATGTTCGCAAAGAAAAAAAACATTATCTGCGTAATCTGCGGAGTCTCAGCTTTCATAAGATATACGGTACGCATGGTTAGCTGTAGAAGTATAGATCCTACAGCCGTATTTCTTCCACGTAGACCTATGCAGTGTTTCTGTTCTTCGTTTATGTGTTCGGTGTTGGGACTGTGTAATGTTTAGATGGAATTTGTTTGAGATTTTTACACGAGATTCTATCGGTGATGTTGATGTGCCGCATGCATGTTTGTTTTCGTTTACCCACTATTTAAAGCCTTCTCGTTCTGCCCCCGGTACTGGGGGTGATCAGGCTCAAGACATTAAGCTAAAGACTCCCTCAGAGTGTCTTATACATGCTAAAAACTATGTTAAAAAAAGACTAAATGTCAAATAAAGCAAATACTTGTGCTAATGCCGTTTTCTCCATTTCAACAAAAATGCACACAGAAAAATCTGCATGAAGAAGCCGACCGAGGCGTAAATGAGGATTTATAGTAGGACTCACCACCAGAACTTTAGTGGTGTGATGGTTCTGAAAGGACGACTCCTCTCTGTGGTTCTCTACGGCAGGAGGAGAACAGAAAGAGAGAAAGACAGAGAGAGTGAATAGAGCCAGGGAGAGAGAGAGAGCATGGGTCAGCTAAAAACTCAACGGTCATATTTTTAATCCTTAATTACAGCTCCATGGATGGAGTCTTTATATCTCTAATATAATTATTCTGTTTATTTTCATATTATTTTTCATTATTCATTATCTGAACCGCTTCAGCCCTATCTGGGGAGCCTATCTCAGTCACCGAGGTCCCGACCAAGGCGGCGACCAACACTCACACAAACACACTCACGTTCATACATTATGAGGCCAATTTAGAGTCACCAGTCAACCTAAACTGCATGCTTTTGGACATTAGGAAAACTCACGCAAACACAGGGAGAGGAGGCAAACTCTCTATTATAACTAAACAGATTCCGTTCTAACGGAAGGCTAACAAAATGAATAGCATTTTCTTGGTAATAATTGCATTGAATGCAACGTGTTGCCAGTAAGTGATTATATTTGTCTTTTACAGTATATTGAATAGAGGTTGAACGATATATTGGTCAGCCGATATATCGGGCCGATATTTAGCATTTTGTATGATATCGGCATCGGCCGATATCCGAGTTTAGTACATCGATATTCAGGCTGGGTGGGGTGAAGAAGACTCAGGGACTGGATTACGAGATTAAAACTAAAGATTATTTGCACTCTCCTCTTTGTATTGTTATTTACAATTTTATCTTCCCTCAGGAATAGTTTGTAACTTGAAAACTTTGTTTTGTTTAGAAATTATTAGTCAAGTTCAAATGTTATATATTTATTTATTGTTTAGACATTTACAGTTTTATTTATGTTATTTATGTTTATATTTATGTTTAGTCAGTGTTAGATAAATGTTCAGTTGAGAAACTTTGTGTATCCTTTGTTATTATTAGTGTAATATTTTACTACACAAACAGAGGGGAAATCTAATTCTAATTATTCTATTCTAATTCTAAGTCTAATTATTGGCCAAAAAAATATCGGCAGTATATATCGGCCATCGGCTGACCCTGACTTCTAAATATCGGCATCGGCGTCAGCTTTAGGAAAACCCATATCGGTCGACCTCTAATATTGAACATACAGTTGAAAGTGATATTTACAGTATTAAGCTGTCATAATGTTTTCTTTTAGATGTATAATTCTGTGTGAAATATAGGACATGCCACCTAAAATAAATATGTATTTTTGCAGCGCTTCAAATTACTACTGCTTTTCCATTTATTGCATTTTAATTTATTGTTTTACGTGAGAGAGCATGTAGTATGTGTCAGCATGAGTCACTCTCGAGTGAAGTATGAAGTGTTTTGCTGTTTTTTAGTGAATTTTGCTCCAGAAATCAACTGATGTGTTCAGGTGGGCTTTCGTAAAACAGGACCTTCCTACAGATTTAGCTAAAGCTTCTCATCTGAAGTGCTACTTGAGGTGTGAACCGTCACTGGTCTCAGGATTCGATGAAATTACGGTTATCATATTGACGATTTGATTCGATGCAATATCTCGATGCATCACAATGCATCCCATTACCTGCCACTGCACGCAGATTTGGCATGGATCGCGGATCGGGCTGTGATAGTTACTACTGCGATGTTCTTTTTAATTTGAATTTTTATCCCGAAGCCAAAAAAATCACCAAGCAATGTCATTATGAAACAATCCATTATGGTTCACCCCTGCATCGATGCAGAATTGTCTGTATCGTGATGCATCGATTATATAATTAATTTCAACACCCTGCGTTACTTAAGCGCCATCACTCTCTCCCTCCCTCCCTTCCCCCCCCCTTTTTCTCACCCCACTGAGTAAGTCGGAGGGCCACGATCCTGTAGGCGTTGCCCAGCGCGTTGGTGTAGACGATGTGCAGGATGGAGGGCAGGTATGAGAGTGTGGCTGTGAGCAGCGAGCCGGACGCTTTGTGCAGCCGAGACGTCCAGCCCTCGCAGTAGTAGAACCCTGTCATGCCCAGCAACACCAGGCCCAGGAAGAGGCCCACCACGGGCAGCGACACCAACCCCACCCTCATCTGCCTCTTCCAGTCGGGGAAAAGTGGCTCCATGCGTCCCGTCACCGGGTTGGTGCCCATCTCGCCCTGGAAGTCGGGCCGGGGCTCCTGGAAGCGCTCGGTCAGCGTGAAGGTGCCCCAGCGGTACGACAGGGTGGAACTGCGCCGCTTCCACAGCTCCAGGAACAGCGTGGACCAGATCATGCTGAACACGGCCTGCACCATGTGGGCGCTCACAGACAGGTCGCTCAGTCCCTCCCGGGTTCGGTCAGGGCCGGTGGGCTCCGCTTGGGCTGTCGCGTTAGGGGGTGGGGGTCCGGGGAGGAGGAAGGTGATGAAAAGACCCAAGAGTGCGGGGGGAACCAGAGCCCAAGTGTAGAAATCGATGAAGCTGAAGTAGAAAGCGATGGAGCTGCCGAAGTAAGCCTGAATAGAGTCTGGAGAGGGGAGGGGAGGAGGGAGAGAGATGTTATCTTTTTATTTGGGGAGGTGGTAACATATCGGTTAGGGTGTTCGCCCTGTGATCAGAAGGTCGCCGGTTCGAACCCCAGGACCGGTAAAGGTATCACTGAGGTACTCATGAGCAAGGTACCGTTCCCCAGCACTGTTCCCTGGGTGCTTGATAGCTGTCCACTGCTCCTTCACGGATGGGTCAAATGCAGAGGTCACATTTCGTTGTGGTGCACTGTGTGCTGTGCTGTGTTCACAATGACAAATAATCACTCACTTTCACTAAAGTTTAGATGTTGTGGACTTTTCAGTCAAAAGTGATTGTAATGAGGTAGTGTTAATTTCGTCAGACGAGACGAGGCAAAATGTGTTCGTCAACGACCCTCTTTCCCACGACTAAGAAGAGACGATGACGAGACTGCACCAATGTTCTAAAAATACTGACTAAGACTGTGTTAATGTGCTTTAGTGTTTACTAATAAAAACGAGACTAAAATGTTTTGCATGAAATAAAAAAGAAACAAAAACTCCCTCCTCGTTTTCGTCTACACAAGAGACCACCAGACCTCCTGTCATGCGTTGTGCCGGCAGTTTGTCTACGTCGTGTTCCTTATTATTATTACATTTAATCAATATTTTAGCGGTGTGGAACACAATTCAACTGGAATGATAAACAAAAATCATCTCTGAAATAAAAAATAAAAAAGACTAAAATGTTTTAACAAAAACTTGACTAAAATACCTTGAATTTTTGTTGGACTAAAACTAGACTAAAATGTTGAGACTTTTAGGGGCGGTTTCCCAGACAGGGATTAAGACTAGTTCTGAACTATATTTCTTTTTCAATGGAAAATCTCCATTCAAAACACTCTGTAATCCAGGACTAGTCTTAATCTCTTTCTGGGAAACTGCCCCTAAGTCGACTAAAACATGACTAACAAAAACTGATATGTGAATGACTAAATATGACTAAGACTAATGAGGAACTTTGACACAAGACTAAGACTAAGACTAAATTAAAAATGGGCGACAAAATTAACAATATAATGAGGAAGAAAAGGTATATGTGAATTTCATTTTGTGAGCGTGAGTTTTGTGTGTGAATTCATGTCTATATGTGAACACCTGTCTTGTGTATGTGTGCGTGAATGTGTGTGTGCATGTGTATACCTAGTGGTTGGCCCCACAGGCGTTTCTGGGAGTACCACTCTCGCCCCAGGGCTTTTAAAGTCTTTTCCTCACACAGGGGGAACACATCCTGTATTACACCAGCTCTCTGCAGCTTATTAACTACAGGAATGAGATGAGAGAAAAGCAAGAACTTGAACAAGCAATTCTGGGTTTACATAAATTTTTTTTATAAAAAATGTAATAAAAACATCACAAGCAAACACTGCTAAAAATAAACAAAACATGTATTTTAATATAACATTAATATTTCATAAAATCAAAAAATATACATTAACATGTAAAATATAACAAAAATATAAAATAGACATCTATCTATGTCACAGCTTCTCCTGGACTTCTCCCGACTGGTCAACAGAGGTCACCTCTGTCTTATGTCTCCTATTGGTCTTTATCATTCCTAGTGCTAAGCAGATTGATTTATCTGATATCATCTTGTCTGATTATTAGTTAACCCTGTTTTTTGTTTAGTTAGATTATCTGTTTAGTTGTCATGTCTAGCACAAGTAGTTGGTTTATAGTAGTTGTATATAGGATGGGGGTGGGGGTGGTCTAGAGGTTAGCATGCTCACCATTGGACCAAGAGGTGGTGGGTTCGTATGCTACCTGCAGAACTACCAGCACTGGACCTCCAAACAAGACCCTTATCCCCAAGTTGCTCCAGGGAGACTGAAATTAGGAGTTGGAAGTCTCTCTGGATAAAAGTGTCTGCTAAAAGCTGTAAATGTGCTTTTCCATATTTTAGTCTGGGTCCTTCTACTACTATCTTACCCACATCTGACTGTGTATTCATGTGATGTGTGTACTGCAAAGGAGAGATACTTTCTGCTTTCACTTTTGGCTCACAAGTCCTGTTTTTGCTTTTCAATAAATCTGTATATTTTGCACCACAGTCATCTCTACTATGCAAGGCGGTGTGACAGTCTAAATAATTCAATGGTTTGTATTACTAACTTGCGTCCAATCTACAGATACTGAGTTGCATTTTTAGGCTACGAATGTCTCACTCACAGACGTTCTGTCGGCTCTTCAGCACTGCTTTTTCCCCCTGCACTCCCGGGATGCGCTGGTCTTTGACAGCTCTCATGGACTCCAGCTGGTATTTGGTGATGTACTGCCTCTCCGCTAGAGTCAGGAACTTCTGCACGTCGTCTGCACACAGATCAGAGCCGGCTGCACATCACACACGCATGCTGACCTGATCACTGCTGTAGAAATGATTTATTACAGCATTGATAAACCTCTTTGGACATTTAAGAAACAGATGGTGTGGTGGTGAAGGTGTGTAAAAGGGAAATTAATGACGGTTAAAATTTGTTTCCAGTTTCCTGTTAAGTAGTGAGTCAATTAAGGATTATGAAAAACAGTAAGAGGGAATGGCAGAAGAGAGAGAGATAGATGGTACTCAACTAAGAGGCCAGAAATAAATAATGGAAATTTCTGGCCAGTGAATTAGAGTTACGGCTCTAAAGGATTTGCATTCACATCTCACCGATATTGTGGAAGTTTTCCCGATCGTTATAGGAAAATGTGACAATGTTTCCCTCTTTATTAGCTTTACAGAGTCCCAGGTCTTCAGTGGCTTTAAGCAGTGTACAGCGTGGCGCTGCCACCACGATCCTGCCCCAACTGGCATCCTCACCTGGGTGAGCCAGGAGCTCAGCTCCTACAACAGAGCAGCATGGGTTAAACCATTTATGCATCACTCACTCATCTACATGATTGAAACATATCATCCAGCACACGTAATGACTCTTTTATTTTTGACTGTCAAATAAGATCATTTTCATAATTTAAGGATAAGACCTTAAAATCCAAATAAGTACACTGCATAATTGAAATATGTATGCGATGTTGTACATGTTTTAAGTTAAATAATGAAGGATTTCTGCTATATTCTTTTCAGGGCCGGGCGATATGACAGCAAACTAATATTATGTTTTACTGAATATTTTATCTTAATTATGATTAATCATGTTGATTTGCTTGTTTGTTTTTGCCCTCATAGTTCATGGATTGTCCAGTAAATATCCTATTAACTAGGATTTGTTTTCTAATTAAAGAGTGCATGTTTTTTCCTTGTGATTTTAAAATAATTGCAGGAAGCCACATATATGTAGTCGCAGACTGGATGGACTAAAGTCATGGTAGCATATTTCGAAGGAGGCAGTACATGATCACAGTAGGGAACATTTTTTAGGATTAGGTTCCTGAATGTCAGTTTTGATTAATTTTTGATTGATCAGCCCAGCCATAATTCTTATGCAGTCCTAATTTGTCTGCAAAATGTAAGCTCACTGACAAAAAATCCAGTTTTAGATATATGTATATTGATATTTCAGTCAGACATAATACTGTTTTGCCCCCGTGAACCCCCAAATTCTTCTCACCTCCTGCTTTGTGAGGTGCTGAGATCATGGCCATAATCCACAGTTTGGTTTTGGGCTGAACATTCTCAGCCAACTGGATCAGAACCAGTGGCTCAACCTGAGCCGATACGCAGCAAGGGCAGATGACTTTGGACCAGGACTCCGGCAGCGTCGTCACTGGCCCCTGAGTGGAGAGCTGCTCCGAAGGCTGCTTTGGGGACGACATGGTAGTGTCCCTGCAGAAAGGCCAACAGAGGAGATGTAGATTTAAATTCATAGCCAAGTCTGATATTGATGTTTTTGTTGATGCTATTTTTTGCGTAACTTTCATTCCATTTTCTAATTAAAGGAACTTTTGAGTAACTTGTGGTTAAGGGATCTAGGATCACCCAGGACCTAGGATGACCCCTTTAACTCTGAGCCATATAATAAGCTTTCTTGCATCAACTGAGCAATAATTCAGTAACATCTCTGTAATAACACTGTAATAGCTAACTGTTTGAAGCCATTACATGCATAACATATTTGTCTAATCCTTTATAATTGGACATACTGGTTCAGTATCAAATCTGCTCAAAGTGAAGCAATGTTATTTTCTTCTAGAATACATTTTACAGAGGTTCTGCTAATGAATGGAATAAACTGTACAGGTACTTGGAGAAACTCTGGGTTACAGACAGTGCTTGAGGTAGGACAGAGTCAGACTCCAATACACAACCTATTGGTTTATAAGCAAATCATGACACTTGGTCACATTACAGTCAGAGTTTTTCAAAACATGTGTGTAAATGTTTTAGTCCTGCTGTGGGGCATGTGATCTGGTTTATACAAGTAATCTTTGAGGAAGATGTGTGGGGGATCTCCTGGTGCAAGGGGGCACGACTCTGAATGTAGCCAAACCGTGGAGGTTAAAGGTTAACAGAGAGAACAGACTGTTCCATTTCATCTGGTAAATTAGTGAAACACTGAATATGCAGTAATTATTAAGTGGGCATGTAAAGCTCAAGGGAGAAATAAGAAAAGTCACAACGTCTTCACTGAACAATCTTTTGAGTTTTATCAACAGGAGGTACATAATTAGGGGGGTGGAGGGGGGTGTATGTGTTGACCAAACACAACAAAACCACTTGCAGTTCAAACACTCATAGTCTTATACAGTCTCTCTCTCTCACGCACACACACGCAGATATTGAAAACAGAAACAGAGAAAAGCAACAGGAAGAGCATGAGAGCGAGAGAAAAGGAGAGAGAGAGAGAGAGAGAGAGAGAAGGAGAGAGACAGAGAGAGAGAGAGAGAGAGAGAGAGAGAGAGTGAGAGAGAGAGAGAGAAAAGGAGAGAGAGAGAGAGAGAGAGAGAAACTGGAGCCTGATGCTCACAAACACACACATACACACAACACACTCCTTCCAGCTCCTCCACGCCGACTTGCTACCATAACACACACCTCCAAAACCCTTTTTCTTCTATGGAGAGCTGTGTGGAAACAGCAACAGCAGCAGCAGGGCGGAGGCAAGATGTTGTGGAACTACTCCTCCAGCGCTGCAGGGCAGGGCGCTGCTGTACCGAAACCAACCTCCCCTGCACGTCTCCTGGGTCCTACACCTCCAGTTCACCACACACACACACACACACACACACAAACACACACAAAACACACACACACGTACACAAACACACACAAACACACACACACTGGCTTGCACATTACACACACACACACACACAAACGCACACACACACAAAAACACACACACAAACACACCATGGACGTCGTTAGGTCTATTTTACGTTGTGGGGATGAATTAATAGTGAATTCGAATTCACTGTAAATGACGATAAGCATTATCACATGCTAATAATGCTATTTGCATCTGGTAATCTAGTAATTATATGAGTTGCTCATATAAGAGCAGCCCTGAAAAATTAATAACTATATAGTGAATATTGATAACTGATGACAATGTTAAATAATGCTAGATTGCTCACCAATCCAGTGGCTGTGTGTGTGGATGTTATTAGATGATGATGATGATGATGATGATGATGATGACGATGATGATGACGATGATGCATATTGCTAGAGGGTTCACCAACACAACGAAACCAGTGCATGGGTGTGTTAGAGTGCTATACCACAAGGACAGGATTTTCTTGTACCTGTGAGTGTGTGGAGTAAGCCTCTTGACCACCCTCTCCCGGTGATACGACTTTCAGAATGACTGCTGTTTTGTGTTCTGTACCCAGTTTCTCAGAAGGCCTACTTTTAAACAAGACCAACTCTCACTTCGACTCGATAAACACTGACCTGATCTGCCCCTTGTATTCACGCACTGGGCGTGAGGCTGTAGTCTTCTTCATCAGTTGCGTACTGGCACAATTCCAAGTACGATAATTTCTCTTCTTCTACTCTTCCTGCAGCGCTAAACGGTCAGGGTTTTTCTTATTGCACGTAATTGCCTGTTAACAGCCTTTAGAGGGAGCCAATGTCCTGAGGATGGAGATTTACTCCTTTAACCCTTCTATTATCTTCGTTTCTCAGAAACACAAATGATGTTCAATTTGACCCGGGGCATGTTTAATTATCCAAAAGTGTCAGAAACCAAAGAGTCCCAATAAACATTCTTTATATCTCATTATTAACTCATTATTAATCAATCAATACATGGTTGAATGAGATAATTCACTCATTTCCATAAAAATGCATTTAAAACTTTTTAATGTACATTGCAAAACCTACACATATTTGCACATATGTGAAATAGACCATTTTATTTTATATTTTTGATTACCCTTATTAAGCCAAGCACAAAAGTTTCATACCAAAACAGAATAAACAGAATACAGTATATGAAAGATCTGAAAGAGTCATATATCTATCCTTATAACCTATAATTGAAACTTTTCATTTCTTACATATTTTGGTTTGTGTTTGTAATAAGACAATACGTGGCCTACCAGTGTGTATGACGTCTGACTTTATATTGTTTGCTGCTGTTTGTAAAAAGTTAAATGCAAGAAATTTAATCAGTTACCCATTAGCGTTAATCTAGGACAATGTGCCTTCATGTTGAACATTTAATTCAACAGTGAATTTAACTGAAATTCCTAAAACATAGTACATTATAACTTAATAAGTTTGATTGTTTTGGGAACACACCTAAAACAAAACACCAAAGCTCATTTAGAACTGCCAATACAAACTCACAGTAACCCACAGAGAGACCCACATCAGAAATATAGACACATTTATTTAAGAACTGTTTTGCATGAAATTTATAAAATTTCCACTTAAAAAAAAAATATAGTAGTAAACAGATTTCATATTTAGTAAAAGGCATGTTTTTAGATTTGGCACTGTGAATTAAACCCTTATTTCAACAGGTAAACAAATGCAAATATATTTATTTTTTACTTTAATCATTGGGAGGCGTCCTGTGGTCAGTGGGACCCGCTGGGTCAGAGAGCAGGAGCGAAAACAACAATGTTATTCACTAAAACGCGACATCTGAACTTTACCTAAACAGATAAAAGCCGGTTGTTTTCCATCGTAGCTTCTACTTTTGAGCCAAGCAGCGTCATAACCCCCTCTAGATGGGCACGTCCCACTGACCGTTTACAATGATTGGATGAGGAGGAGGAGTGGGGAGGTACGAGTGCATAATAAGGCACATGCGGGTCATTTTAATGCCCAGATTTATTATTTTAGATCTAGATTTTTTTGCCATTCATGGTGACTGCAACTCTGCGGCAATAAAATGTTCACCACCACTGACAGTTGACAGCTCGACAGACTGGTTTGATATGATTCAAGACAACATTCACAGATAAAAGACAAAATACAAGGTTTGTCAAATTCTGGGATATTTCCCAGAATTTAGAATTTAAATAGTGTGTTTGCCATGGTTTAAAAAAGTCTAGAGAATGTATGAAAGGAAAATAAGACACAGAACATGTTAACTAATCATAAAAAATGAGAGAGAGACAGTGCTGGACAAGTTGAAAAATGACACAAAGAAGAACCATTTGAGAGATCAGCCGGCGGCACTGGGCCCAGACTCCTCGTTCACAGTCTAGTCAGACACTAGCCATAAATCCTTAGACCCAGAATTGAATCTACACACAGACTCTGTGACCCCGTATTAAGTGGGGTCACCAGTCAACCCCTCCTAAAGAAAGAAGAGTTCCAAACACCCGGCGTCACACCCTCGTAGGTTCTGGTTTGGTAGCCATGACCACTCACCCCGCATTTTCTGTCAGAAGTCCAGGGCATTGTTCACTCAGTAATCTCTACTGAAGCGGCAGTTAACGTCTCACTACCACCAGTTTAATAGATTTATGCAAAGCGACTAGCCTGTTCCTTGCTAGGACATTGTTCTGTTAACTAGGCCCTTGGCATATTGTACAAATAAAAACGCTGTACAAAAAGGTGAAGGCGGCCCAGGAGCGGCGGCGTCCTCAGACAGGGTTTTCATAAAACCGCTCCCCCACAGGCAAAAATTGGGGAATCAAACCCAGAGAGGTTAGTGGGTTTTATAATTTAACAACCAAATGTGAAAATAATTTGGGGAGAAAATTAGTAAGTCAAGAAAACTAGAAAGGAGAGGAAGAAATTAGTGAGTTCAGCAGAAACACTGGCGAGAAAAGTGGAGCCACTGTGTGAAATGGCCGAGGCCAGGGTGGCTTTAGGGCGGGGTCAGGTGTAATTCCTGAGTATTTGTCTTCTCTGGCAATGGCCTGGGATGGCCACTGAGAGACCCTCAACGTTTCATACATCTTCTCCTCCTCTTAGCTGTACATCTACAATCACTCGTTCGCTCCTTACACACACCCTCATTCCTTTAACATACACCTTCTTATAGCGCAATCTACCGCTAGCCGCGATTCGGGGTTTAAAGGGACGATTTGGTGCTCCAGTGTCTCTGACAAAGACGGAATATCATTAAACTTAAAAAAGCCATGTGTTTCATCAATACATTTTATATAAATATGTCCTATATCCCCACATACGAGTGAGAGACTGAGATTTCCTCTCCTCGTTTATTGGCAGATAGGTGATGAGGACGAGGGTGACGATGAAGACAGTGTTTCCGGCCCAGGGTAGTTAGGAGAAGCAGCAGCTATGGAGGTGGGATTCCTCACTGATATAAGCGGTGGAGGAGGAGGAGAAGCCTGGCTTTGGGGCTGAAGGGGCAAGAAGCTTGTTCAAAACGTCTGCTCGGGGATGGCACGGTCTTGAGGTGAATCCCAGAGCGTGGTGGTGATCCCGAAGCCTGGAAGGAAGAGGAACAGTGAGTACAGGGCGTGACGGCGGAGTCAACGTTGAAAAAGACAAAAACACAAAGATAGCGCACACAAAAGACTAATGACTAATAAAGAGTATGTCTGGAGAGCGCAGTGTGTGAGCGGGAGTGAACACAAACAAACCTGCTCTCTGGTGCTCAAAGTGGTGCTTGACGTGGTAGGCCTTGAGGCCGTACAGGTAGGAACCCTTCCGCGGCGAGCACGTAATGCAGATAATGGTGGATCATGTGTAAGTAAAATCACGTACCCGCACAAACCACCCACAAACAGGGACGTGCCCAAACCCTCGGGCAACAGCTGGCGGAGGATCAGGTAGAACGCACCGACGGCCAAGGGAAGCGTGCAAGCGGGAAGACCAACCCTGGAGCCGTCAAGCGGAGACTGAAGAGAGAGAGAGAGAGACAAGAGCAAGAGAAAGAGAGGAGGGATCAGGAGATGGAACGAAAGGAGAAGCGGGAGAGAGAGAAGGGGAGAAAAGGAGGGAGAGAGAAAGTCAGGGAGAAGTGGAAGAAGGCAGGGATCAAGAGACAAAAAGGAATGGGGAAAAAGAAGAAGGAGAGAGGGAGTAAGATAGGCGGATGGAGAGGGGAGAGGGAGAAAGACAGGGGAGGAGGATGGGCCTTAGGGATCGAGATAGAGAGAAATAAGATAAAGGGAGTGAAAGGGGGGAGAGTCAAGGGATAGATGGAGTGAATGAAGGTGAGGGAGAAAAGAGGGGAGCAAAGAAGAAAGAAGACAGGCCGGAGAGGGCGAGAGAGAGAGGAGGAAGAGGAGTGGAAAGGGTGAAGGTGAGAAAGTGGATAGGAGAGAGAGAGAGGGAGGAGAGGGAGGGAGAGGGAGGAAGGTAATGGAGGCGGGGGAGCAGGGATGGAAGATGGGAAGCAAAAGAGAGAGGAGGAAGGGAGGAGAAAGAGGGAGAGAAAGGAGGAAATTGGGAGAAAGATAGACAGGAGAGAGATAAAAGAGAAGGGGAAAGGAGCTGAGAGCAGAGATTAAGAGAGAGAAAAGAGGTGATTTAAATAAACTGTATCTAGAAATTAAAAAGAGTGCTGCAGCACTAGAGACTCCTAATTTTGTCGGTGTGTGCAGTTAGGTATAAAGGCGGTGACGAGCTGATCTCACCTTGTGATGCTGACGTGCAGGAGGTAGAGCGTGATGAGAGTAATAGTTATGGGCTGGAGGGCGCATGTGGAAGCGGTGGATGCAGTATTCGATGAGTCACAAAAACATCCCCATTAAGAAGATGAAAGCTGTGTTTATGGATGGGATGGAAATGATACTAGATGATGTTGGGGAAACAAGGACAGGAATGACGAAAATTACATCAAACTCTTACTTGATCTGTATGTATTGCTAAAAAGAAATATTTATATTAAATATTAATATATTCTATCTATCTATCTATCTATCTGTCTATCTATCTATCTATCTGTCTATCTATCTATCTATCTACACTGCAAAAATCGGTGTCAGAAAATAAAGAAAAAAAGAAAGGATAATAAGAAAAAAAGGTACCAGAATCAAAACAAAATTATCTGCCAATATAGTGAAAGAATTTATCTTATGAGTCTCTAAAACAAAAGAAAAAATAACCCATTTTTCCATGTTTTTAGCTTTAATATGTATTCTTCAATTCAAAGTTGTCATGAATTTCGTAACTCGTAGTGGAGAGCGTGGGAATCTTTTAGTTCTTTCAGTAAATTTTTCTTAATAAGATAATTGTAGCCAACGTTTCTTAAATTATTTATCTTACACATAGAAGTCTAGTCAAGTCAGTTATTCTTATAATTTAAAAAAAAACAAGATCTATTTTTCTTTTATAAATATATATATATATATATATATATATATATATATATATATATATATATATATATATATTATATATATATATATATATAGATGCTATATGTATATTTATAGTTTAACAAATAAATATTGAGTATTTCATTACAACACATTAAATCATTATAACTCAAAGTATTAACGGAATAACGGAACACTACATTCATTCCAAATGCTTTATTCTAATGAGGGTTGTGGGTACTGGAGTTTTGGGGTACAGGGTACTTTTGACAAATCACAAGTTAAAGCTACTGTGAAATTTTCTTTAGTATGCTAGATAATGTTTATTCACTTTCTCAGTAGCCGTTATGGAGCATTATTTTGATGAGTCATTAAGTCATTAAGGGTGTGTGCATGTGTGAGTGTGTGTGTGTGTGTGCGTGTCTATTACCTGATGTGATGAACAATCTGGTGCTTCCTTGAGCTAACAAACTGTAGCAGTACCAACTCAGATAAATTACCAGAGGCATCCATACAGCAGGAACCATGTACCTACAAACACACACACACACGGATATTACATTTGTAAGGTGCATGTGATTCAATACAGAATGAAAATTCAGAAATATATCAGCACTGCAGCTAGATGTGTGTGAATGAGTGTGTGGTTTTGCGAGTTTGTACCATGATGTTTTGGTGTTGGCCTCAAAAAAGTCTGACTCAAACAAGCGTATCGGCCGGTCGACAGGTTGATGTACCCAGGCGTCGTACTTCTCCCCCAAATGGCCAACCTGCCAAGCCAGGGGCTTCCTCCAGTCCACTAGGTCCTACACAAAAACATACGTAGTCACGTTACTTACACATACACACACCCATTTCACTACACTTTTACATTCACAGAAGTCAGATTTTAGCTCCGATTGGCGATGATTACAACAGAAAAGTACAGACATTCACTTCAGTTGCTTTTCTGAATGAATAGGATAAAGCATTCATGGGGGAAAAAATCACTGTCTGAATCAGGGTCGGATCCAGCTCTTGGTAACAGGGTGGGCCGGAAGGATTTTTGGGGGATTAAATGAATGCTGATTATTAGCTGGATATATACAGAGTCTAAATAAAAGAAGACACAACATTTTACAATCTCTCTCTCTTCCCCTCAGGTGGGTGGGTCAGGTTTGTGATTGGGTGAGCCAGGCCAGATCTGAATTAATGAGTTCATGAGGAAAAATGCAGCATTTTTTCTGAATTAACATGGTTAATCTTATCCGGGAGAAACACTAAAATGGCCAGACCACAATGGGCTTCAAATTACAGTACCATTTATATTACTTAAATACATGAGTGTCTCCCAGTGTCTCATAGCAAAAGCTAAATAAAACAGCTTAATCTATGATGCGACACGTTTTTGGAGTATCTTGTTCATTCAGAATTTTTCCCCCATGAAAACATTTTTTAATTTAGAAAATCATTTCTTTTTCTTAAGTGAATGCATTCAAATCATCATACGAAAAGAAATGTTTGCGAAGAATGTCGAACCAGACATCCTGCTCAACACTTTACCCTGAACCTTCTAATTCTCTCACTATCAGTAAGTAATCAGTTCCTAATGTAGATGGTGTTTATTGCACTCATATGGCGTGAGGCAGCAGGGAGGGAGCGGAGCGCAATCGGAGGGAAAGTGCAAAGTCTACGCAGGAAGTTGCAGTTCCGTGATCAACCAGAAGGGGCGCTGTAGTCAGCCACATGCAGCGAGACTCCACCTGGAGCTGCCAGTCACATCTGTAATCCCGGAAATGAAGGCAAGTTTTATAACCCTCAGTTAAGAATGCAGTGATGTGAAAATCTGATTAAAACCAGGGAGATTTTCAAAACAGTCAAGGTTGCTGATATAAAAGTCTTGGATAATAGAGATAATGCTTTTGTGACCACATAAACACACAAACAGATAGACATAAAGGACAGAAAGGCAGAGAGAGAAGAGAGTAGATAAAGTGAGAGTATTAAAGACAAACGGAGCACACACACATATAGACAAAGAGGAAAGAAAGAAAGTAAGAAGCAAAAAAAGAAAGAAAGAAAGTGAACACACGTAGACACATATAGAGATAGTTGTGAAAGTCACTGCTAATAGAGATAATGCTCTTGTGGCCAAAAGGCTGGAGAGAGAGAGAGAGAGAGAGAGAGATTTAAGAGTGAGAGTAGTAAAGACAAACAGCACACATTTATAGACAGGGAAGAAAGAAAGAGAACACAGAGATATATAGGGAGAGATATGTTAAGAGCTAGTAGAACAAGAGAGAAAATAGATAAAAAAAGAAAGGAAAAAAAGACATTTGACAATGAGAGCATATACACATAAGGGGAAGGGCTGAGATAGACCATTTATAGGCCATTCATATTTCTTTTAGAAAGAAAGAAAGAAAAAATATATGACAGAGAGATACACACATGTACTGAGAGAGAGACACCATTCATAGTGCTAGTTGTGAGAGAGAGAGAGAGAGAGAGAGAGAGAGAGAGAGAGAGAAAGAAAGAAAGCGAACACAGAGATACATAGGGATAGATATAGTAAGAGCTAGTAGAAAGAGAGAGGAATAGACAGAAAGAAAGAAAGAAATAAAGAAAGACAAAGAAATATGACAATGAGGGCATACATGCCTCGGGAGAATTGAATGTCCAAAAAGCTTTATTACAGTCTTAGAGGTACATCAACACCAACAAGTCACAATATAACATCAAGGAAAACTTATTAGGTCTATTCATCAGAAATGTGCAAACTACAGCTGTTGATTTTTAATCTCACACAAGACACTGTTATAGCACCATCTTTGATCAAATTCATCAAGATTCTTCATATATTCTTCATATTCTTCAAATATCAACATTTCCATTTTGCTCAATCCTCCTTTTGCAGCTGATATAGATTGCCATCTTTGCTTGGCCTAACAGAAAATTCAGAAGTTGACATTTAAAAAGATTCTTCTGCACATATTTAAAACCCAAAATAAAAATCTCACTAGAAAAGCAGTCATTAAACTTAAAGAACAATCTTGTCAAGAGAGCAAAAAAAGGGCGCAACATCTGACATTGCGTAAAAGCATGAAACACAGTCTCCCTCAAAGAACAAAAGGGGAACATTTGATCTGCCACAGGATTCAACACAGCAATAAAAGCATTCACTGCAACTACACCATGCAGAAATCGCCATTGCAGATCACCAGCTTTTTTTGTTAATAAAAAAGCTTGCCATTGTGGTCTAAAATTTTCGCCAATTTTCTCCAAAACATCTCGCCAGGGTGTGTCCACCCTCTTGTCCAAAGACCTTTTGTTCAAAGACACAACACCTTGGGAGAGAATGAGAGAGACAGGGGGAGAGAGAGAGAGAGAGAGAGAGAGAGCATTTATAAAGCTAGTAAGAAAAAAAGAAAGAAAGGAAAAACAATGAGACTTTATGGAGTAAGTGTTTTCTAACAGTCATCGCACACCTGTGGAACTATGGGAAAATGAGTGACCTGTGCACACAGTGACTGAGATTTTTTTTATTAGAGTGGGTGAGAGATAACGAACGGCGTGACGAGCTGCAGTCAGCTGACATGACATGACTGAAGATATTTTTGAGAAAGGGAAGTCAGATTATCGAAAGATTCAGCAGATTCTAGGAACTGGCAAGGTGCTCAGACCAAAGACTCAATGCTGTTTTGCCATTATCTGACACAGGTGAAACTGCACACACACACACAGTTTATATTTATAGTTTATTTATAATGTGTACTCTATGTGCTTTTTGTGTACACTGTAAAAAAACGGAGTCACGTCGTCTCATCTCACTCTACAAATGTTTAGAGCTAAGATGACAAAAAAAACAAACACACAGATGCACACTCCCAACAACACACACTGTATAGTTTTATGGATGCGACACTACTCATAATGCAGTGTAAATGGTCTCTGATCCTTTCAAATTTAGACTCATTAACACAGTCTGATAACAATCAATGTGCCCTAAACGGACTTCCTTCAAAAGAAACTAGATGGGTATGTCGCTAAATTTGAAGTAAACAACAGTGCACTAAGTACATATATTTCATTTAGAGCGGTAATCAAACTCTTATCCAGAGCGACTTCCATTTCCCGTTACAGGGACAGTTTTCCTGGAGCAAATTTACGTTAAGGATCTTGTCCAGGGAAACAATATTGTTGCTGGCAGTAAGACAGAGCTGAAAAGTGAGTGACTGTCACTGTGAACACAGCACAGCACAACAAAATATGGCCTCTGCATTTGACCCATCCATGAAGGAGCAGTGCTTGAGGACGATATCCTTACCGGTGCGGAATTCGAACCGGTGACCTTCTGATACGGGACGAACGTCCTAACCGTTACGGTACCAACTTCACCATTATCGGTTCAAGTCCCGGACAGGTAAAAGTACCACTATGGTACTCATGAGCAAGGAAGATACCATTCCCAAGCATCCTCTGTCAAAGCTGCCTACTGCTTCCTCACAGATGGGTCAAATGCAGAGGTCACATTTTGCAGTGCTGCGCGGTGTGTTCACAACAACAAAAAAATCGATCCGTAGGCGAGTATCCTATCATTAGACCACGATCCCAACAATCAATGCTGACGGGATTCGAACCCTCATTTGCAGAGCACAACATACTGGAAGTCGATCTTCTTAACCATTTAGTCACCACGTCTGATGCGCTAATAAGAACCTCCAAACTGTAACCAACATGCAATCATTACTTATCTACTTACCGTTTTCATGCTGTGAAAGAGAATTTTTGAACAATATATTTATTTTTATTTAATTTTAATACAGTTCCAAGTAGCACGAAGCTGCAGAAACTCTCATAATCCTTTGCTCACTTTAGCTCTTGTCAAGTTGTTTTGCTTGCTAATCCTTTACATGCTAATTTTTAAGAACCCTGGTCATACCTGTTGGCAGTTCTTAGGAAGCCAGCTGTTGTGTTGTGTGAGGTAAGCTGTTGCTTTCTATAAATAAGACTATCAACATAACGCCAGCATGATGCCAACCCTCCTGACACCACACCGCGCTGCGCTGAGCTGAGCCGTACTGGGACGGGAGAGTAACTATTAGGAAGAGACGGGGAGGCTACCTTAAAAAGGAAGCTTTTCAAGCTACAAACTACTTATGATTTAAAAAAACTAAGGTACAAGCTACTGTTTTAATATAGTAGTCAGCTACACTACAAATTACTGAAGAAAAGTAGGTAACAATTAAAAATTGATACAACAATATATCGCGATATTTCCTTACACGATATATTATATCGATATTTCTGAGGGGGAGAATCACGCACCACAAGCAGCCTCAGATAACTGACTGGGCACTTCAAGTTCTTATTTTCAATCTTATGCACTTTATGCACTTAACGTTTTTGCGTCCACTAGTTCAGTGTGTTAAAATGCAAAGACAATAAAGTTAAAATTCAGTTCTGATGTTGTTTTGGCTGAATTATTAATGTGATTCATTAAGACCGCCCAGATCATACACAGCAACCTGCATTTCAGCTCTGTTTTTACATTTTCAGTGAACTGTAGAATATCACAATATGTGTAATATGGCAATATATCGTGATATAATCGTATCGTGACCCATGTATCGCGATACTTATCGTATCGTGAGGTCCTTGCTGATACCCACCCCAAGTAACAATGTCCAAGCTGTTTCATGCAGTAATGCTGTAGGATTCTCTTAAAGCAAAGGAATTTAAATATGAAACATGAGATTAAAAGTAACATGAATGTCTACATTTTTAACAATGTAAAGCCAGATCACAATATGGTTTCGATTACGTTTTGGAAGTAAACAGTGCTACGATTTTCGACTCGCGCAAGTTAAACTCAGAGTTTCAGAGTCAAAAAGTTTGCTAAATTTGGCCACAGATTCGTGCTTCTTGGCCAAGGTGGACTCCATCCTCTGACTCCATCTTGCAGCTGCCAACAGTGTGCTACGATGTAGTTAGCGTGCACCGTGTGGGTGGCACTTCTGCGAATTCACCATCTGGTAGTTTCAGCAACATTCAGTAAGATCTGGTAGTTATAGGGCTCTATGAAATCCGTTTTATTTTTTCCTGAATTCCGTTTTTTCCATTTTTATTCTTCTGAATTCCGTGTTTTACGTTATAATCATATTTATTCACCTAAGTGTCTAATTACGGAGTGGATGGGGAAAAAAACAATGCATATAGAAAAAAAAAATTCACATTAAATGCCTGTTATTCAACTTCGACAAAGTGCTGGGGTTCAGCTGAACATTTTCTGCTTTGGTAAAACATTTACCTGTAAACAATAAAAAACATTCATTTTTTTGTGCAAAAAGAAACGTTTCTGATGTGAGTTTTTGACTGTAAGTGGTCGTCATGTGTTCTTGCGGGTGCAGTCTATCGTGTGCTGGCAAAACTAACAAAAGAGTCGTTCTCCCGATTCATAAAAATCATTTGGTGATTGTTCTGCTCTAAACTTAGCACTGACACTCGAATTCCGTCATTTTTTTGAGGACTTCGGTGTTTCAGCCTCTTCGCCATAGCTGACCGTTGACTTTCTCCCCTCTGTGTCTGTGCCTTTGTGTGCGTGGAAAGCTGAGTCCCGCCTCAACAGGTAACACGTACAGGGGGCTGCAGCGGCCAAAATTGATTAGAAACCATTGCTTTGCTTTGCCCACACACCGATATCAGCGAATTATACAACATTCTGCGTTTTACAACGGATTCCATTTTATATGTTGTATTCCGCGATTCTGTACACGTTTTCCGCATTGCGTAAACCATAGGGCCTAGTGATGCGCGGGTCGACTCGTACCCGCGGGTGACCCGTGGGTGCGGGCGGTTTTAGGGCAGACATTTTTAAAATATCGTGGGTGCGGGCGGGCGGGTCAAAAAGTTACAAAACGCATTTCATTATCGATCAAAACGTGTTGTAAACGGGGTTCGAATTACCTCTCCTCCTGATGCTGGCAAGAGCGATGTTCCTGCAACCAGCGCATCGAGCGAGCGCACGTTCAGTTCAGCAGGTCGCGTGCTGGAAGCGTGTCGAAATAGGCTAAACCCCGGCACGGTGGATTCCATCCTCTTTCTCCACAGTGCTTCCAAACAGCTGTCATATATGCAGTCACCGTATATTTTTCAATTTTGGAGTTTTCAATTTGTAGGATAAGCTACTAGTTTGGTGAAATATCACGGTCAAGTATGCTCTGCTCTACTTCATTTTAGACAAAATTAAGTTAAAACAAGACCTAAGTTCTACTAAGTTCATTCAAATCTGATAGTGTTCTCAGATCTGATGTTACATCAGATGTTACAGTTTTAACAGTGTGTTTTGCATACATGCGCGCTTGTGTGTGTTTGTGTGTGTGCGAGAGAGATGTGTTTCGTGCAATTTTCCGCAACCCTTCAATAAATAACGACGTAAAAATCGATCTTTCGGTTTCTTTGTTGTTGTTTGGTACACAGTTAATCTTGCATAAAATTGTGTCATCATCATCTTCAATGCGAATCTAGCACAAATCTGTCATCTATGGGTTACGGTGTCACAAATGACACTTCATTGGTAGGTTCCACGGCAATACAGACTCACTGGTGTTTTGGGTTTTTTTCCTCGGGTCAGGTCGGGTTTTGGGTCATTATCCACGCGTATTTTTGCGGGTTGGGTGGGGCGGTTTGGATATCCTGACGGGTCGTTTGGGGCGGGTGTTAAAAAAAGCCGACCCGCGCAACACTAATAGGGCCCTATAGTTACAAATACCTGTCTATGTATAGAGAGAAAAATTTTAGCACTTTTTGTTTTTACAAGCTACAGTACTATTTGTATATAAATTGTTAGTTACTGGAAAAACTACAGAAATTAAAAAAAAGATCTACTCCTGACAAGCTACTGAAAAAAGACATCTACATGTCTAATAGATAATGTGCAACCTGCTGGCGGTATGGAACATCAATATGTGTGTGTGATTAGTTTTTATATTTCTTCACTATTTCATTTCGTTTTATTTCTTTCATGTTCTCTTTAAATAATCTGTTACCATTTATCTATTAAAGGTGTTTTATAAATAGTTTAATTTTTGAACACCGTGAAACTGCCTGTCATTCTTTATGATTCTTGTGGCAGGGCAGTCCTCTAAAAGAGGGGTGAGTGTCCTAAAGGGCAGCAACCTGTCTCTCTCTCACACACACACACACACACACTCCACACTTGGTGTAGAAACCATGTTGCTGAACAGGTACAGAGAAGAAAAGACGGCGAGAAAAGGAGTGTGGGGGCTGTATCAGTAGGACTTGGTGCCATGTGAAGGTGGCACACGGTTAATGAGTGTGTGAATGAGTGATGCTGTGCAGTGACTGACTCAGTCGGAGAGAAATTACCTCCATCAAACCATGCCATCATGGCTCTAGCCACCATTCCTTCTGCATTCTTTCTGTCATATCTTCCTTATCCATCTCCCTCTTGTTTTCTCACACAAACACACACACACACACACACACACCACAACTTACTGTTTCATCATCGACTTTGCTGCACTTGTTGATGGCTGAAGTTTCATCGCTTGTGTCAATGACATCCGACCTGTTTCCTCTCTGTCTTATTGTCTGTAAATCAAACACACAAAATTTACTGTCAGCGTGATTGCCAAACAACTTTAGACCTTAAATCTGAACAAACTTGAATGAACAGACTAACAGCAGCATATTTGTCAGAGAGCTGTCGGGCAGAAATGTCGGACAGAAGATTCTATGTGTGTGAAAGAAGAACACAGCCAGGCATAACTGGTACCGTTGCAGAATAACAAGCTTTGGGTGTTCATGTGTCAGCACCACTCACTCTCTCACTCTCCCAGCAAACGCAGGAATGAAAAATATGAAGACACACACCACACACATCCACTTCGGCTTAACAACAGCAAGGAATTTGGAACTTGTTTTACTTCTCTTGAAGTTGTAACCCTGTCTTTTAGTCAGTCTTTTACACACACACAAACACACAGTCACATGTTTGTGATTTGAAATGTCAGGACTTTTGTAACAGATTCCACGCACTTTCATCTCATTGGCTGCTCACGCAACTAAAACCTAACCTTACCCTGATCCTAATCTTAATCTTAACCTTAAAACTGGTAATGGAACAATATCAGCACATCAGACAGAGCTGGGCAATACGGTCACAAAATATTATCACAATTTTTTAACCTTTATTGATCGATGTATTACGAGTTAAAAATTCCCATTCAGTTTATACAGTGAGTAGATAAAGATGCTCATTACTACTCTTAATATTAATATTTTATATTCACCAATATCAAATTATATGAGAAATATCACATCAAAGTTTTAATAACAAACAATAATCAGTGTATTCGTTAGGATAATGTCTTGCCATTGGTGACACTACTGGAAGCATCACGATTTTGTCTTCAAAATCTTTGATAAACATAATTTTTTGATAATGTTTGCCGTTTTTTGACATTATCTCAACATCAGGCTTTGCTAAAAGATATGAGTTTTTCCACCACCGCTCCACTAACGGTCGAGTCATACATACGTCGACTCTAATGGAGTCAGACATTTCAGCACGAATCCTAAATAAATCAGTCCTGATATGATACACACACACACGGACACATACACACACACACTCCACCTTCACAGGCTACTTGCTGGGTCAGACAGGTGAAATATTAATCGACTGTGCCGCTCCACTCTCAGTTTAAAAGGTGATTAACCCCCGGTCCTTTTCACACCTGTACACACGCGCGTACACACAAACATCTACCGCAACCTGACACCTGCACAGGGAACATAACTACACACTCAATCACACGCACACACATAGTACACAGCACAGCACATGATCTTACAGCCATGGAGCAGTTCTGTCTCTTTCGTTCTGGCTTAAAGGAGAATCACATTATTACAACACAATATGCTTGATAGATACACATGGAAGATGACAGCGAAGTTCAAATTCACTTTAATTCATTGTAGGTTATCATCAGTTATCATCTTTAGGAGGACTGCACCATTAAGCACCAGGGATTAGTAGCCTGTGTTCAGATTTTGGGCCTCGCTGTGTTCCGTTCCTCCATCTGCAGTGAGAAACTGTGATCACAAAGGAACATGTTGAGGTCATGAGCTGGTGCTGTGCTGGTCACACAATCTGGTGCTGTGCATACACAAACATAAATTATGAACATCATTTTGTGAGTGTGAAGTATTTCGACTCCCGTCGTTTTGACTCTCATAATGACTAGATTAAAATAGTACTACAGGTACACCTAACCCTAAGCTCAGAAAGGTTATCCTTATGGAGGACTGATCTGCAAATACAAGGTCCAAACAACGCCAAAAACTAGACAAATTTACATTTATGCAATTTAACAGATGCTTTTATCCAGAACGACTTCCACCGCCTAATTTCAGGGACAGTTTCCCTGACAGCGACATGAGATTAAGGGTCTTGCTTGTGGACCCAGTGGTGGTAGTGCTGTAGGTAGGATTCATACACAGAACCTCTTCGTCCACTAGATCACCACCATCACAAATCTTAATGTTTTCAGCTCTGCATGGATCTAAGACAAAATGACAGATTTGTCAAAATTGCATTAAATAATAAATGCATGTAATGGCAGTAGTCAACCTTTTGATATCTCTTTCTTTGTCCCTCCGTCTCTATCTCTCTCACACACACATATATACACACATACACACAAATACATATACACACTAAGAAAAAACATCTAAGCCCTCTCCCAAGAGAACAGCAGGTGGAAACAAACAGATGTAGTTATAGTAACTGTTTCCATAAACGTTCCGTATTCATAGAAATGCTGAGAGACGATCCGGCTTCACTGCAACATAAAGCCCCAACTTCACCTGCTCACACTACAAATACCAGGACGTGCATTTACTTCAGCACTGAGCAAAGACAAGGACCTCACACACCTCTAACACCGCCGCAAAACTACATTAAAAACGCAGCTTTCCTTCTATTTTCTCTTGTTTCAGTTGGCATACAATGTGGATCAGTAAAAGTTAGAACAGATTCCATTACACCCGCACATGCACATGCACACAAACACATACACACACTCATTCAGGGCCTTATGTGCACAAGAAATATGTGAAACGTTGGCACCAATAATGCAAGTAATGAAATTTCTCACCCCAAAAAAGGAGGGCAAATGTGGTTAACAATTAATGCAAGATAAGGGGCACAGAAGTCACATGAACTGTACATTCTCCACTAAAAAACGAATAAACTTATAGAAAGATGTGAGTAAATCAACCTGAGTCGTCTTTCAACAATTTTTTGATACATTCACATCTTTGGGTGAAGCTCCTCTTTAAGACGGTCTAACCTCTTAGATCGACCAGACCACTCTGCATGATTTTATCTGTGCTCTTTTAGCATCAACACACACACACACACAAAGATCTTGGATGTCTATTCTTTAACAGGCAGTAGATATTATCTGGCTGGTGTTGGTACTGTGGACTCAGGGTGTAGACGTTGCTGCCCTGTGGACCCGTACCATACAGTTGATCGTCTACATGACACGTGCAAACTAGCACAGTGCATTCCTTATCTATTATAGACATTTTGATGCATGATTCTCATATTTATATACTATGAATCGTTAATGGAAGTAGTTAAAAAGTAAGTTAAAAGAAATGAAACTTGAAGTAGGCCCCACTCAGTGTAGCAAAACTTGCACTTGTAAGTCCTTCAGCTCCTTCAGTTTTTCAGCAGCCCAGGTCATGATGAGTCTGCTTATAGCAAAAGATGGAAACCATAATGAACTTTTGATTGGTACCATTTTGGACAGCGCCCTGATCATGACTACAGTATACGGTGGATATCGGAATCAGGCACATAAGAGCTGGGAAAGTGATTCAGGTGGAGGTCGTTTGGTCGGATGAGAAAACGCAAAGAAATCAAAAAAAAAAAATTTTTAATTTTAAAAAATGTGTATATATATATAGTGATCAGCTTTTAAACAATTCAACTATTACAGCGCTATAATAGAGTTATATCAGGTTTATTGTGGTTAGCTTAGTTAAAGTCTTAAAGTAAGGCTCACTGTTTAACCCACAGAAATCTTGCCAGTTGTTTTGGTAAATACGTTAAGAGGAATTCTTCCAGAATACTCCCGTGTCTGGTCACATGATTGACTTGACGTTATAGAAACACAAACACACACAGCGGGACAGGTGAACTCATGACCAAAATTCTTGATTAAGTCTCTCTAAGCATACAATTGTGGGACGTAGCATTTCTCCCTCTCTATCTCTCTCTCTCTTTTGACAATTCTGTCTATCCTTTGGGACTGACTCACATATAACCCACACCCTTCACTGCTGCCTTATCTAGTCTCATCAAACATTGCACCTACCACACATACACACATTTCCTTTTTTTTTTTTTTTTTTGTTGATCCCGCCACCACCCCCCCTCTTCGGAGGTCAACTTTATTCATTTATTTATTTTTCCAATTAATTAAAATACTTAAACAAGATAAATAAGGTTGAAAAGAGAGGCAACAGAGGGGGAGAGAAAAAGGAAAGGAAGGGAGAAGAAGGAAAAGAAAGAGAAAGAAAAGAAAGGAAAAGAAGTATACACACATTTCCAAACAAACTCCCACACTGTTCTCACTCCACAATCCAATAATGCAAATTAATAATCCACTAATTTCACTACACCTACATTAGAAGTCATCTCTACCACACTGTACACCTCAGCTGTAATATTTTACTGTTGTTTGTCCAAAAGAATAATAATATTATTGCCAGATGTGTATTCTTTTTCAAGCGGCACAGTTTGGAGCACAGTCCAAACAATACACATTTCAATAATCAAGAATGTAAAAATTCAATAATGATATATCGGCTGATATTCATTTTTTTGAGCATGTCAACCTGAAATGTTTAGATCTAGCTTCTATTTATGGGGGAGGGTGTTTATCAGCCAATAAAAGCGCTTGTACCAGTTTATATGATATTAGCTCTTATTGACTGATAATATCAGTGTATACTCTGTAATCCACACCAGGACTTCAGCATCAGCATTGGCTTCAGACAGAGAATCCGCAGACAGCCGGCCAAAAGCGCTCATCCAGGCCAGGTTCATGGCTCTCGACGTGTGAAAGAGTGACCAGGATGGAGGTGTTTGATTACTGAAGGCGGAGGGGCCAAGAGGGCGGTCAGGAGCTGAAAGGTAAACTCTCGACTGTCACATGGAAGCAGCATAGCAGGTCAAGCCAGTTTTTTTTCCCCATGCAGTGTGGAAACGCAGGTCCCGCCGGTACGTCCAGACGCGGCATAGGAGCCAGGGAAATGCGCACAGACCCGGCGCTGGGCGGCCCATGCAAATACAGTATCTACTGGCAGCGTCGTGGTCAAGCTGTATACACATACAGTACTGTGCAAAAGTTTTAGGCAGGTGTGAAAAAATGCTGTAAACAAAGAATGCTTTCAGAAATATAAATAATGATTGTTTATTTTTATCAATTTACAAAATGCAGTGAGCAAACAAAAGAAAAATCTAAATCAAATCAATATTTGGTGTTACTACCTTTTGCCTTCAAACCAGCATCAATTCTTCTAGGTACACTTGCACAAAGTCAGGGATTTTGTAGGATTATAGTCATTATATTATTTTGTAGGATTATAGGATTATAGATCTGTGGTTAGTTCTCCAAGATGTTTGGAACAACCTACCAGCCGAGTTCCTTCAAAAACTGTGTGCAAGTGTACCTAGAAGAATTGATGCTGTTTTGAAGGCAAAGGGTGGTCACACCAAATATTGATTTGATTTAGATTTCTCTTTTGTTCATTCACTGCATTTTGTTGATTGATGAAAATAAATGATTAACACTTCCATTTTTGAAAGCATTCTTTGTTTACAGCATTTTTTCACACCTGCCTAAAACTTTTGCACAGTACTGTACATGGCAGGGAGAAAGGCCCTTTTTGCAAAAGGTCCTTTACTACAGTCTCCGTTTAAATGCTTACTAAAAACAAGAAAAGGGAAATGATACTCTTGAGAGAAACTTTGTGCCTTACAAAGAGGAAGTGACAAACACATCATCAGTTCTCAGATGAAGTGCGAAAGCGACTACAGAGGTAACTTCAGAGATCTGGGGTAGTTAAGCCACGAGGCTGTTTGCTTTGGCAGGCGTCATTGTTAATTTTCGGGCCTTGAGGTTTAAGGTGATAAATTATGTTCATCTGCTGGTTATTGCTGGTTTGATGCTGGTCAACTTAAAAAAGAAAAATGGTTGTGTCTAATTTCATAGCCTACAACCAGGGGTGTATCAAGCTTTCCAAAAGTGGGGGTGTTCCGGGATGGGGAAGCCAAATTATAAATACAATCACGACCAATTATAACTTCCGGAATTTCTACATTTATATACATCTAGGCCTGGCCTACAGTATGGAAATAAAACAGTAGTACTGTTAATGACCCAGAATGGAAGAACTTCTTCATACCCCTTGGCCTTAATTAACAATTTTAACAACTATTTATACTGCTAAGGTGGTGCATCTAAATCTGACAAGTGTAAACACCAGGCAGCACTGACAATGCCTGAGACTCCATTGCACGCATTGTAAATCAGCAGTGCTGTAGTCTAGTTAGCTGTAGTGGGTATTACAGTCTTCGTCATCATGACGTGACGAATGTTTAGGCAGCTCAAAATCCCGGAAAATTCTAAAACACCCGCTGGATGCAATTTCCAGGTCTCAAAAAGAGTGTGCAAAGAGACTTAGCAGACTATGCCTCGTTCCCTTCACTTCCGTTCACTGACGCGCACCATCACTGGCGTGCCTTTGAGAATACATCTGCGTGCCAACTGTGGCAGGCGTGCTTAGGGTTGCTGACCCGCGTAGCATCGTTTTAATCTGACAAAATTGGGGGGTATGGAATCGCGTTTCAGCAAAAAAACGTAGCCACCCCCCGTGTGCTACGTCCCTGCCTACAACCATTCCCAAATTCAAATTTTAAGCACAGCATGACTCATTAGTAATGCACCATTTCAGCCAGACCTCAATAAGGCGAAAGGTGAAAGCAGATGTACGGGTGAAGGCATGATAAAGATTGGGTCTGGGTAGAGCTCAAACAGAAGGCTGGACGAGCGAAGTGAGACAATGTGGGGCCTTTATCGGCACCAAAAGAGTGATACAGAGCGACAGAGAGACAGAGGGATTGAGAAAAGGAGAAAAGAGAAGAGCGAAAGTAAGAGAGAACAATGGCCTGAGGAGAGAGAGAAGAAGGGAGCTGTGTGCCGGCTGGTACAGCAGGAACAGGGCAGCCAGTGTATGGGGTCAGTGTAAGGGGTTGTGGGGGTTGTGATGGGCTGAGGGTTATAGAGGTTGTGTTGGTCTGAGCGCTCTGATGGCGTGATGATGGTTGCGGAAACTGTGATGGAGAGACGGTTGTTTGAGAATGCCTTGCCACGAGTGTGAGGGAAGTGAGGGTTGTGTCAACATGACGGTCGTGGTGGCATGTGGGTTGTGATGGCCTGAGGATAGTGATAGTGGGGATCATGAGGGTTGTTATAGTGGGGATTGTGAGGGTTGTGATTTGTGTGAGCTGTGGTGGTGTGATGGCTGTAATGGAGTAAGGGTACAGCGGGTTGCAGTGGCGTGAGGCTTGTGATGACCTGAAGATGGTGATAGTGGGGATGGTGGTAGTTGTGATGGTAAGATGGCTGTTTAGCTGTATGCCGCTTAGCTGTATGCCAATCACCATAAAAAAAAGAAGGAGACGAGAACCAGTGCCGCGCCTCACAAAAACTGAAGTAATTGCGTAGAAACGCATGCATGACATTTTTCACGATGTAAACACATGCACTGTTTGTTAACACGCACAACTCTCATAGGGAAGTCCAACATTCTCAGCAAGGCAGTGCCGTGCATTTTACGCACAATACAGCCATTTACTTGATCACTTCAGTAATTATTCCTCCGCGTGACTCTCATGTGGAACGCCATCTTGCGCAAAAATGTAGTTCTCTTCCAGAAATGAGTCAAAAACGGGTTATAGGCCAAAATGAGTTCAAATTGGCAAAAAATGGCCAAAACTTCAATATTTCTTCACTTTCAAATAATCAGATTTTTTTTCCCATTTCATGATGTCAAAGAGTAAAACATAAATAGAAAAATACAAACAGACAGTTAGGGTTAGGGTTTATTTAAAAAATGCTGGAAATGAAAGATTTTTTCTTCTTTTTATCCGATAATAATCGTTAATAATCGATTACTCAGAAAAATAATTGGCAGATTAACTGATGAACAAAATAATCGTTAGTTGCAGCCCTAAAGGTTGTAAATAAGTTATGGTTCAGAGGGTTGTAATGGCGTGAGGGTTGTAAAGAATTTATGGTTCAGAGGGTTGTAATGGCGTGAGGGTTGTAAAGAAGTTATGGTTCAGAGGGTTGTAATGGCGTGAGGGTTGTGATGACCCAAAGATGGTGAGAGTGGGGACTGTGAGGGTTGTTATGGTGTGTGGGCTAGTAAAAAATAAAAGTGTTGTGATTGTGGTGTGGGATTTGATGGTGTGACAGCAGCAACAGACTGAAGGTTGTAATGGCATGAGAGCTTTTTGAGGGATGTGATTGTGTGAGGGTAGTACAGTAATAGTGAGAATGGCAAGGTTTGGGTTTGTTAACTCAGAGAAGTTTGGCCCTTAGTAGATCACCATGCTCAGCAGGTACTTTTACTCTACCTTCCCACACCTTAATGCCCCCAAATGCTCTCCACCATCTCCCTGGGTCTGCCAGTCTGAACCAACTGACAAGCATCAGGACCAAATGCCATCAAATTTAAACTTGTTTTATTCTCAGTGTGTGCAGCACCAACACAAGAAACATACCATTTAATCTCCACTCAGGTCCACACCCACCTGGGCAATCGCTTTCTCCCAGATTGTGGCTGAGAAGCTGTGCAGTATAAAATTTGTACTTTACACCACACCAGCCCAGTTTCCTGCATTCCCTTGGACAATCATGCACACAAGCACATAGCATATAGCACAATAAGTCACACACACACACACACACACTCCAGTGTGGGAGTAGAGTCGTGGCTGAGTGGCACAGCAAACACAGCGTGCACTGTAATTGAGGAATGTGCTTCGCTGTGCCAAAGGTGTGGGACTAATCAGGTCCTTATGAGAAGACACTGTTGAGGGCGTTGTTTCCTGAGCTAACATGGAAATGAGTGGCACAGCGACTGCAGAGCGGCTAAAGGGCATTCGGCTCAGGGCGTCAACGGGACGACGAGCCGATTGCCCGTAACCGTTTTCTGGATCAACTTTCTGTGTGATCAGAGAAATCCATGCTGCGGGCGAGAGTTCACAGTGACGTCCACTGTGTGCATAAGCAGAATATAAAAAACAAGTAGGGACGTACCAATCCAACTTGCCTTCTTAGTTTGTTAAAGACGCCTGGACTTTGGGCACCAGATTTCAGATTGGACAGGAACGACAACAAGGAAAAAGAATGTGAACAGTAAAATCACAAATCTATTGAATCAGCGATATCTAATACAAGTATCGGATCACGCATCCTCAAAAAATGGGAAGTACAGTGTATGTGACAGTCACAATGGATGAATGACGATTGTGTGCAATCTCAAAATCAAAATTTCTGACCTAATCTTGCACACAGAAGTATGAAGGGAATATCCACATAAACACCCCCTCACATTACCTCATTGCTTTCAGCGGGTCACACAGCTCATGAGAGATACTCCTTGTTAATCTTTAACCCTTATCACACCGGTACCATGACACACGGTTGGACAGTTAATCTGCGACAAACGAGTCTGTGGATGTGCGTTCGGAATCACAGTCATATTAACCTAAATGCTCACCAGCTCACCAGACAAGACATGATAAGCAGACCTCAAGCTACTGGAAATATTTGCCTGGTGTAACACAAATGGTACCCTCATGCAAAGTGCATAAGAGCAGGTCACCTTTCTTCCTGTCACAGTCTTCCTCTTTTTAAGAACAACGAAACTAAAACACACTGCTGCTCTGGATAAAATGGAATGGAATCCACAGGAATAAGTGGTTAACGTACGACAAAAACATATACACTAAACACACACAACACGCTATACTCATCACCTTCAGTGTTTGTTGTTTCTCATAACTTTGGTTATGAACAGAAACTGATTTCTTAAAGTCTTTGGTGATAATGGTGTTTTCCAGCACTGGGGATTATTTTTTGACACAACTTTTTAAATATTTAAATGTGTGTAGGCCAGCAGTGTTGCAGATGATGAGGTGTAGTATTACACATGTGAGTAGCCACGTATTGCGCAACAAATGTGGCACTGAGTAGGTGTTGAACGTGGTGTAACTCGTGCTCTTGATGACATTCAAATTTGTGTCTTTAGCATTTCGCCTCTTGCTCTCAAACGAGTTCCAGGATCAGCCTGGCCAGCCTCAGTGCAGGCTGAGAACAGGCAGGGCGGCTGGTCCCAGATCAGTACTGTCAGGGTTGCGCTGGAGGGTGTGGCTGGACAAGGCGCTTGCCTGACAAAACAGTAGGAGTTAGGTGAGCTGTAGGAGGCACCTGATCCACCTGTCCAGCCAGAATTTCACAGCCCATTTCAAAGCTGTGCTGCTTTCTTGCTGTTAATTGTTTAGTTTTCAATTAGTATTTATTGAATTACCATCGCAAAGCACCATCGCATAAAAGTCCCAAAGCCATTAAAGAACAGCAACTGACTATAATTAGCTGACTGTGAAGCACCCACTTTAAAGTACAACACTGAGTAAACAGGAACGTTTCTGGTAGTGAATGAAGTTAGACAAGTTAAGTAAAATACTGCTCATTGCAGAGAGAGACAGTTGTGGTTATTAGAAAGGGTGGACCGATTATCAGCCGGGTCGATTATCAGGGGCCGATATTAGGCATTTTGCAGACTATCGGTATCTGTGTTCAATTTGGACCATCAGCGACATTAAGTAATCGCAAGGTGCGCTACTGTGGCTCCACTGCCATCACTTCTCTCTGTGCCACTTGCTCTAGACTCACTGCTTCATTTAACATCTCACCCACAACAGTTTCCGATTGGCTATATGTCACACGAGTAGCAGCCAATCAACGCTGAAGCCTTGTTGTCACTCACACCACATTCACACACGAACGCACCATGAGGCTCTGAGAAGGAGAACAAGAGAGAGGAGAGTTTGAGCTGAGTTTAATGTTTGTAAAATTCAAAACTTGACAGAGATTTTCCTTTTTTTGGCATATTGGTTCCAAATATCAGTTATTGGCCGATTAACTAGCAATAATCGTTATCGATAACGGCCCTGAAAAAACAATAATGGTCAATCTCTAGTTATTAGAAGTGTAAATCAAGGGTCTCATCACAATACGATGCTATATGGATTCAGCGGACAAGAATCTGATGTCTGCAAGTATGAGACAATGTCAAATGCTGATTTAGCCATTTGTGTTACATCAGAAAAAGCAACGTTTGATCAGTGTTTTCATTTTGGGTCAATGCTATGGATTTTAGGGACCAGACCTTTATCAGTGAATCGATGTATTGTTACATCCCTAGTGTTTATAGGACTATAAGAGGAATCTTAGTTAAAGTGGTGTCAAGTCTCATGATCTATCATCATTCCTGGCCACTGACCAAAACACTGGACCATGAAGGTGGGAAGAGGTGCTCTACACTTCACACGACACCTTGATTTTACTTTCACCTCCATTCAAGCTGGAAAGCAAAGGTCTCTCTTAAAGGCATCACTAAGACACGGTTCAAAAGATCAAGATAAGAGCGCAATAGAAAGAGAGAAAGAGAGAGCACTGCTGTAAACCTCCAGTCAAAGGCACAATGAAGCCTTAAGGGAAAAAAAGGTCTTCACTAATGTTTAACAAGTAACCATTTAAAAAATTGGCCCTAAAGTCATGACACAATTTCCATGTTCAAGTATCACTCATCGCTTGTTGACCACTTCCTGTTTGTCTGCTGGCAATTAACAGAATGTCTGACCTGCTCTATGTTTAACTCGGGAGAACATGGGAAGGACGATATCTTTTTAGGAAAACAAAGAGCAAGTGTTTGCTTTTTTTTGAAGGAGCCAGTTGCCAATCTCATATCACCTGCTGCGATCTCAACATCATCAATAATACGTGATGGAACGTGTTTCAAAATGATCATTTATATCACTATCAATACATGAGTCCTGTTAGCTAAAGAACCTCGACAAATACAAACAAGCGGCCTTTACACACACATACTGCAGACTTTGGGAAGTTAGAAAGATCAAGACACAGCTCAAACGCAAAAATGAAAAGGCTTCTTACATTTCCTGCCTGTAGTTATGGTGGTGCGAGGAAGAATCCAAATCTAACAGGATTTCTGTCTCCATTGAAGATGATCCTGACATAGTTCTTTACTTCATCAGCAACCCAGAGAAGGCAAACAGGATTAATATGTCAAAGTTTCACCAGAATTACAAAATACCTGAAGAGCCATAGTGTGAAAAACTGGATTAATATGATATTGCCGCATGTTGGGCCAAATTCTTGTGTAGATAATCATTAATATAGCAAAGTGTGTATCAAGAACTAAAACAGAACAAACATTCATATTGCTCTCTGTTGTTGTGGAGAGATGAAGTCATCCAAATGTATTAATCTGGTTAATGTCAAGTCAAGTCGAGGGGACAAGATGGGTTAAGAGTGCTACTTGCCCCATGAGCATTTCTGATGCTTACTTTCCATGTGGTGCTTACTTTCCAAAGTTGAAATTAAATTCAAATCCTATTTATTTGTCTTGGCTAACTGCTTAATACAAACCAAAATGCGTTGCTTACATGTTACATAAGTGTTTGTTTGAATATTGTCACAGGGCGGTACAATTTAACCATGATAACTTTACTCAAGATAGCATTTGTTACGATAGAACTACATGCTGCACCCAAACCTGAACAACAATGAAATAGGAAATGCTGATGTCAAAATGTGCCTCGAAACAAGCATACTTTTATCTTCAATATAAATAACCATTTTGCTTCTTGATGTATTCCATATTGTCATAGACAACAGAGAGTCTGGAACTGATTCCAGAAGCATGATCAGAGACGCTGATATAAATCTGTGTGTCGACTCTTTGATACATTGTCTGTTGAAAGGCAGCAAAAGTGAATGTCCCGTTACATCACGCAAGACCTTAGAGGAGGAGGAATAAAGAATACTTTCAATTTTTCAACAGATTAAGAACATTATCCGGGAAGCAGGGGTAAATGTGTCGAAGACAAAGCGAAAGAGTACCCCAGCAAACTCTCAGGGGTGTTTACCACAAGATGTAGACTGATAAGCTTCAAAAACTGCAAGACCAAGTTACACAGCCTTAACAGAAAAAAAAGGCTTTGACGCTACAGAACAATGTGACACTCACAAAATGACTCGTAAAATGAACACAAATACTCTCAAAATGAACCATATTGTAATGATAGTAAGTATAAAGGGCTATTATCATTTTGAAATTTAAGGTACTTTCAGAGTTATTTAATCTTTAAAAAGGTGAAGGGAAAAATTTCTTAATTTTCACACTAAGGCTTTGCATTCATGCATTGGTATTGTTGTCATGACACTGCTACATAAAAGAAGCAATTAACCAAATATCTGAAAAGTTTGAGAATTATTACATTTGGAGCCAAAGTGAAGGAGGTGTTCCAAGTCAATCTGACTTGAAACCAGTATGCACTCATACATCCAGACTGGATAAATAAGGCTAGAACAGGAAATAAAATCTAAATCAAACTTATAAACTGTTGCGTATTCAGCTTCATGACCGTGCACTGACAGTGGGGCTACAGAAAGCAACAGAAATAGAAAGTTACGTTTGCAAAGCTGTAGTGCACAGCGATTTGCACTTCCTGAGGAAAGCCACTGTGACAAACGAAACATTACACAGCACCCCGAGGCCTGGCGTCACCGTTGCAGACGTTTGAAACGGAAAAGTCAAGGTGAAAAATCAAGATGAAGAACTCAAGCGTGGCAACAAACGAGACCTTTGGCTGAAGTACTTTACCCAGCATGCCTTAGTTCAAGGAAGCTGGCGTAACCTCAATGCAATTAGCGATGCTCGGGTGCTCGGGATCCTCGGGGGGTGTGGTGGTGGAAGCACCGTCTGTGTTTGTAGTACGCTGTAATTAATCAGAGCTTTGGCCACATTATTACCGTCCCCTCAGATCACCACCCCTGCTACCAAGAGCCAACCTTATGTCCTCATCTAATTTCATCCCCCCCCCCGTTCTCAATCTCTTTCCCTCTCGCTGTCTCTTTTTTTTTTCTCTCTCTCTCTCTAAGGGTTACTCCAGCTAGCGGTTTTGCAGGCGCAGCACAGGGACCGAACTAAGACGTCTGGGGATAGACAAGCTATCGGTCACCAAAACAAAGTGGCGGCGTAAACAACATCTCCATCGGCGTCGGCGTCGTCTGCTGATCGTCTTTGCCACGAGGCCACCGTGATTACAGCGACCATCGTGACCCTCTAAAAGGGAGATAAGAGCTTTTCTATATCTTCAGCGGCTGCTGGACTGGCTGCGAGCATCCAGCCGGCCCTCCGAGAAGGTTGGCGCACTCCTCAGGGGGACGGGGTGGCGAAAAACAAAAAGGCCATTGAAGGAGAAATGAGATTCAGATCCACGCAGAAGAGGCATTCCATGGGCTGGGGAGAGCAAGATTCTGCCTTCATGCATTCCTCTCGAAGCGTTTTTAAACCAGACCACTGTCCCAGCAAACTAAAGGCCTAAGGCAATGGACAGGGGTTCAAAGCTTCAATACGAGGTTTTTAAAGATGGATAACTTTTAGAGCAACTTCTTTAAGTCAAGGGAAAACGTTTCAAATAAACGCAATTAATTTACTGTCATTAAAAATAAAATACAAAAGCTGAAAAATTGAAAATGTTAAGTGTAAATATGAGCTAGAGTTCGATTCATAAATACCATAAAAGAAATAAATGTATTAGTCTAACTGAAATGTAAATGAAATGTAATTGAAATGTAAAACGGAGACAGTGGCAAGGAAGAACTCCCTTGTGGTTCATTCATTCATTACCCGAACAGCTTAATCCCAAGCAAATGATGAAGACCACCAGCATAATTCAGTTAAATTTGGCTTAATTCCTTGTCAATTTTGGTACAGCATATTCTTAACAATGTACATTTACATGCAGCGAATTCTTGGTCTAATAAACCAGTGAACTAGGTCTGGTACTTTTAGACCCAGTTTCCCACATCGGGATTAAGCTTATGCCTTGACTATGTTTGAGTTTCAATGGTGAATATCCATTAGAACTGCAATTTAGACCGAGACTAGGCCGAATCTTTGTCCAAGAAACCTCCCTGTAAAGTCCAATAAAGGTGTAATAAGCAAGTAAGGCTTGAGGTACAGTGTAAACCTACACAAGGAAGCGTCCTCAAAACCAAAGATGCCAATTATCTAAGTGAGCAAGTAATTATTCGCCACAGTACAATACACAGTGCACCACAACGAAATGTGACCTCTGCATTTTACCCATTTGTGTAGAAGTGCTTGGGGACGGTTCTGGAGATGCACCGATACAACTTTTTCTGATCCCGAGTATCGATCTGATACCAGATTTTAATTAATAAATTGTGTATTTCAACGTGAGGAGTAGATTGAGATTATTCTGTTATGCGGAAATAGGAAATATAAGGAATAAGGAAATACTTGACTTAATTACTGTTTTCCTAACTAACAATGTAAATATTACACACCCATAGGTATATGCTAAATTATTTATTATTCATTACACTTCTGTAATTTTGTGACAGTCCTTAATGCTGCGGCGCTTACACCATCAGGAATACATAGGAACCAATCTGCTGTTAAGGTCTGGACGATCAGGATGGTCATAGAACGAGATATTTCATTCTCCAGTGTTGTTTTTCCTTTAATCAGTTCATCTGGATGGTAACATCATCACAGTTATAGGGCTTTACAATGCCATTAAAAGCGTGATTATGCACCATAAAATAAGCATGTGCAATATCTTTTCTAAGAGTGACTCACGACTAATCCCCAAATCAACTGACGTTCTATAAAGAGACAGAGACAACAAAAATAGTTTTATTGCTTTATGTTATCTTCTGCAGTGCTTAAGGGAGTTAGAATGTGAATTTATGTGTTTAAAATTACTTTTTCTTTTCCATAATCTCAGAGAGAGTAATTCTTGTCTGACTTTGTACAGTTTGCATGTTATAATGGTAAAACAATGTAACAAAAACTGGAATAATGAGATTCGTACTGAGTTCACTCTGGTGGCTTTCATCCCTCCAATCAATGCCTTGACCCCCCAGTTCACTGACCGCTCGGACACCGCCGTGTTTGTAAGCTGGAAAACTTCTCGATGTGGTTCAGTTGAGGCTGGGTTTAAGTTTCACAAGGTTAGTACATTTGTGTGTGTGTTTGAGGCTGATTCAAAACTCAGTCACTGAAATTTTGTGGTCAACTATTTTGTGGTCTGCTTTCCACTGCGCAAAAAAGCCATTCATTCATCAGACCGTGTGTGTGTGTGCGTATCCTGAAGAGTTCTCCTCTTCTATGGGCTAAAAGGAACGTCAGCAAAGAGCAAACAAAGGCGTAACTGAGAACGTGATGCATGTGAGGCAAACGCTTGACCTATGACCTTTACGCACCACGAGAGCCGCTGGACTACACCCCAGCCTCCATTACAGTTACAGGGTAACTGGCATTAACAGCTTGCCAAGGTCAGAGACACAATAAAACCCATAAAAAACAGTCTTACAGTCAGTCCAAAAACATTCTGCCCAAAGTCATACACCGGCCTTAATCAGATCCGTCATAACTAACAAGCACAGATAAGACAACACATGAAACACTACGAGCAACTGTCCATCAATCTATCTATTCACCTGTTCCATCTCTCTGAATTGCACCTATTATTTCTATTCCTATTCATGTGAACATTATCTTATTATCTTATGCACCTGTTCTTACGTCCTCCTCAAGGCGTTGGAACTCCAGGTGTGACAGGTGCAACGTCACGGCCCACGGCCAAAATGCCAATGGGTGTAGCCAGTTTCATTGAAGGTTCCTGTCATCACACCTCCAGTTTGTGCGTGTTTGGCTGTGCGTGTCACATAGGGACGAAGGAGCGACACAGTCTTGCCCATGTCGGTTATATCATTCCGCTTTAGACATTTGTTCACATAATGTCAAACAGACAACAAAAGGCAGAAATCATCTCCAGGTTTGAGTGAAATAAGTCAACCAAATGACATCAAGCTGTTTCATTTTGGGTTTACAGATCTTTGGAACTGGCTGAGTTATGGATGATGTGATGAAGTTCACGCTGAATTGACCGGCCCACTCTTTCTGTCAAGCAAATATAAAAGCGGTCTTTCCACATGACACAGCACTGCACTTTTTCCATTCATGAAACTGAAGCTACACAGCAAAATCTGATCAAGTCAAGCTGCTTGTCAAAAAATCTCTTATCAGTTCATGTCTCATCTCATAAGTCAATTTAAAGTTCATTTCACTCCTGTTTCCTCACCAAAGTGTTGTCATGGGACCGTGAACATGGCCAAAATCACAGCTCTGCTTGACATCAACCTGAACAATAGAGTCCGGATTTGCAGTCACGAAACACCAAATCAACTTACAGGATAGATTTCAACAATGTAATATTTTTAATGTGTCAATTAACGCTGTAGCAATTCAGCTGACTCTTGGTGTGATATATTCTCTCAAGGGAATTTTTTAAGGACAACTTGTGCAACTTGTTCAAGGTGAAATCTTATAAAAGTTGGTGCAAAGATTTGCCTTACAACAATTATATTTGTTATTATAATAGGACACATTATGACAACTGTAATTCACATATTGTTAAATACTCTCACACACCACTCTCTGGTGGATCCTACAAGGGTAAAATACACAGCAAATTCAGGCATCATAACCAATGGTCACACGACGTCATTTCTAATGATCGCGCTGCAAAATAAGCATACTGTAAAAGCATATTGTACCGCACCACTCAGTGGAAAATCTGCATGTGATGCTTTTATGTTCTATAGAATCTTATTGTGTTGCACTGGGAGATATTTCTCCCACAAAAGCACAATATTTACAAAAGCATCACATAGATTGCAACTTCAGCAAGACAAATAAGGGCAAGAGGAGCTCAACAGTGAATGTGCCAGCATTAAAGAGCATTCTAAAATGTGGCTACGACTGAATGAAAACTAATGGCACACCAAAGGGCACAATGAGTAAGAGCAGCTTTCACTGACTTTCGGTCTTTAAGTAGAGCTGCTGTGTTATTATACTGTGACACAAGATTCATAATATTAGACACCCACACAGTTAAACAAATTCAATAATACAGTCTTTTAAATCTTTAATGTGAGCACTACTGAAAATTAAAGGGTGCAAAAAAAGTGTAGAAAACAATGTCATTGACAAAATGGGTGTGTGCTGAGCACACAGTCATATTTCAGTGATGTTATCACACACTTTAGACAAGGAGTCACCACAGCGACTAAAGATGTGTGTAAAAAGCAGCAGGGCACAATGGAAAGGCTTTGAAAGTGTCATTATTTTGCAGATTTTGCCTAAACATCTTAACAGGGACAGACAAGCCAGACCGGTCTGACACTCTCTCTCTCAGTCTGTCCCACCCTCATTACCTCCCTCCCTCCTTCTCTCTCCATCCCTCTCTTTCCCCTCCCTCCCTCCATCTCACTCCTCCCTCTCTCCCTAATGCTCTTTCTCTCACAGAACCACAGATGTGAAGTGTGCAATTAACTGCTCTGCTTTCATTCAGGTACACACATTTATTAAGAAAGTTCAACAGCTGAAATCAGGTAAGGTTTGTGCTGTTGTGTCCGTGTTTTGAGTGGCTTAACATGAAGTGCCAGATCAAAACCCGTATTAAAGATTAAACCCTGGTTAAAACCCTTATCCTCAGTGGAAAGAGACACCTGGACCCTCCCCCATCTGACTTTACCTCCCTCAGGAGGTGTGTGTGTGTGTCTGTGTGTGTGTATGTATGTGTGTGTGTGTGTGTGTTCTGAGATGGTTGTGTACAAACTATCCCCGAGATGCCTGTTAATCCAAAGAGCAACGCCCATAGGTGCTCTAACACACCTGCTACTACAAGCACAACCTAGACACTACACACACGTATTACACGAGTATTTCTAACTATCTATATATAATAAGATTTTTCAAACCCTTATTTTTAAAAATAGAAGTAATAAAATCTGAAGACGTTTTCAATTTCTAACTTTAAAGTGTTTTTATTTAAGCACGTTTCTCTTGTACACCTTACTATAACAAAACCTATCAAGATTTCACGCCTTAGTGTTGACGTTTGCTCCTCAACAACTTTTAAATACAAGAAAACACGTGCGCAAAAGCACACACTGTCAAAAAAAATTAAGCTTTCGTGTCGTACATCAAATCCTCAATGACATCGAAACAAAAACACAGACATACCCACCATGTCATTAGATCTAAATTTTCCATCTCACTGAGAACGTCCGTTCCTCAACAATTTTGCGATTATCCCCTCACCACCATATTCCGCCAGGACTTTGAAAACAACTCTAAACTCTGAGGAGAATTTTCCTTCTCTTAAAACCAAATTGACAGAAATGACATCTAAAACCTTGAGCAAAAAATCAACTCCCACAGGGCAGCAATGTAACAATACTTCCGTTCCTGTCACTAAAAACTTTCTGATGATCGCCCCGGACGTGAGCTCCCGAAACCAGAATCTTATGAACTTGAGAGAATGAGAATTTATACATCACACCTGTTGAGAGACATCTACGGATATACCATACCTCTGTGTAGTAACGCGTACTGTCTCGGTCCAGTTCACCGATGTAGTACTGCTCCAGCCACCGCCGCGCGTTCGCCGAGTGCCGGTGCGGCGGTCCGTCCAGCTGCGGGCTGATGTCCTTCCCGGAGCGGCGCAAGATCAGCGGCTCGCCGCCGGGGTGCATCCGCAAGAAAGCGGTCACGTCGTAGACCCGCGTCCCCACCAGCACCCAGCACGACTCCTTAGTGCAGTGTCTCGCCACTTCCGTCTCTGAGAAGAAGCGAGGGGACACCGAGGGCGACATTTTGCGAGAAATATCGGGGTGTCCGTTTAAAAAAAAATAAAAAGACAATTTAACGCGACGACCCCGGCTGTCCAGCTGAAATCGCGATCTACACACTAGCGTCCAGGCGCCTCTCACGCCCAGCTCTTAGCGACAGCTCATTATCATCTCATTAATTATTCACTACCCACAATTCCTCTGACAGGCACCTGTTGAGTTAGGCGGCTTAAGAGGCTAAAAGCGTGGTGTAAACTCTGATAGTTTCTACAACGGGGTCTCTTACATTTATCTGTTAACGTCGGCGTTTTTATTCATTCACTTATAAAATGTAAATATTTTAGAACACCCTCAGACCTCCCGCGTTTCGCTCTCGAAGGCGTGGCCTGGAAAAGTGACGCGATTCACCTGTTTCACCAGCTTTTTTTTTTTTTTTTTTTTACACAGGTGGGAGTGACGCCTGGGTCAGAGAGGGGCATTGAGTCGCGTTTTCATTCGAGTGAATTTTTATCGGTTAATCGCCGTGAACTGGTGATCCATTTTGGGGATTTGTCGCCTCGTTTCGCCCCGCGTTAAGCTGCTCTGAGCGGCGAACGGACTCGAGAGGCGCGCGCGCCGCCCTCGGCAGTGCAAACTTATCAATCATAAAAGATGAAACCAAACACTAGCAACATGTTCAGTCAAGATTTTATTAGTATTAGTTTTTGAAAATTCCTACAAAATATTATCGGACCTTGGCCCCTACAGGCATATTGGAGCTTATGTTGAGGAGAGAAATTGGAGTCGCAGAGCTTTTAGAGTTGTAAATAATTCACTAGAGTCCATGACGTTGCCAATTCTTAGTTTGGAGAGTTAATAACTCGCGGCTTTTATTCAAATTGTAATGATACAGACTCCGTCAACTTCCACACACCATGGTGGATGAAGTCTAACTTGGCGTCTCTTTTACAAGAAGGCTGGGCAAATTGTTAACTATGCGATAAATATGCGTTTACTGGGCATTTTTATGAGAGAAAAAACGTTGCATTCAAAACAACATAATATATCATATGTATTAATTATTTTATCTTATTTTATCTAGGTCACATAACCACAAAATGCGTTGTCCTTTTGAATTCAATTATTATTTCTCCTATATAATAGTACATAACTCAATATTTATTTATTTATTTTATTTTATTTTTACAATTCATATAATTCTAGCATTAAGTGAAATAATGGGTTGTGATGGTCGATTTGGTTGTAGGAACGTTAAAATAAACAAACAAACAACAAAAAAACAGCACAAAATATCTCAGACATTAACATCACTCCTCTTGCAATATCTGCACTTTTTCCTATCAATAATTGATTGGTTTTGTCAGTAGTAAGTCACTTTCTTCTACGTTATAACCTTCGACACTCTTTGTCTTCATTTGTCTGAAGGTCACGTATGCATTTAATATTTATTGAAATAAAAAAGGTGCTACAATCACCTCAGTTTATTAAAGAAAGAACGATTAATTAATCTAATATATAGTTTTGGCTCATTAATTTGTGTGCAGATGTGCTCAAAAATCTACATATTATCTACATATTTTTCCTTGAAACTGGGCATCAGCATGTTTTCTTTCGTGGCCTAAAATAGACTTTTTCGGAGAACTGGTTCTGCAACATGTTTGGTTTGTTCAGAATTTCTCCACATCAGGTTAGACCACATTAAGGTAAATTTGCAGCTGGGTTTCAATGTATTGTCAGGTTTTGTCTCCAGGTGGCAGTAGAACCCCATCATATCAACCGATTGTGACCAAGTTTGTGCCTCTCATCCAACCAGAGACACTAATTATTAATTCTTATTACTGTATAACTGATTTAATACATATAAATTATATTGTATAATGATATAATATTATTTGTTTATTTTAGCTCACTTGTTATCACCATACTGGAAACCTGATGTACTACAGGGAATGTTTATAAAACGTCAATGAACAGATTGTTTTACTCTGTGAGATAACAGATTGGTTTGTCTTTTTGCATAAATATCTTTTTTAAATATTTCAGTTCGTTTCTCAAAACATTTTGGGTTAGGTAAAACTAAAATTTCTTAATATTAAAACAGCAATGTGTAAATTTTTGGTAACAATGAACTACAGAGCAGTCAGAACTAAGTAGGCATTCCTTGGCCGTCTGAGGTCACTTTTAGATGAATAACTGCTATAGCCTGGGGCAAGTTTTGCAAATTTCAAATAAATTCCTCTCCAGAACACTAAGCTCACTTACAAAATATAGGCACCGTTCATTCATTCATTCTCCGAACTGCCAAATCTCAATCGGGGTCACGGGGGGACCGGAGCCCATCCCGGGAACTTACGTGTACAAGGCGGGGACCAACCCTGGGCAGGCGCCAACACACTGCAGGGCACACACACCCACACAATCCCACCTCCGCCCACACGGGGCCAATCTAGAGCCGCCAGTCAACCTATAGTGCATGCCTTTGCACTGTGGGAGGAAACCAGAGCACCCGGAAGAAACCCACGCAAACACAGGGAGAGCATGCAAACTCCACACAGAAAGACCCTACAGCCGTCCCCGGGGTTCGAACCCAGGACCTTCTCGCTGTGCGGTGGCAGCGCTAACCACTGCAGTATAGGCACCAGTAGGCCCTTAATTAAAATTACACAATGCCTTTAACAAGAATGTTTTTCATAACAATTATTCATTATGTTTACATTTACCAAATACAAAGGGTACTGTACCTAACCCCACAAGGCTACTTAGTACCAAACACAAAAGAGTACAGAGTACCAAAAACTAAGTTTTGCTAAGTGCCAAAAAAGGGTACTTAATACAAAAACTAAAAGTGTATTTAGTACCAAACATGAAGGGTACTACGTACCAAAAACTAAAAGGGTGCTTAGTACCAAACACAAAAGGGTACTGAGTACCAAAAACAAACAAAAATGTGCTTAGACCAAACAAAAAGGGTACTTAATACTAAAACTAAAAGTATACTTAGTACCAAATCTAAAGGGTACTTAGTACTAACAGTAGTTTAAGTTATTGAGCGTAGTCTAACGTGTTGCTAATTTTGTTTTCGCTGCTGTTGGCGTGATTCGAATACAACACAATAGAAAACTTAACAAGCTTGTACAGAGACACATTTGCCAACCTTCGGTTAACCTACATTCAACACTCTTTGGTAAACCAAGCCTCTTTAACTTTAGAGTTGATTAGTTTTAAATTGGAACTGGATGCTTTTATCAACGTTTCTACTGGGCTTATCAACAAGAATCATAGAGTCTGCTGAAGATGGCCTACTTCAGCAAACCAGAATAATCCAACAGGACCAGGTTCCACCCGGACGTGACGACCACCCCATTGCCGGTCAGGCTGGAGTAAGGTATAAACTGCACGTAGTTGCACAACAGCCGTAAGAAGTTTGTCATCCATTTCATCTTCCCCGTTCTTCCTAGAAGGCATCTTTGTTCTCCACCTGAGGCCTCTAAATTTACCCAGAGAGAACAAAAGCCAGTTTAATAATTGACAGCATGTTAGCAGGGTAGCGTGGCTGAAACGTGAGACGTTACCTTTTGTTTACCGTGGTGTGCAAGGTGTGGCCACGGACTGCAGGTGAAGTCACCAGATGATGCCGGTGCAGGAGGCGGGGCTCTGCTTTCTGTCTTGCTCTAGTTGGTCAGATCACAGGTGTCTGTAGATGGCCGTAACTATAAATATGCCATCCTGAGTCTGAGGGGACAGAAGCTTCTCACAGAGGATACAGTAGCATCTTTAGCACAGGGAGAACATCTGCACACGCTGCGCGCCATGGCGACTGTAGTCCCAGTGAGTATTAGCATGTAATATTATCTTGTTGTTAATAAATATGATTTTATATATAGTTGTTATAATATTATTTTTTTATATATATATACATATATATAATTTTAGGGTTATTTTTAATTATTTGTTTATGTTGGTCATTGAAAATAATCAACTGTAGCCACTTATTTCAATTAACTAAGTAAATTGGATCATTGAAAGTAAAAGTAAAAAAACATGAAGCAAAAAGTTTAGAATCATATTATCATATCATTATCAATCATATTATTAACTAAGAACCAATTATAAATAACTAATAAGAAGAAAATGTTTAAGCTATATAATGCCATTCACAAACCCTTGGTTGAATAACAAGAGGTTATGCTTTCTGAGCTTTAGCACATGAATAGTTTATAAGAACTCCTAATATTCTTACTGACATATTAGGCCGAGTCTCAAACTAACTTAAATATGGCTTTCCACTCAGTTTTAACCACACTACACAAATAATAACGCTTCGTAATCAGGGACCAGAAAAGTGATACACTCTAAGCTCACAATTAGCATTGTATTTAATTAATTTAGTTTGTTTAAACCTAATTAGTCCAGCTGCAAATTAATCATGTTTGGGTACTTGCTGAAGTCTGTGTCTTGAGCTCTTTTCAGACTGTGTGGTGTGAAATTTCCTTGTTAGGACTTGGTGCTGATCAGGTGTCAAGTGAAAAAAAAACTTTTTGTCTTGAAGCTAGCTTTATATAGTCTATTGTGAGTTACGTCTGGCCTTAGTGTGCGTTTATCAGTGAGTATTTGGTTTCGTATGTAGGTAATTAACTGTCTTCCTGGCTGAAAGATGGGGAGCAGCAGCAGGGCTGATGGAAATGTCTAATTAATTTGCAAAGTTTACACAACAGTTAACGTTTATTTATATTCTATCCTTGATATGCAGCTCAAAGTGTCCCAAAAAGAGAAAAAGCCAAAAAAATAAAATTTACTGCCAAGACACAATACAAAGAATACTAAGCACAAACTAAATGAAAGCACTCTAAATACATTTTTTAAAAAAATGCAATATAATGGTTGAATGGAACTCAAACTCAATCATTTTCTGTTTTGTTTTTTAATCACAGTGTGCGTCCTGTTATGCCAGCAGTATACACCCCATGGGGTTATTTGGCAGGGGGCCTGGGGGAGGCTACATGTCTCTTTTAACGTATCACGGGCCCCGGTGGACTCCACAACCCCGGCTGGCCTACCACGACCCAAAACTGACTCTGCGTCAGATCTGTCATATGCTGCGCGTCATGCGAGAAATCCGGGATCGAGAAGCAGCTGCCGTTGCAAGGTGAGATGCTCCCCACAATGTGATAAATATGCAGAAGGGGAAAACATTTTTAGACATTCTAATTCTCTCTGATCAGACTAGAAAATCAACTTGCTACATTTTTAACTGATTATTTCAGATAGTAATTCATCTAATGATTTTTACACAAACAGATCATGAAGTATATTTGAATCCTGATGAAGTATATCCTACCAGTATATTTAGGCAATGTTGTGATTATGGCATTCTACAGCATGTTTAAGAATCATGTCAGGATTGTTGACATTCGGCTCACTGCCTTCCTCTTGTCATGTTCACAGGAAGCAGGGAGCATCTTCAGCCACCCCCAGTTCTCCCACCATCAAATCAGAAAAGCGCTGCCTGCCCGCCTGCTTCCGCCGCAGACGCAGTAACAATATCAAGAGAGTCAGCTAAAGCCCAGAGCCTCCACAGACCTTTACATCGGCCCTCACTGGGGGCAACGTATTTTAATTTAAGGATGGAGCCTAATTCCATCTGCCCAGATGCATGAGAGTGGTGCAGTTTCCCCCGTTATGTTGGACTCTGTTGTTCAAAGGGACATTTGTCCAAAAAAAGAGAAGAACTGCAAGGAAGAGAACGACAGAAGATTTGGATACATCCTTCTGTGTGCTGGAATCTTTGGATGATGCCTCACATTAATGTCCCTAGAAAGACACATTCAGAATGTTGACTCTCAGATATCACTTGTTAATCTTTAAAAAGCTAAATTGTATTGATTTTGTTATCATTCTGTTCATTGCTTATTGTTCAAAACTTAAATAGTTCCTTTTCTATCAATTAGAAGAGTCTTGGGCATTAAAGCTAGAATATCCTTATCAGAAATGCTAATAGGTCAGAACTATTTTTTGAGTTTGTGTTTGTGGTTGTGAGTGAGGGGCCTGGTGCCCAGTGTTTCCTCTTGTGATGGGAATCTAGTGGCTGGTGTGTGCTCCCGTGCTGAATCTGAGCCGGCCACAGACTTCATAAAGTCGCCACTGACCCTCTCTGTTCAGATGGGGACTTAAATAACTCAGAGGCTAAAAATAGTTGTGAAGTTAATGTCTTTTCTTTTTTGTGTCTCTCTGCTGTGTTAGTTAAGGTGTTCTGATGTCATATAATAAAGTTGTTTGACTAAGAGGAGATTTTGGACTACATACTGTGCCTCTAAAGGTTTATGATGTAGATGGTGTTTAATTTACATTCATTTAAATTCATGTTTGGGGCAAATGTGGGATTTTTAAGGTTTATTTTTTAATTTTATACAAAATTATCAGCTAATATAAAAAATTTACAACAAATAAATGATTGAAACATTACAGGCCTCAATTGTTTGTAACTAAAGGGCGGTGCTGGTGGAACAAGTGAGACCAAACCTATTAGGAAAAAGCTTAAATAAGTATATTCTCAAACCAGTAGAGATTCTTGTGGCTTTTTTGTTTTTGTACCATCACAGATTATAATGTGAACAGAATCACAGAATCTGCTGCTTAAAAGTTGGCATTATTCTGCTCTATTAATTATTATTGCTATTAATTTTGAGGAATAAAACAAACTTTATCTGGTTCATATGATGTTGGAAAAACTGGTCAAAAACATAAGCACATCTTAAACCAGTCACAAGTTTCTCATGATCCAACTGTGATGCTCTAAATATACGTTTTGATAAGATTTTTTAAGCACACTTTACCAGCAAGGCAATTACTTAATGCTCACAATCAGCTGAGTTTGAACAGGGTTCACAGCTTTACAGGGTAAACAAAGTTTTGTTCTGACAAGGCCAGCCAGAGCTGTGATCATCGCTGACCGGACACTGGCTGGCTGTGCTCCGACATCAAGGTCTTTGAATATTTCATAAGGAAGATGCTGGAAGAGAGCAAGCCACAGCGGAGTCAGGTTGTAGGACAGGAAGCAAGAGCTCAGGTGTCTTCTCATGGTCACAGGGAGCTCAGTCATCATCACACACACACATCAACAGCATGCTGTTAACCGACTGCAAATTTCTCTTCTAGTGGATGGCAAAAAACGAATGCATTTTTTTGCCCCAACAAATGGAGCTTTGTGTTTTATGGGAAAGCAGCTGGATGGAAGGCAATGCTGCAGGTGTTAGGTTAACACTTCTGACCACAACCTGGTATTTTTTGGGAGTAGCTGGATGCATTAAGCAAACAGGCTAGTTACTACATTCATAAAATCCACCCTTGCAGGTCAGTTTTCAGAATTTTCCCTGAGCAATCTAATCAGATTGTAGTTTCTGAATTATTAAATGACTGAAATAGCCAACTGTCAGGATTTAATTCAACTCAGAAACCAACACTGCTTGTGAGGCTCCACATTGAAAACCAGGTCTAGACATTGTGGCTGCTAATTCAACACTGCTCTCAACTGTTCTGACACTGAAAATCTGTTGGTTTTTTATCATACGCCTCTGCAAAACTGCTTTACAGAAATCCAAATACACGCTTTTAGAGACAGACCTAAGCTGATGGTGACAAAGAAAAACTCACCCCAGAGTGTAAGGTTGCAGTCTGAATCCAGGATGGAGTCTCCCTCAGCAGATAGACTTGTAGACTTGGACAGACTTCAGACCTCCCAGCCTAATTATCACTACTCAGCAGTTATCATATTCTAACATTGGAAAGGCATTGGAAATTCATACCTCTACTTAGTCCAAATCAACCTCTGAGTCTTACATTAATTCTACTGTAAATGTAGTTATAGTTTTTTGGGAGGGTAATCACATGCTCGCAATGAATTTGCTCAAGAATTGTAGCAGGAGTCACCAAGACAAACCCTATAAATGCAACTGCAACAAACCAGATCCCAATTGTTGGCATTCAGATTACTGCTCAGTGTTGGTGTTCTTACTATAGGATGACATACGAAAGCATGAAAATAAATTAAGATGTGGTAAGTCAAAGTATGGGCTATATGATTCTGACAAAGGAGATGGAAATTTTAAGACTATACTATAACACTTTAAAGACTATATAATGTGTAGAGTTACAATATTTTAACACCCCTTACAAGAACAAAATGTTTGCGACAAGCTTGCGGCAAACTTGGGGGTAATTTGTGCCAAACGGTGGAGTTTGCCATAATATATTGCCACAAGTTTCCATTGTCAGCCATTTGGGAAAACTTTTGGAAATGATTTGCCAAAACAATTTGCCAGTAATGGTAAACTTGTAGTGAGGTTTTCGTTAACAAATTATGCTTGAAGTCTACCACAGGTTTGCCACAAACCTAATTTACGTGTCAAAATATGACCTTGCTGCAATTTTCCGGTAACAATGCCCAAGGGTAAGAGCAACTGTTTGCCTGAAGCCTAAAATTTTTGTAAGGGATGCTCACAAGTTATTTTAGTACAAGACCACAAATTAAATTACACTTTCACACTGCAGTCTCTTCCATCCCATACTTAATGGCTTGAGCCTGATCACCTCCGGTACCGAGAGCAGAACGGGAAGGCTTAAATAGTCGGTAAATGTAAACAAACATATGCATGCAGCACATCAACATCACCGATAGAATCTCGTCTAAAAATCTTAAACAACAAATGCCGCCTAAAGACAACACAATTCCAACACCAAACACATAAATAAACAAAGAACAAAAACACTGTGTAGGTCTACGTGGAAGAAATATGGCTGTAGAATCTATACTACTACTACGGCTAACCATGCATACCGTATATCTTATGAAAGCAGAGACTGCAGATTTCACAGATAATGGGTTTTTTTTGGCAAACATGATTTTTTTTATCATGTTCTGCTGTGTTGCATCTTCCTTTATTCTGAACCAGTAACATGTACGCTGATTCCACAGTAATCTCACAAGTGTTACCTTTATAATGATGCCAAAAGCATAAAAATATACATTGTGGTTGCTGAGATATAAACATTTTATTTTGGGTATCTTTTTTAGAGCAAAAATCTGTAAAACAGCCTCAGGGCTTAACAGGTTAAAACTGGCCTGAGACATCTTTCAAGTGGACTACCAAACAATCATGCAAATAGTACAAATCCCACCACAGTTTTAGACACCCCAGATATCAAAATTACAGGTATGTGACTTTCCAAAGAGACATTTTTTTCAATTGATAAACCACCACACTACTGTTAATCAAGGCTTTTTCTAGGACACTTGGCACATAGTCAGATTAGCATGAATGAATTCAAAAGCTGAAATCGTACCAGGTCTAGACATCTTCACAGACTCCAAGACGACTGGAACTGAGACCACTTTCCGTGTGAACCCAGTTCACAGTCTCTAAGCGTCCCTTTGATCCACCATTCACACATCCCAGGCTGTAATGGCTGTTTGGCCTCATGTTTGTCATACTAACCGAATGGCCCAAGGGTTCCCTCAACATAAGATACTGTCCAGTGTCTACAGTCTGCTACTGAACCCAAGTTACATAAGATGTTATGCAAGACATTTTGTTAATATAAGTTTACTGCCAAGTGACAATGTCAAGAACAGGGGGTCACCCAAGGAAAGACGTCATCGAGTACGTGTCCCTTAATGTTTGGGGTGTGCAGTTTTGACCTGCTTGGAGTTTCCTTCTACATTATGAAGTCTCCATAATGGGTCAATGGGTCCCTGGCCAAGACTCTTAACCTCAAGTTGCCTCAGGGAAAACTTCCCCCGAAATTAGGAAAAATGGAAGCCGATCCGGTTTAGATGCTGTCTATATAAAATGTAAAGGTAAACTGCTCTGGAAGAATTCAATATGAGCACAAATTTGTTCCAACCATTTATAGTTCACAAAACAAACAGGAACTTGTATTTCAAGCCATTTACTGTGGAAGTCCAGGCCTAATAGACTTATGTGGCACATTAGCTTTAAGCTTAAATTCATTGTTAGCTACATGGGCATCTCTGGGTACTGTGCTCCATTCTGTTGTTTTAACATTCTTTAACTTCAACATTGTAACAGGGCAAGGTTTTTTGCACCCATATTGCAATTAAAATCTAAATACATTGTGCTCATCTAAACCTCAATCATGTTAAGTCTGGAAAAAATGCTCCAAGTTACAAGCAGCTCTTCTGAATTGGGAATTTGAAATGAATAGACCTGTTCCAGGTAAAGTGATCACAGAGTCTACAGCACCATTGTTATGATGGGTAATGATGCCCAGAGAGTGCAGAGCCAGATGACTTGAGTCTCTGCCCAAGAATTCCAAAAACTATGGCCAATCCAAACCTCTTATGAATACAGACTACAGTAAAGATGCATTCACAGGCTGCTTTCCCTAACCCTTTCTAAGGCCACTGAGTCAAAACCTATGGGTGTTTGTCTGCTTTGTCACTGTGCATGAATAGACAAGACTGCACCAGTAGTCAGCTTTAGAGCAAAGAACTGGTGTTCGACCGCTTGTTTTAGGCATTAAACCTCTCTTGCTTAAACTCCACAAAAACTGCTGAACCATGGACACACAAATGCCATGACAATGTAAATGTAATTCAAATTAGTCCCAAATTGCTCCAGAGAGATTGTCAAATGCCATACATGTAAAATGATCATTGATGAATGCGCCTGATGAATGACTACAGCTGTAGATATCCTGATGTAAAATTTTAATTTTCTGGACTCTCAATGGTTTGTGGAAAACAGACCTAGAACTTGAGGATTTCGTCTTCTTGAAGGTTCACGTGACAGAGCCTGAAACCGAGTGCTTTTATTTAAAGAGTGTACAGAGGGCACTGAAGGCAGAGGTAAGCATACATCTCCTGGACTTTAATAATAATGAGAAACCCCAATTAAGAACGAAACTGAGAGTAGTAGGAAGGAACAGCAGTAAACAAGCGGAACACTGCCCCATTCCCAAGCAAGCTAGACAGACGGCATCCAGCAGGGGACCAAAACGAGTGGAGAAATCGCGTCAGACATCTGAGCCTCGTGTACTGCAGGGAGCCACAAACAAGTTGCCTTCTGTTACACCACTCCGGCTTCACGTGAGCCTGCTGCCAGACACGCGAGAACGGAGGAATTCACACTAAGAAGTTCACTATCTTCTGTTTATCTACACCACTGCTTCTCGGCGCAGGAAATGAGCCAAGTCTGGTGTTACAGAAATGCTAACCCGCGCAAATCAGCGAATGGCCCAAGAACAAAAAAGGAGATTGATCCACATCTAATCAGAGGTTAGTTAAGTTTTTTTTTCCTTTTGCTGTCAAAGCTTTTATTATCTCTATAGCATAATATCTGATAGTTTTACAAGCCAGACTTTGGACTATCAGTATAAAGGTTCACAGTGTTCTTAACATGCTTGAGACCGAATGTGATACCCTGACCAGAATAGGCCTCTGGTCTGACGTGTAAAACCACAGTATTCAGTAACTCACAGTATTCTGGATCTTTCCTCAAACTGCGGGATTCAAACTGGCGACCGTCCAATCACAGGGCAAACTCCCTAACCATAACGCTACCACCTATACCCTAGTGTGGAGGTAGGATAGAGCCAGACTTCAAACTCAACGCCCTCTTGGTCCTTAACCAAGCAACAATCACATTTACATTTAGGTTCCCAGCAATTGGCAGACATCCTTATCCAGAATGACTTCTAGTTCATTATTACAGGGAGTAACTTGGGCTTGAGAGTCTTGCTTAGGGTACCAAAGATGGTTCCTTGGACACCCTGAGATCACCTCAACAACCGAAAACCTGTAGGAGTGCCAAATTAAATGGTTTTCTGAATATATCAGAAATGCTAGTCAGTGCAGCATTTACATTTGCAACTTTTATGAGACTCTCATTTTCTAATGACAGTCTACAACTTGAGGTTAAGGGGCTTCAACTAGGGTTCCAAGAGTTACTTCTCCTAATCCAGCATTTCTTTCGAGTTTCAGGTGAATTTATTCCTGGAAGTTACAAAATCTGGCAGTTGGCAGCCATTAAGTAGACCAAACGCAGTGAATAAAGCTCACTCTTGCTGTAGAACTTCAACTGCAACTCCGCAAATTGTTCAGTCCCTTAACACAGGGTTTGATTTATACTATAAATCAGTGTACAGTATAAAGCTAGTGGAATGATTTAATTGAAGAACAAGGTACCCTATTATGACAGCACTCACCATGACCAGTTTATGTCCTCAAAACAGTCCCACAAGCGGTAGAGAGACAAGCAATCACACTGTCGCACTACCACGCTATGTGTAAAATCACTGCTTGAACATGACAAGATCACTTTCCCTTTACACGATTAGAAACACTTAGCATTTTTCAATCGACACATTTCTTCACTTTCCTCTCCTCCGATCTGCCAAAGAGTCTGCAAAAACCACAGGAGACGTAAATCTAAATAAAATCATTTATTGTCATTAATATTGTTCTACCTAAGAGCAGAGAAAAAGAGGTCCACCATGCCACTTCTTTAGGGCGGTGCATAGACAGCACACGGGGGTCTGAATACTGAACAGACAGAAAGACAGACCAATGAGGAGGGAGGGGGTGGGGCTCAATCTGCTCTTCGCTCTCCATGCTTAATCAATCAATGGGAGGGGCCAAAGGGCTGGGAGAGGAGTGTTTAAAGGAGAAGGGGGGAAGGGTAGGGTCTATTCCTCTCAGGGCTTTTCACCTAAAAGATAAAATACGGGAGTGGGTTGGAGGGGGACCTTCTAGACCTTCGAGCTAGCAGGACCTGGGAGCCTGCAGGGTTACGGGGGGGCAGAGCAACCTTGTCTGACACGCAGAGAGACAACGTGTTTGGGTGTGATTGTGTGTGTGTGTGTGTGTCTATGTGTGTGTGTACCAGTGTATGCAGATCGGTGTGTGACTCAGAGAGAAGGTGTTAACTGGTCGACGCTGCTTTGATCCATCTTTCACTGTACACTTAAAGAGGTTCCTGCCACAAGGGGTAAAAAGTTGAGGTAACACGTTCCGTTCAGGTTTCTGAAAGATGAAAAAAAGTAGTCAAAGTTCACTTTTATATTTGTAAGCTTTTTTTTCTTTGTTCATCTTATCTTTAACCTTAACAAAAGGAATAAATCCTGGTATATTTCTAGGTACAACAATTGAGAGAATCCAGGTTGTGGATGCTTGTAAATAATTTAATTGAAAACTTACAATGGTTTCACCGAGCTGCATTAGATCCTGCTGATCCTACAGTGCTGTCTGCATTGGCAAGAGACTGTTCCTTCAGGACTGGATCTTAAGAGAAAAGAAGACCCCAAGTTAACAGTAAAGATCACATCCAGCACACAACATATCTCTAAATGTACCAGAAGTCAAGGTTTAAAAAACACAAACAAAGACTACAAAATACGAAGACTTTGCTTACAAAAGACATTTCAGATACTTTCACATTTAAAAAATATTGTGCAAGTCAGTCCCAGGTGAAGTGACTGTGTGCACAGCGAAACATGAAACATGACAGTGGGCAGCGCCTGGGGAGCAGTGCTTGGGGACTGAACCTTGCTCATGAGTACCTCAGTGGTCTCTTTGGTATCATGAGTACTCACTGACTAACAGTTACGCCGAGGTCAAAAGGTTTCTATTAATGAAGATAATACCAGACTGCGGCTCTGACATGATAAAACTAGATGTATTGATCTAATCTGATGCAAATACGGCATGCCAGCAAGCTGATTACACATAGTAAAACTGACCACAGAGATTAAAAAAAAAAAGCCAGATATGGTTTGTTAGTTTCAGTAAAAGCAGGTTTACCAAAACATGTGACAGGAAACGAGAAATGCATTATGGTTAATGCATTTTTTTTTCCTTTATACAAAGTGATTAAGCACCTGGTTGATATTTCCACTTGAATGACTTATGCACTTCCATTTTCACTTAAAGATATTGTATTTTATTTTCAATTTACACCTAAACCCCAAGAACGGAAAGCACAAAAGCAATGACTGAGTCATTCACAAAGCTTAAGATGCTGATTCATACAGCAAACACAGTCAAGCCAGAGTGCACTAACAAAAAGTGTTATGGGAAAGTACCCAAACATGGTTGGGATGAAGTTAACAGGCAAAGGTAATCAATGCTAACTCACAGAAGTAGGGATGCTCCATGGCTTCAGTGGCGGTCAGCCTCTGCTGATGGTCATAACGCAGCAGTTTGTCCAGCAGGTCCAGGGCTTCAGGGCTCACCAGGTGTTGATTCTCCGTCTGAACGAACTGCTCCCAGCGCTTTCGTGTTTGCCTGGAGCCAAGACAAAGAAAGAGGGATTACCAGCTTAAATGGTCACATCCAAACGGTATTCAGCCCCCACAGAGGAGCTTAAAGGTAAACTACAAGTGTCAAAATCCTCCAACCTCAAAATCATCCTGCAGATTTATGCCACTAATAACAATAAACTAATAACAGTAAATCTAAGGCTAAAAATACTGAGCCTCATTCACCAAACATTCATAAGATCAACAAAATGTACAACTGCTGGAGGTGTCATAACACGCTTAAGAACAAACTTAAGAAAATAAAAATATGAAAGCCATTGTTAAGAGTGGTAACAGAACAATCCACTAGACTTAAAAACATGTTAAAAAATTTATCTTATGCTCACATAGTTACTTGTACATATGCATGAAACTAACCTGTAAGATTTTTTTTTCAAGTTAGTGGAGGTAAAAAAAACATTTATCAGCCTGATTCAGTGTATAAATATTTCAACATGATGTTGCAGGATTGCCGTCCTCAAACAGACTTTAACAAAAGTCCAGCAGCCATAAATGCTGACAGATGAATCACATCTCAACTCCCAATGCACCAGTTACCCATAATCTTAACCTATAACCTGACACTGCCACTGTGATACTCTCTGCCTTAGAGTGACTCAGCTGCAGAACCTGATCCCCACAAGTCAGCTGCAGCACAGCAGCATGACAAAGACGCCCTCTGTTGGTACTCACTGGCCCAGCAGGTCCTTGAAGCGAGGGTCCAGCTCGATGTGGTATTTGCGCAGGTAGCCGAAGAGCTCGTCTGTGCCGAGAACTTTAGCGATCCGGACCAACTGCAGGTTGCAAAACATCGGTGTTTATTTAAAACAGAGATATGCTTTATTTTGTCAACACTTAGACAACTGAGATTGTTATGAAATTGAAGTCAGTAAAATAATAGTGTAAAGCTGACACTTTAAAATATTTGCTAATGTTGTAGAAAGTCTTATATAAATAAAATTGAATACGGTTTTAAAATGCTGAAGAGACACTAAGAATGACATGAGCATAATGTTGGTTGGAATAAACATGCCAAGAATTTGCATTGTGATAATCATTATGCAAAACCATGCATGATCTATGCATCCAAATGAAGGAGCAAATAAACTTAAATCATCCCTTCAGACTTATTCAGAACATTCTGATCCTGTCTGCAGTGTCATGTTGTTGGTTGTGTACCTGGTCGTAGTTGTCCTGGCCATGAAAGAACGGCTCCTTCTGGAATATCATACTGGCGAGCATGCAGCCCAGACTCCACATGTCCAAACTGTAGTCATACATCTAAACCACACACACACAACATAAAAATCGAGAACAAATATCACTATGAAAACACTGGTGAATGTCAGAGTCTTTGTGAAAAATGCATACGTGGGTTTTAAGAAAAAGATTCTTCTACAGAACCATTGGTGGATGACGCCCATAGTTTTACGATGAGGACAGAGCTGTCCAAAAGAATTAATTACATACTAATAAACAAACTGTTTAAAAGTGAATTTCATCTTGAATTCATCTATTTTTGTCATGATACGGTCAACATGTGCATAGATTTGGACCTAGAGTCTGGAGCTAACAAGGTTCCGGTAGTGGGTAAATTAAAAAGTCTAACTTCTCATTCATTCATACCTGCAGAAACGGTTATTAAACACAACCCTCCCATACATTATGATCACCAGTACTAATGCTGGCAGTAACATTAGTTCCAGAGGAATCTATAATGTCACTGTTTCGTCCCCAAACACACTACATCAACACTGATTCCCCCTCACTAAAGTTACACAGCCCCCTAGCCATACACATACAGAATCTTAATACAATTAATAGCAATAAAAATACAAGACTCCACAATGGCCAAATGATCTGCTATGCTTTTACGTACCTGGTAATCCACCAGCAGCTCTGGGCCCTTGAAATATCGAGACGCCACCCGCACATTATATTCTTGAGCAGGGTGATAGAACTCCGCCAGCCCCCAATCTATCAGTCTTAGCTTTTTGTATAAGCAAGAAACACAAACACAAATGTTTAAAATGTGTGCAAAATGATTCCAGAAACATTCATTTCACAAACCCTGCAGTTGCTTTAATACTGCCCCCTGGTGGTCCACAAAGGTTAGCATTAAAATGATGATTTTGGTGTCATTTAGTCAATTATGAGTATTCCGACTTATTTGAGAATAAGAACAGACACCCCATAAGACCAGATAGATGTGTATAACAGCAAAACCTCACAACCTTCCTTAGCTGATGATCAATCATCACATTGTGGGGTTTGACATCACGGTGCATGATGCCCATACTGTGGCAGTAGTCCAGGGCCTGCAACACACACACACACTCTTCAGTACATGTAGACAGAAACAGATAAAAGTAAAAAGCAGCCTAACGACTTACCTTAAGAAGTTCATACATGTAAAAACGGATATCAAAATCTGTTAGCTTCTGGTAGAGCTCCTACGAAGACGGCAGAAAGACATTGCAGTTAGAAGGTGAGGAACATGATCAAATATTAGACGGTACAACATTATAAATTCATGAGTAAATGTATGTTTATATTTCCTAAGCTGGTAAAATACATTGATTAAAGTATGTGGACACCAGACCATCACACACATTCCAGAACATTCGGAATTAGGAGCATTAATAAAGATTCGGTTCGGGTCTCCCTTGGCTCACAACAGCCTCTACTTATTATTCCACAAGATTTGTTGTGTTGGAGTGTGTCTGTGGAAATCTGTGATCATTCAGCCAAAGCAGCATTTGTGAGGTGATCTAAAGCTTGTGTGCAGCTGCTCTGCCATGGAAACCCGTTTTTATAAAGCTCTTGATGCACAGTTCTGGTGGTGGTGATGATGTGTGAAGAGGCAGTTGGGAACTAAAGAGTGGCTTCACCCTGTGAGTAATAACAACTTGTGTAGTAGTAATATCTGTACTTATAACATTTATGATTTAGTTCTGTTCAAAGGTGGCATGATGCCATGTTTAACGTCACTCTGCCTGTTAAAACTGTCCATTTTATTGAGAATTTTTCACAATGAAGATGGCTGTGTGCTAAACTTTATGCATCTGTTAACAACGGGGTCGGTCTAAACTCAACAAGATTAGGGCGAGTGCCCGCACACTTTTGGACATATAGAGCCAATTTCCCAGCCTAGTCCTAGACTCATTTTGAGTGGTCAATCTCCATTGGCATTACAATTTAGTCCAAGACTAAGCTTAATCCATGAGCAAGAAACCAGCCCATAGTGTATTCATGTAGTGTTTATTCTGAATACCATATATGTTTTGTTAAATATTCGTCTTTAATTCCACAGATTATAAAACAGTGGCCGATATTTCTAATTTAAACAGATGGCCCCCAACTGGACACAATGCAAGAAAAGGTTCATGAAGGATTTTCATATGATCTTTAAAAAGACTTTCATTACTATGCAGGTACCTTAAAATCAGTGTTATTGATGCACTCAAAGACAAGCGCTGGCGTTCGAGACTGTAGGGGAGAAAGAGAGAGAGAGAAAGAGAGATAGCAGACGACAGAGAGAGTAAGAGGGCGGGAGGGAGGGGAAGAGAAATAGAATAAAAAAATCAAAAGGGATATTTTCAAATTTAGACAGCGAAAATCAATAAACTCTCCAGTACACTTATCAACACCCAGCTGTGCTGAATCTTTAGTAGAAATCTCTAACATGAAACTGATTTCAACGCTCATTGTTAGCATTTATAAAGTCACTTCTACAAGCCTGGGGGGAAAAATCAAAAGTAGATTCCAAAGTAACAACATCCGATGACAGTGAGGGCCTATTGTATCTTTGGAAGAGTCAATGAATCTGCATAAAGCAACATGCAATGCAGAAAGCAAGTTCTAGTGATTTCTCTCTTAAATAAGACAGACATCTGTGCAGGGAGGCTAATTTGTCTTCCTCTGTGTTGTCCACCACCCACCCAGAAACGAAGCCAATTTTCAGGCACCATGAGTTCACCTCCCCCTCTGGGAAGTCGAAGCACTACGATTGGTCAAGTCGGTTTAGTGGCGTCAGTGCCAGCCAATAGGGAATAAGAACCTGGAGAGGAGGAAACCAAAGATGTGGAACGTACCACTGGGTCCTTAACGGTGTCCACAAGCTGGATGATATTGGTCCCCCCTCGTAGATTCTCCAGTATTTTGATTTCTCTTTTAATCTTCTTCTTTTTGACAGGCTGCAGTGGGGAGTGAGGACAACAAAAAAACAGTACCTAAAATATCAGTATTAGTGAAAATAGAACATATAGGCTGAGCACAAAAAGATAAACACCTTTAAAAATACTGAATCGAAGCTGAACAAGAAATTTTAATTTCACTCAGGCTACCACTCCCGATGACAGATCCTACCAATGGAACAGCCCAAGAGATTAAGTGAAATTAAATGGGCACACTCAAAGATATCCAGAGAGATTATGTAATATAATAGACTGAATTAATTTCAAATTAAAACTGATAATGGGATTTGTTCTGTTTTAAAGGTCTTCAATGTTGAATTTAATCACAGAAATGGGCAAAGATTTCAGGACTTCATCTATTTAAAAATAATAGCCTGCTGTACCAGCAGCAGTGAACTGGCTGTAATCAACATCATCATCATCATTAATTGTCTGGGTGAGTGTCATTTGGTAGTTCAGAAATAGATGGCTAAAAGGAAAATGGACCCAAGGGGCTGTAAAGAAGCCTCTGTTTACTGGGATTTTAAAAAATGTACATGGTGATGTATTTTGAAATACACTCCTGTGCAAAAGCCTTAGTGACTTTTACTTGCAACACAAGCAAATATATAACTCGTTGATCGCAAGATATAAAGAAATAAGGGGAGGCTTGAGACTTTGGCACAGTACTGTATAAACTTGACTTTTTACAATACTTGTAAATGCTGAATCAATAAAAAGCAAGTGGTAGTCTAATGTTAGGAAGCTGCTCTTATAATCGGAGGGTCACCATCAAATCCCTGATCAGTAAAAGAACCAGTGAGGTACCCATGAAGCACTGGACACATCAGCTGCCCTCTGGTTCTACATGGATGTGTTAAATGCAGATGTTGAATTTTGCAGTGATGCCCTGTATGAAGTGTGTTCACGAGGACAAATAAACACTTTCACAAATTATAAGAAGTGAGTACTGAAGTGCTTTTAGTGCAATGTGATTTAAATAGAAAGGTGTTTAAAAAGTTATTTATAAATGTAGTCAATGTTATTTGTGTCTTCTGCATCATTCTACATGTATGTACTGTATCGCATGCTTACTGCTTACTGACAAACTCCAGTCCTAATGTTAGCTGTAATTTATTGTTAGGCATTCACATCATTGGTATAGAGGGAATCTTTAACCACGTGGTGAGTACAGAGCGTTGGATTGGCTTGGGCAGAGTCAGTGCCTGCTCTCTCTCTCTCTGTCACACACACACAAACACAGCCTGATGAGTCTGATGCAACATAGTCCTTCCTGATTCTCACCTTCAGTATCTTTACCACCACCTTCTCGTTGTTGTTGATGTTGATAGCCTCAAACACCTCGCTATACTTCCCTCTGCCAAGTTTTCGAACCAGCTGGTAATCCTCCTGGTTACTTCAGTGGAAAAAGAGGCAAAACAGCAATACAGTTACACCACTGCACACAATTTCAATTACTGCACACACCAGGAGCCACTACAAACCAAATGAAACATCTGGAGTGGAAGTGGGAGACACCCGCACCAGAAGACAAAACCAAACGTGCCATTTTAACGTCAGTCAATCGCCTGATAGACTGCCTGAGCGTAATAATGGAGGTCAAAGTCTCTGTTTTGTCAGTCCTCCACATCCAAATGACCCTCCCCAGCCCATTCGACCATGCTGTACTCCAATTCCAACCATGTTGATTTCCAATTCTGAAGAGCTAAAACAGACTGATCAATTTTACATAAGTTCCATATTTTAATTTTCAAACATTTGCTGTTTAAAGTCTTAAGGAATCCCAGAAGTGACACTAGCTATTCTGGGTGTTTCACATGAAAAAGCTCCACAGCTGTGCTGGCTGCCTCCACCCATTCACACTGATAAATAGGTCTGCTCAATCACGGATTGATGACTCTGTCCCTACGCCATTGATTCCTCTGTAGAAAATGAAACGTGCAACAAGAGCACACACTCTCACCACAGGGAACACACCATCACAAAAAGGAGCACACAGATAACTGTAGAAACAAGACTTTAAAAAGAAGCAACTTAAACAATTACAAACATAATTAGATAGATTTCGTCTTTTCAGACTTTTGAAGCTCAGGCTACCTCTGCTGGTCAGTTGCATGTAATACACTGAGATAAAACAATCAATGACAAAATAAATACATAAACATTTTTAATGGATTTTTTACACATTTTTACTTTTTATAACTAAATACTACACTGCATTTATGTAGATTATGTCGCTCTTTGTAAGTCTTGTTCATGCTCCATTTTCCAAATAAACTGTTGTTTTTTTTTCGATATCACCAAAAATATCTGAATTCTGGATTCTTGCCTGTTCTGTATTAGAGGGATGTGAAACACCCCTGCTGTTTTTTAGCAGGCTGAAAGAAAAAGTCAGGTCCATTATGCGGTAGGTGATGAAATATAAAAAACGATGGGTTATTTACAATGCCTTAATCTTTTTATTGCTAAGTGAGAGAAAATGTTCCGTTAGTCACTGCAGACCTCACATTTTCACCGTTTAAAAGAGAGGAGCAAGGTGCAGGTTCATCAAGTCACAGTCCTGGCCAGAGTTTTGTTCTTCTATTTTTTATTCACTGCAGACTGGGGCTAATAATTCATTCACCTGGTTAATTAAATGGATAGAATAAAAGTCTGACTGGTTAATGACTTGCTGAAGGAAGATTTTCAAATCTTTACAGGAGTCTAATCCTGGTTCTGGTAATATATACACACACACATATATATATATATATATATATATATATATATATATATATATATATATATATAGATATATATATATATATATATATAGATAGATAGACTATATATATCTATATATATAGATATAGTATATTCATCTATCTATCTATCTATATATATATATATATCTATATATATATATATATATATATACACATATATATATATATATATATATCTATATATATATATATATATATATATATACACATACATATATATATATATATATATATACACATACATATATATATATAGAGAGAGAGAGAGAGAGAGAGAGAGATATTGATATAGATATTGATATATAGATATAGATATATAGATATAGATATAGGTCAAAACCACTTAAATTTGAGTAAATTAGGCTCTTTCAGACAGACTTTTCCTGAGATTTGGTCATGTTTCGTATCAAAAACCAAAAAGTTGATGTACGCCGTCTTTGATTTTCGTTTCCAGCCCACACCGCGACGTCGTGATGCTGGAACGACATATCGTGCAGTCTTTTACCAAATCAGCTGAACCGTAATGGAACGTACCGGGATTTTTTCCACTGGGATTCAACGGGGCCGTTAGTGCGCTAATACTCACCTCCAGCTGGGCACGTGAGCTTCATAATCCCAATATTCCCGGTTCTTTAAAGTGTTGACGTCGGCATAGACCCGAGCTTTACTACCGGCCACCGGGCCGGGCATGGCGGGCAGCGGGGCTCCTGATCTGCAGCACCCAACCCGAACTCCACACGGACCCCGGGCCCGTGGCAAATCTCAGGGTCTGATCTTATCTATCTGAGTTCTGGAGAGAGAAAAATATCCCCGTGCCAATGGCTGTCCTTTTCCCGGATTTACAGTATCCTGTTTACGCCGAATCTAGAATTGATTAAAAAACGGCTTCTGTAAGCCCCAAGATGAGGGTCTGGAAAACATGAAATGAGAGTGAGGAAGGAAAAAAGTCTTAACCAAAATAAAAATACATAATATAAAAAGAAACCACAAAAATCTGCGATTAGGAAGCAAGGTGGGGGTCTACAACGGAATTAGTGCGGGTTAAACCCCCCCCATCCCCAATCAGCATCCCAGATCCAAAGTACGGAGCCACTATAGCAAATATTCCACAACATCCATCAACACAGAGCGCTGGGTTTTCCAGGGAAAAGTCCCGAGTAAGACCCCCACCCCCAGAATAAACGGACTGGTATTGGCAACTGAAGAGGTGGGGGGGGTTGGAGAGAAATCGATGTGTAGAAGCAAAGCGGCTCCCGATCTCTATCAGACGAGGGAGATAGCAAAGGGAGAAGGAGGTGGAGAAGCGGGATAATCCCACGAAGAGACTCCTGTGCCGTGAGGTTTTTTGGAGGGGGGTTAAGAGAGGGTTGGCGCGGAACCCCCGCTCCGGACCTACAGCGCACGGAAACGGACTGCAGCACGGCGAACCGGAAGAAGATGCTTGAGTTTATTAATTACGCCTGTACACCAGGAAATAGTCGGACTCGCCCTACTGCGCATGTCAGTGTGGATGGACACACACGCACACACACACACACACGCACGCACTCTTTCTCCGTTTCAATCCACTTTCCCCCATACGCTCCCTTGGTGTACCCTACTCCCTATCCCCCATAAATACACTCAAAAGACTTTGTGCTCTGAATGTGTTTATGTTATTTTGGGTGCAAATGGGCAGATGGTTGAGGCTGGAATGCTTTAGTTAAGGTGAAATAAAAATAAATGTTAGTATTGTTTATTATGAAGTCCGCTAAACAATTTGTAAGCTAATATTTTCGTAGCCTAATAAAAATACAATTAAAATACACCCTTTAATGCAGGAGCATTTGCAATAATTCAAATCCACTCAGACGTAAAACGTGTTTGTTTTTGATTCAAATTCTGATTTGAGTTTAAGATTTTGGTTTGAGATTAAGATCTCTAAGTAAGGGGGCAAGAGAGAGAGAGAGAGAGAGACACGACGGCCCCCATCGGAATCGTATATTGCGTAATACCATGCACAGTCCACTTCACAGGGAACTTTTGAGCGATTGGAACGCACATAATATAGCACGCTAAATTGAACCCTCCTCCCTATGTAGTGCACAACACGTCAACTAGAGAGCCATTTCACACTTGATCTCATTAAAGGGCCACTATTTTATAGTTATGAATCTTTGGACTGGCTTATGTTTTAAAAATCTGTGTTTCATAAATATGTTGTCACTGGCTTGTTTAGTCCTGTAGGTTAAGTACAATTCCATAATGTAGGGAGTTCGAGTTCGAATTCAAAGCTAAATCATGCAGTGATAAACTGTCCAACGCAATTACATAACATCAAGAGTTCCAGAAAGTTTTTTATCAATTAATTTCCGTCTATAAAAAAGTCGTAATTTTTGTGGTTAAGGTTAATTAGCTAAGCCAGCAAATTCGGGTAAAATATCAGGTCATATCTTTTGGTGCTTACATTGTCAGCTGATACAGATGAGTAGAGGCAGAGTTTTTAGTGTCGGTTATAGTTGACACTTTATAGAAATACTGAAATTGATCGCAAACATTTCGGACTGCATGTGCACTAAATAGGGGGCAGAGGGTCATTCCAAAAGCAACCAAGTATAGCCTAATTCGAACAGTAGTAGTACTAGTAATGTGTGATTTTAACACAGTATTAAGTACTCTAGAGTACGGGTTGGGACGTAGACTATTGTTCAAATTAACCGCAAAACGTAAAAATAAAAATTGAAGTATTTCATACAACTTTGTATGAAAAAAGCGACACCGTATATACTTTGAAGTAAGCTTTTAATTACATAATAATAATAGTTTTAAACAACTTAAGCTCCAGATTAAAACATAAATTAATACTCTGTATATATGATATAGTATGGAAACATTTTAAAATAAATAATACAGCACAGAATTATATTAGTTTTTTTCGCCTTATCTCCCTCTTCTTCTTTCGGATTCACTTCTACGCGTTTGTTTACCATAGCAACCATGGCAGCAACGGAGAACATGACGGAAGCGGATACAAACCAAATTAACCAACTTGTAGAAGACCTGAGTTAAGTATATTAATGATAAAAAGTGGGGGTTTTTTCATTTGCTAACTTGCGTGTTAGACTATAAAAGTGTGCCCTTGTACCACATACTGTATTATTTGAATCGTATTATTAGTGTTAACGTTTAGAGGGGAGGTCATATATCATTAGCGATATGTTCTTTTGTATTAACTTGCATCCCATTTAAAAACAATTTCCGTTACTATATCTAGTTTGCTCATCTTTCAACCAGAACCACATTTACAGATATCGAAAACGATTTAAATAAAAAAAAATATGTATTATCATTTTTTAAAATCAGTTTTCTAAAGTCATTTCACAGCAAAATTAGAACATGCCTTGTGTGTAACTTCCAAATGCATTTCTGTCTGTACTGTCTGTTTTCTTATTCAGATCAGACAACCTAATAATAGTATAATTAAAAGATTGTGCTATATTTCATAATGTTTATTAGCCTTTGTATCATTTTTATTACTTGTATTGTTTTGTGTTAAATTAAGTAAATCTTTGCTTGAAATGCCCTATTTATAGTTTTTAGTCAGTAATGAAGCAGTTTGAAATCATTCAGGCGGTACAATGGAACGCTTCAGACAGAAACGGAGATGTTCGAGTGGTTCATCAGTCACCTGCATCCACAGGAAATATCAGAGAATTTGGATGCTGATTTACAGATGGAGATGGGAAAGGTGCACATATTTACATTTTTGACATTACCCTTTTTTAACCGTTTGATTTTAACTTACTTCTGTTAAAAAGTTCGAGTGGGAGTGAAAATTTCCCTCAGTGTAACCTCTGTGTGAAATACTGGATCTTAATGGGATACTGCCAACACATTCATGGTTAGCTATATTTTATGTCCACTCCACAGTTTTAGGTATAGACATGGCCAAGCTCATGTGTATTCTTATCTGTTATATGTTACCTATAATGCATCACTGTTTTCTTTTCTTTTTTGACAAATGAGCAGGAGGACAAACCGCAAGCGCAAAGGGAATCCCGCGAAAGACTACATAAGCTGACACTGGAGCAAAAGTGTGACATCGCCGAGAGAGTGTATGAGGAGATGAAGAAAGACTTGCAACAATTTCAAAAAAGTTCCAAAACAATGGCCTTCAATCATAAGGTTGTGTAATCTATTTAATGTAGTTGATATCATTCACATTGGCTCATGTATAATGAATGTGAATAAAACTGAATGTGTACATACAGTTTATAATCCCAGTTAACCACAAAAAGTCTTTAGAATTAACCCGCTTTAGAGTATTATATGGTGTATTGATACAAATGGCAATAAAATGAATAAAAATATTTCATATAAGAAAGAAACACTATATCCACTCATTAGCATAAGGCAGTGTCTAATTTAGTTAATACAATTACAGTAAATTAATCTATTAAGCTCTCTTATTGTGTTAGACCAGAGAAAGGTTGACGTATGCACAGCTTCTTATTTCCATACTCAGACTGTTGTATTAACACTGTCAGTCATAAACGACTCCTTCTGTGTCTGCTAGACCACAACAGAGGAAGCTGACATAAGGCTGGCAGAGCTAAAGAAGGCCAATTTTGAGTTCGATCGAGACGTTTCTAAAACACTACAGAAGGGGAATGTCATGACAAATGCGGCAAAGATCACCCGTTATGCCGAGGACAGAATAAAAGCCAAGGTAAAAGTGAAGATAACTTTAGAAGTGCTGTTGATTTAAAACAACCTGAATTTGTACTTTTGAGTTCCAGAAGGATATCAGGACACAACCTCAAATATATGATGGAGTCATGGCTTTTATTGTGAATTATCATTACATGGCTGATACTGAGCTTTCCGCATTCTATAGGATGCGCTAATTGAAAAGCTGCATCAGAAGAATGCTTCTCTAAGTGCCCAAAGACACAAACTGCAACTGCAGCACGAACAGCAGATGGGCGAGGAGAAGCTACATGAGGTGGACGTCCAGCAGATGAAGGTGGTGAACAGTCAATATGTAGATCGCCTCCAGCAGCGCAACCAGGACATGATGCGTCTCAAAATGCTGGCCGGAAACACCCTGCAGGTCCTCAACTCATATAAGGTACTGCCCATTAGACTTCTGAGTCTACTGCATTGTCCAAACACTTAATTAAAACGTCTATCTCGGAGAAACAGCGCATCAATGTACAGCAAGAGCCCACCCCTGTTGATATCCAATTTCGGTTAGTCGTCCACTAGCCCTTTACCAGTAGCCAGTTTTTGACCACAGAGATGTGTCTGGATATTAATGGTCTTGTTGACCTCAGCCTGTTCATAAAGAAGTGGCCACAGCACATTATATCCGATACTCCCATACCCTGTATTATTCTGAAATGGTGATAATTTTTTTTAATAGTAATGACAATAGTTAATGCATCTGTAGTAAAGACCAGAGGTTTGACTGTACATTTATCTTTTCAAGTTGCTAATTTCAAGTTTAAATTAGGGTTCCAGTTAATAACAGTAATAACAATCTAGTTTGTAATCAGTTATGGAGAAGCGTTTTTAAACAGTGCTTTTCAAGCTACAAGCTACTTACGATTAATAGTAGATAAGCTAAAGAAAACCAAATAAGTTATTTCATAGCCACAGATTCTTAACCAAGGTGAACTTCATCCTTCGACTTCTGTGATGCACTGAGCATGTGCTGTCGGGCATGGTAGCCTATTAGATAACACTCCTGCCAATTCAACACCAAACAGAAGCACTTGTTTGTTGAAGATACCCATCTTTGTAAAGACATTTTTTGGCCATGCAACATCGCTATTTGAATTAAAGAAATAATCCAAAACATGTAGAGTATGAGACAATATATTTTATGAAGATAAGAATACGGTGTGTAAAATACACCAATAATGAGTAATGGTTTAATATATGCTGCTGTTTCTCTGCTGTAGAAAAAAATCGAGACCGCAACCCAGAAGTCAGAGCTGCTAAGCAGAGAGATCGCATCTCGCCAGGAGATGCTTGTGAAGACAGAGGCGGAAATTTGGCAGGCAAAAGAGGTTAGAACACTTCCGTTGGTGGTTTCATCAAAGCCTTATGGGAAACACCTGCATTGTAGCGCGATGCATGACCCACCACAATGAATGAGCACAATTTTTTATATTCATGTATTTGTTTCATATTCCTTATTGAGCTCTTAGCAAGAAGCCCTCAGTGGAGTGTACGGATTAATTGTCCATTCCAACCTGATTTAAGGGCTCTTTAACTCCTTCTGCTACTTACTGTTCTGTCTTCTTAGGAGAGAGAGAAAGCGGAGATTCCCTACAGGAAGTTAAAAGCCCAGATGTCTAACTTCCGTGCTCCAGCTGTGCTGGAATACGTCACAACACAGGCCTCACACACCCAGCTGCAGCAGAGCGTCAGAAACTGGGAACGTAAGGTGGAGATCGCCGAGGTACGTGGTGAGGAGTAAAATACATATGCAATGAGAAGAAAAACTGTGCATGTGACACCACGTAATTGTCTGTTTAACCAACAGATGTCACTAAAAATGCACACAAAAGCCTGGAACAAGGTTTGCACGACTGCTGGAGCTGCAAATGATCATGGAGTTTCTTTTAAATATGGAACAAATGCTGAAACTTGAAGAAAGACAAGTACAGTTCAAATAAAACATCATTATTACGATCAAAAACAAATGAACTGTTAATGAAAAAGTTTATTAGTTAGTGCTGTGTATATTAAATGCTACATACAGATATTTAGCATGAATATCACATCCATCGCCACATGATGTTTTCTTACTAGCTCATCCACAATCTACAATTTTGGGGGGAAAAAAAGCTAAAGAAGAAAGTAGATGTGCACTGGCGCACAAATACTTCAAAAGGACCTTCAGCCTAAGGATGCTAATGTGTTGAGTAAGGAACAATGGGTGACATGTCCTTGTTAGCATGCTTGGGCAGAAGGTCCATTCAAAACAGATTACAGGAACTAACACAGCAGGCATGCACAAGGCAGAGTGCAGAACCATAGAGGAAGGCCAACTGTTTTAGACACACCTGAAACCAAAAGGTACAGTCTAATCTAAAATCACCCATCTCCAACCACTATGGCACTGACTCTCTCACAAAGAATATAGATATTTATATAGAAACTTTAAACAATATTAATAGAAAAAACAATATACAATGCAAATGTGAAAACAAAAAAAAAGAACATGTACTTGTTTTCTCATCTTTTCTTAATGCCTGGAGTTGGACAAAAGCCCCTTCAAACACTGGGTAAACATTATTAATATGCAAAATAAAAAAAGAACATAACGGAGGCTGTGGAGACACCCGAGTCGCCCCTGCTTAAGGCCAAAGTGTGTCAAAAGCTCCGGTCTCACTGTGCAAGTCTCAGCTGACAGTACTGTGGGGCAGAGGAGCCTTCGCCTCATAACACATGTAATACTGCACAGCTCTCAGAGGCCCGAGCGTCTGGTCTGCTGACCTCCTGTTGGAAAGCCACAGCAACGCACAGTGCGAGGGAACCCAACGACGACACAGACCATCACTGACTCACACAGTCACTCTTCCACAAAAGCTGTTACCGCAACCTTCAAACTAAAAATTTCACATACATTATATTAGGCAGCATTCATGGATTCCTTTGACACTCCGCTGTAATTAATATGAAAAATTCATTCATACCGTGAGGGGAGAAAGTAGAAACGAGTTTCTTAAAAAAAAAAACCTCTAAGACTAAAACCTCAGCTACAATCTGTACAATAGACCTCTTAAAAAAATCTGAGTGATGTGCATTTGAGTCAGTCCTCGTAGGCCATAAAAATACGTCTTCCCTTAAATCGTGTGGTGACCTAAACTCCCTACTGATTAAAAAAAGTCTTTATTCACATGATTGTTAAGAAAAGAAGAAGTGGGGGGGCGGACAGGGACCTCAAGTTACAATATAAATGCAGGCAAGAAAAGTGGATGGCAGGAAGAAAACAAACGATGAAACAGACAAATCTATACAGCTGTAAGAAATATCACACATGTGATACTGTACAGAGAGAGAGGTGATTCTGAAGCTTTACTCAGCACTAAGGGAGAGGACAAAGGGAAGGCCAGCGGCCATGGTGTTTTCAACCCGTTCTTTTGGGTACACATATACAACACACCCTGTTCCACTCATCTGCACAAAGGAAGCTTACAAGCAAAGTAAAAGGGGTGAAAATTGCTTTAAAAAGAAGACAAGAAGAAAAAAAAAGATCCGCACAGCTCCGACAACACGCATCACGATCAAACTCAACACCTAGGAATCTACAAAGAGAGAAATTAATGATGGAGAACGCGAGTTTCACATAAAAAAAGGCTACTTATAAAAGAGTCAATGTGCTTTAAGAAAGACAATGCAATATCTAATGACAGGACTGGGAAACATGGTGCATACATCACTAACCTTATGTACATACAGTAACACAGTAAGCCTTCTCAGCTTTTAGGCAAGTTCAGGACAGTTTGCAAACGATCAATTCCTGTCTGTGGTAATATGATCTGTTCTCATACAAGAGTGAAGTATATACTCCTATATAGTTTCTATATATTATCATTTATCGCAGTGAAATGCAGAGACCAAGATGGTCACGATGCTTCATAGACACTTAATTTCCTGTCCTTTTGGGCCATGGTACAGTACATTGGTGAGGCTTTTTTGTCATTTTTTTTGGTACATACTGTCACCCCCACAGCAAAGGGAACACATACATCAACACACACACACAGACAGATTCTATAGCACGATATAGGTTAGTCCCTCTTTCCTTTTCTTTACGTCTGGTCAACTGCTGCTCTCTGAGCGGTCATCTAAATGCAGGCAATATAGCTTCAAGTGATGAGTAGATATATACAGCATTTTATTTACTAATGGCCTCACAAAAGTAACACACTCCTTCATACTGAAGCAGGGCTAGTGACTTAAAACCACTTCATTTGTAACCGTTAGAAATGATTCTGAGCCATCAAGACAGGAAGCACGCCGACTTTGTCCCGTATGCACTAGCTAATCTCATAACAAAAATCTGTTAGCATAACAGTATGATCGATTCTTAAATGATTCAGACAAAAGCAGCAAACAACTGTTTTTTAAAACCTATTTTTCTTGCGTGATCTCTATCGGATGTGATTATTAAACTGAAATCCAGCTTCTAATGGCAAAAAGGGACTAATGATGCAGGACTCATGTAGGGCTTTTCTTTATCTCCCAAACCTTGTACATCCCCCTGTTCCCTTTAATAGTTCACCGTATAACGTGTCATATTCAACCTGTACTTCATTTCTGGTCTACTTTATCTAAAATGGAATTATTCTAAAAGAAAATTATGCCTTTTAGCCTCCATCATCCACTTTGTCAAAATGAGAAAAAAAAAATCCATCTCAGACTTGAACTGACATTCACTTTGAATATCAGGTGTATATGAGGCCAAAATAATGTTATATTACAATTTTTGCTTTTCTCCTTTTAATTTTTTAAAATGCATAGTCTACAAGACAGGGTAACACCATGAACTGGATGGCATCCGTTTGCTTTTCTCTCTCTAGAATTTGGCTGGAGGAAACAAAATAGGAATGGAGTGTAGGGGGAGGGGTTACTGAATGAGCGACGATACAGGGTAACCCCCTCCCTCGGCCGTGTGTTGGACTGTATGTTCCTGAAGAGCACAGAGATCAGCGAAGCGCTCGCCGCACCACACGCACTTAAACTGGGCGTCCCTTGAATGGACGCTCTGGTGCTTGGCCAGGTGCTCACGCTGTTTGAAACCCTTGTCGCAGCTGGCGCATTTGTAAGGCTTCTCACCCGTGTGGACTCGCCTGTGCCGGTTCATCTCGGACGAGTACTTGAAGCGCTTCTCGCAGTCAGGGCACTTGAGGGGCTTCTCCCGGGACGGGTCACAGCGGTGCTGCACAAACTCGGAGGATGAGAGGAAGCGGCGGTCACAGAGCGAGCACTTAAGCGGTTTCTCATTGCAGTGTGTGGCCTGGTGACGTTGCAGGGTGGTGGCTTTTTTGTAGGCCTTACCGCACACGTCACACTTGTATGGCTTGTCAGGGTTGGGGGGTGTGGTGGATGGCTCGCCGCACTTGTGGCGCAGTAGCTCGCTGGACTGGCTGAAGCCCTTGCCGCAGGATGCGCACTTGAACAGGTTGTCCATGCCGTGCACATGCTGGTGGTAGAGCAGGTGGGACGGCTGCAGGAAGCCCTTGTCGCACAGGTTGCACTTGAAGGGGCGGTCACCGGGGGCAGTGTGTGTGCGTCTGTGCCGCTCCAGCGCGTACTGCTGCTTGAAGCTCATCTGGCAGTCCTCGCAGTGGTAGGGGCGCTCCTCTGAGTGTGTGCGCTCATGCTGGCGCAGGTCGGACGGCCGCTTGAAGCCCTTGCCACAGGTGGCACACCGGAAGGGCCGTGCTCCTTGGGGCTGGCACTGGTGGTGCAGCAGCTCAGACGACTCCTTAAAGTGCAGCTCGCACATATTGCACTTGAAGAGATGCTCGCCCGAATGAGCATACATGTGGCGAACTAGGTGCGATCGGTGCTTGAAGCTCTTCTCGCAGACGGCACACTTGAAAGGCCGCTCGGAGCTGTGTGTGCGCTGGTGGTGTGCCAGGTGTGACGACTGGCTGAAGCTCTTGTCGCATGTCTCGCACTTGAAGGGCTTCTCGCCCGTGTGCACCCGCTCGTGACGTGTCAGCTCTGACAGGTGGCGGAAGCCCTTGGAGCACACTGAACACTTGTAGGGTCTGTAGGGCGCTGACGACTCGAAGGTGGGCTGTCCCGACAGGCCCACGGCTGCACTGCTGCTTGCCGATGCCCCATCGTTGGACGGCTGGCCTGTGTTGGCAGAGGACGAGGTGGGTGTGGCATTGCCGGAGGAACCCGGTCGATAGGTCTTCTCGCAGATGGAGCACTTCATGGGGTTCGTGCTGTTGTGCGAGTTGTGGTGTTGCGCTAATGACGTCAGCAGAGAGAAGCCCATCTTGCAGACGCCGCACACAAAAGGTTTCTGTTCCACCTGAACGCACTGGTGCTCCAGAAGGTCTGTGGCCTGGTGGAAGATCTTCAGGCACTGCGTGCACTGAAAGGAACGATCTTGGCTCACCATGCACTGATGCTCGTGCGGGTTGGCGAGGTGAGAGATGTCGTGGCCGCAAGCGCCGCACTTGTGACCACCCTCGCTCCCCACTTGAAGAGAAGGCTGCTGGGCCTGCGCAGGGTGCTGCTGCTGTTGCTGTGTGTGTTGCTGGCTGTGATGCTGCTGCTGTTGCTGTTGTTGTTGTTGCTGCTGCTGCTGCTGCTGCTGCTGCTGCTGTTGGGACTGCTGCTGTTGCAACGTGGCATCCGGCTGCAGCACGATGCCGTAGACAGCACAGCCCAGGGCGTTCTCCGTCCCTGGGGGAATGGTGTGGACGATGGGAGGCGGGGCAACAGCATGCTGCTGCCACGCCTCTGTCATCCGCGCTCTGGTGTAGGGATTCAGCTTGGTGCCGTAGTGCGACCTCTTACCGTGAGAATCCAGGGGAAAGGGGTTGTTGGACTGGCCACGATGGGACAGGTGGGGGGGCAATGAGGAACTTATTTTGACGGCTCAAGGGACCACCACAGGAGAGAAAAAAAATTAAACTATCGCGCCCAAAGGCTTCCGGAGCACCCAACTGGCTCCAAAGGAGAAACTCAGATCACAGAGTGTGTGGGCATCATCCAGGGAGAAAAATCAAAATACAAAGCTTCGAAATTGTAGCCAAGCTCCCCGTTCCCAAACGATACTTCTGAATTCCTGCAAAAACAAAGTAACGGCATGAAGAATTAATACAAATAAGTAAATTCTAGACATTTTCTAGTCAACGATAAACACAAATGTACATGTATGTATGTATGTATGTATGAAGATTGGAATTCATGTCACTTGGACGAGGAAAAAAAATCCCAGAACTACCTTTTATTTATGTGTCCTTAACACACCACTTTGTAACATACACCAACATCTCTAAAAACACAATATACCTGTAATTTGTTAACCCTACGAAACATTTTTATGCAACAATACAAAGACACCATTACTGTAATGGCAATGTTGAACCTGTAGAGAGCATTTAGACAAATTGGTAAACAATATTTTTTAAATGTGCCTTGCAGGGGAAATAAACTATACCAGAATGAACTGATTTTTATTCACAACAATTACATTCTTTAAGAAAAAAAAACTTGTCTGTTTTAGTTTTGTCTGCACAACACTGTAAAAACTGTAAGCAACTGAGTGGATGTCATTAACATTAGAAACGTCTAATTAACATCGCAGTATATGTTTTCTCAAGAATATTGTGATACTCAAACATAGACTTGCACAACCAAATATTTTAACAGCTTAATATGGAAATAATTATTCTCAGGTGATGGGGTTGATATCGTATGCGGTGACGCTAATACGATAAATCGTTCCAGGCATAAACCTAGGGTATTTTTTTTACCGATTCTGACAGAGAACACGCCAATGCCGATGTGGTACTGATAACGTTCCATTTCACCTGCTATTATACGTTTTGGAATTCAACTATCGTCTTGCCCCTTTCAGGACCATCTCTGCGTTTCTATACATAGCGTGAGGAGGTGAAAAGGAGTAAAGATAAAATGTTAGAAATGCAGTCCAGCCTTATTTCAAGCGAGGAGACTGTTTCATGTCCCCAAAGCGGAATAAAGCCCAGTTGCCGGTAGATGGTTACGGGGGATGAAATATTCACACCTCCGTGCGCCAACCTCACGCATTTGTTTACATTTTAGTCGGCCAACACTCGTTTTTCATTTAGGCGGATAGGGAGTAGACTGTAAAACGAGGAAAAACAAACAAAACACCAAGATTAACACAGACAGATTTGTACACGTCTGTGTTATATTCTGCAAACGGCGCGAGCTCCCTTTGTGGCAACGAACTAGCAGAGAAACGGAGGCTAACCCCGTATGCTACACGCTAACGGCTAACCTACAATGCACATTCACCATTCCCAGATACTAGCAAGTACATGTTAACAGAGCAACACACCTTTAGTTTTCGCCAGGAAGAACTTGAGCGTCCACAAGCCCAGCGTTTGTGAAAGTCTCTGTGCGTCAGGTTTGAGAAACTGGACGAAGGCCCGAAGCTCATCCGCGGACTCTCCTGGTCAATTTTGCGCTGTAGGCCGCTCCCCGTGTTGCGGCTCTTAAACACAGCACCGCGCGCTCGAAAAACCTCTTTACAAACGCGCCCGTGCTGTTTTGCAGATTTAAACAGTCTCTGATGAATTAGAGGGAAGGAATTGTGTGCGCATTTGCCATTTCTCTTAGCCTTTTGACGACAGGACTGGACTCGCTGACCACCGAAACCCCCCCCCAACAGGCTAAAAGCGTACACAGGAACCTGAATAAAAAATAACTGACATCCTCGCTGTGCAAACCGGAACTTGTCCTCTTTGAATAGAGCAAGGCAAATATATGCCTATAAAACGTATCCCCTGTTGTGTTTACGGACAACAGACGCGTAATGAAACACATTTACCATAAAAGTACCTTTTTGTATTTGAAATGTTGTTACAATGTTCACATCTCCGCGCAAAATCTGTAAAATGGGTCGATGCATTGTGCACGCTGGGAATAACGGGGTCAAAATAAATAGTGACTTTAAAAAATAAAGAAAAACAAAGCATCATCAAATTTCGGCTTAAATGTGTGTGGTACTACGCGTTGCTGAAATATATAACTAGTATAATATCACTTCAAATTAATTAGTATTACCTTAACCTAAGTTCACCTTCAACCTTTTTTGAATGGGTAAGTTTTACAAACGGTTCAGCACTAGCCTACTTAGTCTGGAAAGTAACAGTCATCTGTATGGAAGCCCATTTCCGCCACTAAAAGAAAAACAATCCGAACGAAAAATTACGAAATTACGAGATAATAAGTCATAATTATGAGTTAAAAAGTCGAAATTATGAGATTTTAAAAATCATAATTATGAGGGAAAAAACGTCGAAATTATGAGATAAAAAGTCATAATTATGAGATAAAAATTCGAAATTATGAGATAAAAAGTCATAATTATGAGATAAAAAGTCAAAATTACGAGATGAAAAGTCATAATTATGAGATAAAAAGTCGAAATTATGAGATAAAAAGTCGAAATTACGAGATAAAAATTCGAAATTATGAGAAAGGAAGTGCGCATGCGCGCCAGTTGTGCTCCATAGAAAGCGTGGGAGGACCTCAAATAAACAGAAGTTTGTTTTGTACACATTGCAAAGATGCGACAACAGCTCAGCAGCAGGTGCTGGAGCAATTTCATTTGGGATAAATAAAGTTTTCTGATTCTGATTATTCTGGAGGATGGACCACCAGCAAGCCAAAACCACTCTAAATTACGATTAGTAGACTTTACTTTTCAGGTGCGGCTAACGTATAGGTGATAGGTGTCTTGAGCGTGATAGGTGATAGGTGATAGGTGTCTTGTCTCACATGGTCCCACATTAGTGTAGATAAGTGTACACTGCTTTCTGTTAATAATTTCTATCAATAAGTGTCCATTTCATTTTAATATTTAGTTTTATTATAAATAATTGAACATACAGTTGAATTTAAAGTTCCATTGGGGTTGGTCTAAATTCTTTAACATATTTGATTTTTTTTTTTTAAATTAATGTAACGCAATAGTTACTTTCCCTGGTAACTAGTTACTTTTATAATGCTGTAACTCAGTTACTTTTGGGGGGAAGTAATTAGTAACTATAACTATTACTTTTTTTAAAGTAACGTGCCCAACACTGGTTGTGCACCTGAAAATTATAGTTTTTAAGTAACTGTAAACACAACGTTTACTGCTAATTATGTGAATTTTTCACCCACAGCGGTGCTTAGGGTTAAATAATACCTGTATATTTGATTGAAATCGCTGCTATGAATACGTGGAACTCTTTAAGCGGATGTTGTTGTAGACGGATCGTTCATAGAGAGACACAGGTTTTTCGACGGAAGAGAGAGCGAGGCTGAAACAGGGCCCTATTTCCTAAGTAGTGTAACTTATAAAATCATTTTTTAATGCTTTGAAGATGCATTTTCAAAAAAAAAAAAAAACTGACTGTGTTACTTTGAAGCGTAGAACGAATGTGACATGGCTCCCAATTTCACACACAAAGAACAAAAACACGATTTTAAGGCGCGCACTACATAGGGGACAGAGAGGGTTTTCTATAGTACACCACAAAATCGGTGCGCGTTCCAAACCACATATCGTCTAAATCGGTTTTAAGCATGTTAACAAATAGGGCTTTTAATCCGAAAAATATCTTAGTAGTGTATAACCAAGTAAATCTTGTGCCTTAAGTATGTTGGTTAACTACAGCAGTAGCAGTTCTGAAGAAGAAAGTGAAGTCGCTGCTCGGAACAGAAAGCGCCAAAGAAAAAGTAGTGTGAAAGATGCCAGCGCCCCTCTTAAGAAAAGAGGATACGCAGGAGGAGAGCAGGACGGGAAAACCAGGTTTGGTGCAATGAGACATGCAGGAATACTTTGTGGTCTGTTTCTCTTCAGGAAAATAAACGTTGGTTTTAATTAGGGTGGGCGATGTGAAGGGTGAGTGCACTGGCCAGGCCGGGTGTCGGCTCCCTCTGCCGGACAGCGTGCTAGATATGTTCGCGGACTCGGAGGAGCGACACTCAGGGAGCAGCGCGGAGCACGGAGGACGAGTGCGGTCTTTCCAGCACGAACGAGGAAACTGGGCCACTTACATTTACTTACCATGTAAGAGGGGTTTTTACATAAGAACATAAGTTTAAAAACAATAGAGTGACCTGTAAGTTCATCAAGTCAAAATTCTGGCCTCATCATTCGAAATCTACTGTAGATTAGTACTAATAATTGGTTGATTGGTTACTAGTAAATGTTAAATGAAAACCTGACTGGATGATGACACTTCTGCGCTTGCCAAACTACTTTTATTTAAACATAACACCAATTATCATTATTTGTAAGAGAGTTCAATAAACATGTTAAGTTGATAAGTATACAGAAACCTACAACTACAATTCTTTGTGGTTATCTCTGAAAGTTATAATGATTTGAACTTGAAATTTATGTACTGTAAATTACGTTTTTGTTCCTGAAGTTTCTCTGCTCTTAATACATCCAACTCATCATTTAATAAGCACACCTTTCATTTCAAAATAGGACAATAGACAAGATGAAAACCTGAGTATGTTTTAGGACCAGGGTGTTGCCTGAGTGTCATTTCTGAATCTTAGATGAACCAGACGATGCCCACCTGGAACTGCTGGATGACTTGAGGATTGCTGCGGCCGCCCGCGGTGTCTCCCTCACCCAAGTGGAAGAGTTTCATGTTAGTCTCTCTAAGACTGTGGTCCTGCGTCACCACTGGATCCAGCCATTTGTTCAGTCTCTACGCTTGGCTTTGGCGCAGTACAGGAGGTCTGTATTTCCATATGCAACTTGCCAGAATGTTAGTGCCAGTTATAGTTTCTAATTGTTGCCTCTCATTTTAAAATCAGATTTCTATGTCTGGCAAACAAACTGAAGGTGTACTCCAATCCGGAAAAGACAAGGTTTGTTTAAACTTTGTGTTTTCTGCGTTTATTATTTCCATTGACAAACTCAAATTGCAATTTACATTTTCAACCCTGTATGTGGTGGTATCTCTTCTCTGCTGCAGAACCTTTCTTGGCCTGGAAATTTCTACAGGACGTACTCAGCTGCTGGATGTTGTGAGGATTGTAGATAAGACCATGGAGGAGTTTAACCTGAGCACTTTTTTCAAGGTTCTTTCCAAAAATACCATTAATTTAACAATCATCTTGTAGAAGGCAAAAATGTTAAATTTGTTTACCCTGGTGTCTTAATCCTTTTTTCCAGGATCCATCCTTTCACGTGAGCCTGGCCTGGTGTGTTGGTGACTTCACTGAAAAACTACAGGACATGTGTTTGTCAGAGTTGCAGGTACAGTCTAAAGAATGCATTTGTATAAATTAAAAACATCTTGTGCTCATGGTTAATCATGGTTGAATGTGTTAATATTCATAGTTTTCAGACACTGACAATGTAAATTTATTTTTTTGCAGAGTCTTGTGGACAACCATGAAGATGGACCCTATCAAATAAGATTACAATGCACGAAGCTTTGCTGTAAAACAGGGAATAAAATCTTCACATTTCCCCTGCAATGACATAGTATATGAGACAAAATCCATGAAGAATTCACTGAGAACTTTCCAATAATGTCACAGCCTACATCAGAAAGTTCGCATTATGTAATAAATGCATTTTTATAAGGGTAATAAAGTTGTTTTTTAAATTAAATATAGAGTTCTGCAGTTCTAACCTGGTCATTGTCCCAAATTAAAGATTTGAATGTGTACATGTATGCCCTTACAATGCATTACTCCTATCACCATCATCAAAATTACACAGGCCTCAAACCCATATGGAAAGAAACCTTACTATCAGAACCAAAATGAATATTTTCAGCACTTTGAGCTAGTATTTCTTCTGTTGGATCACACGGCACAGCCTTCAAACCCTACATTCTTCAGTGAGCCTCGAACACGTCTATCCCTCTCACTAGTCTCCCATCCTTGGTCCAATTTTGGTAGCCCCTGACCACTGCAGAAAAGGTAGAGGATCTATTGGTAATATCCTACTAGGAAACACCACAGCACACTTTCATAGATCTTCAGATGGCGCTAGATCTTAACCATTCAGGGTTGCATTTCCCAAAAGCATAGTTGCTAACATATTGCAAACTACATTAGCAACACCATGTTACAACTATGCTTTTGGGAAACGCACCCCAGAGCGATTTCAGCTGTGCAGAGAGAGCAGGGAAACAAACTGTTGTAACTTTTTTTGCAACGTCCTGAGCAATGCAATTCAGCCACATTCCTCTTTTAATAAAAATGTAATAAGCATATAATAGTATAAAGTGTAGCAATCACAAAAGTAAAACAAAAGCCTAAAACACACCCTGACAATAATTATACTTTTCAGGCTAAATATTTTACCAGTTGTGAATCTGCTCTGACTTGAAAACATTTTGTCATCCTGAAGTGTAAACCAGTTTTCCAACACAGCATTTTTTTTTCTCTGCACCATAAATGACACACACCATTCCTTGCTTAACACAGCTTTGATTGTTACATTCAAATGTCAATGCACTGAAACGGTATCCGTTGGAATGTTGGTCAAAAAGGTTGCTAAACATATAAAACGGCCAATAACTGTCTACACATCTCCTATGAAAATACAAAAATGATCCTTCAGTAGAGAAAAGCTGCTGAAGAAAGTTTTTTTTTTCTAAAAATGACTTTTACCTCGATCCAATCTTTTGTTCACTGTGGATAGTGAAATGTTTTTTGTGTCTCTATAAAAGTTCCATCTCCAGATGAAAAGTATGAGTAAGAGTGTAATAATTAGTTAATATAAACATTTTTGGTCCACTGTAATTGTGGTTTTAAAGTTAAAACCATAGAGGGATAACATCGTTTATGTTCATAAGCCCAGACTGACGAACAGTTTGAGCTGAAGGCCTCTTAAGAGGATCTCCAATTCAAACACAGAATAACCGAAATTCAAGAGAGTAATATAGTAAAAATACTGCTTATTTACAAACTGTAAAATAAGTGCAACCATAAAAGAAAAAAACATTTCATGGCCTGGTGGAGAACATTCATTTTTAAGACAGTGCCACATAAAAACCTCCCAGAGCGAAATCAGAAACATTTCTAAAATGTTCTTTTCAGATCGTCTCACTTTAATGAGTCTAGTTTGACCTTTACATGCTACTAAAGCATTCTTCAGCATTCAGTGTTAATTCCAGTGAAATAAGTTTAGAAAATGGCACCATTTTGGCAACCAACAGCTCAGCCTCCAGACACGTGGTAAATGCAGCAAGGCAAAGTTTGGAACAAACAAGATTTACTATGAGCTCGTAGACAAGCCAAAACAATCATCCAGAAAGATGTGCACTGTGCGCCAAAAGAACTGAACATTTACACAAAACAGAATTCCTTATTGTATATATGAATGTTTAACATTTTACTTTATGGACTGATGGTTGTACTATTCTCCAAAATGTTTTTGGCCTAATGATAGAATACTTTGATTTAAGTCATACTTATTGTTTCACTGCTACCAATGTGTCCCCTGAGTAAGGTCCTGAACCCCAAGATACTGGGAGTCTGCCCCTGTAATAAGGAAATGTAAGTTACTCTGCATAAGAGCTTTTACAAAAATGTAGCTCCATAAGCCACCAGTGAAAGCTTCCCAGTAATATATATTTTGACATATTTGTAAAATATTTATTTTATGCATTTTAAGAAACTCAGCTATTCAGTTCTGTTGGCTGTACTGTAGAGATTTCATCTGGGATTTAAATATCTCATGAAAAATCCAGCTCATCTCAAATATCAGCACACATTTACTGAACATCAGTTAAACGGATTGATGTCTCAGGATTTTAATCTGTGCTTGGTAAGTAAAAAAAAAAAAAAAGAAAAAAAAACTATGCCATACTGCAATCAGAGATGGAGTAGACAAAAGAGCATTTAGAATGTAACATGATTTTTGACCAATTATCTCTCAGAAACAACATTTTTTGGTATTATTTTCTTGATAAAACATCACAATGAACAAAACCTCATTGGTTCTTTAAAAACTTCACAGGCACATTAGTATCACATACATGTCCTTTCAAGTGGCACAGATACGGACTCATTTGGTCTAAAATTCATATCAAACATCAATATATTTATAACTTACATATTAAAAAAAACAACATATAATTGCTCTTAGCTTCAGACTGGGCATCTGTATCACCTGATGAGACATCTTTTAGATGACTAATCTGCGTATTTACCTAAATTACCAGATACAGGTCAGTTTCGCATAAACTCTAGGTGCCTCCAGTTACGGCACCTTAAAAGCAAAAAGGCTGAAGTGGTTAAAAATCTGGAGGGGCAACAATCTTAAAAAGCAGAACAGACCCAATTTTTCATCCAGAAAGTGAAAATTATCTTGGATCATTTCCCCTAATTAAAGAGGAAGCCCGAGTAGGTCTCTCTCTGCACCTGGCCTGTTCATCACGGTGAAAACAGCACGGTCTTGATGTAGGAGACGGTGGTATAGTTCAGCAGCATGGCGACATGCTCGTTGCCAGGTAACTCCACCAGACGTACAGGCTGCTGTTGCTGTCCTGCCCATCGTTTGCACTGCACCGCGCTCAACACGTTGACGGTGCCGTCGCCATCTCCGTTCAGTACCTCGGTGGGTTCTGCGTCGGGGAAGGTGGTGTAGCGGTAGCTTTGCGCTGTGGCGATGCCCGTCCCGTACAGGCAGTGCACGGCGACGCCAGGTGGCTCCAGCGCACTCACTAGCGGCTCCGTGTCCTGCCGCATCTCCCAGCCATCCTCGAAGCCGATGTCGGTGAAGAAGTGCTGGTAGTCCTTGATGGTGTAGTTGGCGCTGGGCGTGGACACCAGGACCATGTCGCTGGGCCACGTGTGGGCGTAGGGGAAGAGCCAGGGCGTAGTGACGGCGGTGCGCTGCTGCGTGCGGATCTTCAGAGGGCTGATAACGGGAATGCGGTTATTATCACCTGTGAGGGAAAGTTTTAGATTAACAAAATATAATTTGGGTCTGTTACAAACATTAGATTCAGCAAAACTGCTTAAACTGAATAGTATGAAAGTATAAAAATGATTAAGTTTTTAGTTTAAACTGTTTTAAGATTTTTTAAAAAGACCTAATGGTTAACAAGGTAAAATTATACAGGTAATAAGGTATTACAGATGATTAAAATATTGCACAATAAGTTAATGATTAATTAATTAATGCAACTAACAATTATTCTGTTAATACATTAATCTGCTGATTAATTTTTTCAATTAATTGATTATTAATCAGATACAAATGATCCAGCATTTTAAATAAACCAAACTGTCTAGTTTTATTTCTCTCTAATAATATAAAATGGGGAAAAAATTCTGCTTAATTGAAAATGAAGAAATATTGAAGTTTTGGACATTTTTAGCCAATTTGGACTCATTTTGGCCTATAACTCGTTTTTGACTCATTTCTGGAAAACGCACATGACTCTCTCTCAGGGAAGTCATTCACTGAAGCTTTCTGGAATGTTGGACTTCCCTATGAGAGTTATGCACGCTAACAAACAGCGCATGTGTTTACATGGTAAAAATGTCATTCATGCATTTCTACGCAATTACTTCAGTCTTTGTGAGGCACGGCCTGGTTCTTGTCTCCTTCTTATTCTTCTTTTAAGGCGATTGGCATCCAGCTTAATGATGCTTTACTGCCACTGTGGCTTTGGTTAGCTTACTGCCTCCACATTAGTGGGTAGCCACTGTACGTATGTGTAACGTAGACCCCACTTATTGATTATTAAACTATTAAATCAATTAGTTGTTGCACCTCTTTATATAACCAATAATATACAGGTATTTCATAGAAAAGTACTAATTATACAAATTAATGTACACTATTTTTTGCTGTAATGATCAGCCTGCAAGCTGGAGTGTGTTATGGAAAAAAACACCCAAGGTGATTTGTTCAAAGGTGGTAGTCTAATGGTATGATAACAAAACAAAACAAGAGGCTGTGGGTTGGAATCTGTCTGTACCCTGCCTCTAGCACTACCATCAGTGTCTCTAAGCAAGTCCCTTAAACTCAAGCTACTACAGGGAGACACTGTCATTTGGACACGGAAGGAGAGAGATCTGGATAAGAATGTCCAAAGAATTCCATAAATTTGAATCCATCTTCAGGATTTTATTGCCATTATACAGAAGCATTACAAAGCAACTGGTCCAAAAATATTTTAACTATGTGTTTCAATTTAACAAAACGTCTAATTTGTTTTGCTAAAAAAAAAAGCGCAGTTTCACTATGAGGCGCTGCTTCAGTGCAGCTAAATGTGGTTTGTCGGTTGATACGGTTGAGTGGAAAAAGACGTGTGGTGCTCTTATAATATCTCTTACATAATGGAGTTGCTCAAATTGCATAATTTTTGATATTTGATGAATATTCAGTGTGGATGTTAGCAGTTTGTATCATCTTTAATATATATAAACCCACAAATATAATTACTGTCTGTTTGCATGCCCCATATACATCATTCAAAACTTAGATTTTTCAAATCATCACACATACTAAAAACAAACTGCCTTCAACTCCCGGGCCTATCCATTTTCTTTCATCATTTATTCCCTCTAAAACTTAAAATTACATTCTGTTGAAGAAAAAACTTCTGAAATATAGCCCTATTAAATAAGTTCTGATCCAAATAATCAGGGACTTCGAGAGAATCAGCGATTGTATAAAATCTCCTGGACCTAGGCTTACATATAAGAACCAAAGTAAGCAGCTTCTTACCACTCGCCATGACTCTCAGTGTCTTGGCCACTCCTGCCCACGGTGGGCCCAGAGACACGAATGATTTGATGTATTTGTCCTTCCAGGCCTGTGGCTGGTGGTTGAGGAAGTAAAGAGTGTACATGTTGCCCATGCTGTGGGCGATGAGGACAACTGGACCGCCATACTTCTCAGCCATCTCCTCAATCATCTGCTGTAGCTTCAGGAAGTACTCCTTATTCTCATCTGCAAATGGCAAAACAGCTATTACTACAAAAAGCTCTGTTAAATACAATGAATTGAGTGTTATTCTACTAGTACTAAGGGGAGCAGTGATGTTCCATATGAAAAACCATGTACCTCAGAAATGAGGAACTAAATACCCACTTGGATGAAGACACACCCACCCCAATGTAAGATTTAACTCAAACTCATTCACTTGTCTATTTCAGATACTCGGAGAGGTCACGGGTGCATACAGAGTAAGTTAGGGAAAATAGCCATTGTGAGTAATATTAATTATTTCTTTCTGTGGCTTTCTGGCTGCATTTCACTTCCATGCTGCACGTTATTTACTGATGTGTATGGAGCTTAAATTCTAAAATCAAGTGCATGAGAGTCATGAGAACAGGTCTTTAATTTGTAAAGATGTAGCATACTCACTGGGAGCCTTTCTCCAGTCATAAGGAGCTCCTCTGACATCTTCATCTCTGGTATAACCCCAATCCACTAGTGCCTGCACTATAGTGAAGAAATACATACCTGCAACGAACAAAATAAATCGTCAAATGACCAGCAAGAGATGCATTAAACTTTAGGAGATTTTATTTGTACTGTGTGTTTAAAGGCTAAAACTTTGCTCCATATTATTGAAAGTGAAAGATCAAAGTGAGTGATTATTTGTCATTGTGAACACACCACAGCATAGCACAGTGCATCACAATGGAATGCGACCTTTGCATTTGAAGCATCCGTTAAGGAGCAGTGGGCAGCTGACCTAGGCAGCGTCCAGGGAGCAGTGCTTGAGGACGATACCTTACACATGAATACCTTTTACCCATCCGGAATTCGAACCTGCAACCTTCCAATCACGGGGTGAATGGCCTAATCGTTGCGCTACAAACTGCCCCCGTTGCAATAATTGTTTGGTACCTTTAAGTGTAAACTGCAACTGACAGGTTCCAGTCTGTAATTATACACTGATCAAGAGCAGCGCAACCAAGTCAGCTGAATAATGAGGTCAAGAACCTCCACCATAAGATGTTGTATACGCCATCATGTTGGATTAGTATCTGGTCCTCACCCACGCCACGCTTGCTCGGGTCCAGGTATTCCAGGCCAAACGTCTTGCCAAAGCCGGGCACTTTGACATCCACGCCTGGAGGAGCTTCTGTTGTGCGAGTGGTGTGATTGTAGATAAGCCTGATGCACAAACAAAGACAACAGGGGTTATTAGGGGTGCATACAGAACACAGGAGAAAAAAAGACTGGGTAAAGAAAAGATTCCGCCGGGTTTTATGTTCCATGGCAAAAAAAGCTATTTTAACAGATATGGTTATTTTTATTTTGTCTTTAACAAAACATTCTATGGCAATTCTGGCTTCATTTTTAATCTCATGATCTCTGATAAATGGTCATGGACGGCTTCCTACTTCTGCATATTTGGCGATAAAAGGAACTGACTTGCAAAAAACCCAAAAACATGACTCACTTCTTACCTTTTTTAACTGTTTATATTTACTTATCTTCCTCAAAAGATACATGCAAAACCACAAGGGCTGTGGAAATTCTTACAAAATGAACCATCCTGTTTCAAGACCAGTAGAAAGCAAAACTGAATATAAACATCTATAGCTATCATAATCTGGACATGGGACAGGAAGGGGGAAAAGTGATAATAGTAGAATTTAAAAATAAGTGTAGGAAGTTAAAAGCCAAAATATCTTGTTTGTTCTATTAAAGAACAAGTCAAAGATTACCAAAAGAACAAGGGAATGAGATAAATTAACTAAATTACTGTGTTTACAAGCAGGAATCTGTGACATTTAGGGGGTTGGGGGGTTCTCTAATCAACAATCACATACAGATTACGTTTATAATAATCTAAATTTACCCAGAAGCTATGAATATTAGAAAAGCGACACGCTGTTAGGATATATTGCAACATGCTGGAGAATCAGTGTGTTTGTATGTGTGCCTAATCTAGGACCTCATATCAATATAAGCACATCAGCATATCCAGGTGATCTCAAGTTTGCAGGTGAAACTTAGTCATGCCAATTTTTGCACATGACTTTCATGTTCATTAAGTGGAAATAGACTCCCAAGTCTGTTTTTTGGGGCCCCAACAGACCCTGTGACTGGTTGCATGAGGCAAACACATTTTACTCCTTACCTCATGTTGTCGATCCAGCAGTCAATGGCCACAGGCACCAGCAGTTCCAGGTTGAGCCATAATGTAAAGTACTCATCTGTCTTCTTGTAGCAGATGTAGTGCACCACACTAGGCTTGTCCAGTTTAGCCTCCAGCTGGTTCCCAAGATCTCCTGGAACTGAAGAACATTAACAATATTTTTAATACAAGAATTAAATGATCATACTTGATCAGCACATAAATGACTTGGTAGGTAAATCTGATAGCCACTTGACTAAACAATGACAACTAACCTTATCCTTAGATAATGAAAGGCTAAAAATACAAATAAATAAAAAGTCTAAAAGTGCTGCCTCATGCTGGCCATTTACAAAACTCTCATCTGCTGTGTAAGAACATGATGGGCTAGATTGATAAGCAGCTCTCTCTCTCTCTTATCTTCTTGGCTAAAGATCAAACTTTTTGAAGGACCATTAGTGATTTTAAAAAAGGAAGAATGTATAATTATTTAATTTCTCACTGCGATCCTGATTATATATCAATTGATGCTTAACACTGTAATAAGAATGAAGATCCTAATCTTCCTTGTGTGATTAAAAGGGAAGACGGGGATAATCTCTTTTTACTCACTTTGCTATCAACTCATGAGCAAACAGCGACCTTAGACTTGCCAAAGAGTCGATAAGGTGTTCAAGATATTTTCATTGACTTTTTGTTGAAACTAGCCACCGAGGTCAAACTCTTACTCTCGATGTGTGCTTTATTGTCAAATTTTGCTGAACGGTTCAGTGATCCATGGCTGTGTCTGCAATGACCTCCTATGCATTGCATTACATGCCATAAAATAATGACTTGTCATATTCTAAGTAGATATAATATATTATTATACATTAATTACACAACATAAGGGTAAAATTTTTTTTTAAAGAGTAGTACATATTAAATAAACAAGTACTATATCATAAGTCTTACTATAAGTCACACTTTACAATGACTATTGCAATTTATACACATTAGATATCAATTATACTGAACTCACTTTAGCATGTTTTAAGTATTTAATACACTTATGAGTCTAAAGATAATGTAACCAAATAAATGACCCTGAATCTCATGTACATTATGTAAAAATATATATCTTTGCAAATGAGGACGTCATTGTTAAAAATGTGCATAATGTTGATCTACTGTGATGCCTTATGCTACAGGTAAATATAGCAAAGTATTGTAAAATGTATCTCTTGTGATGGGTTGCCATATATACATGTAGCATAAGAGGAGGCTGTATGTAGTGCACTAAGTGGGGGGAAAGGAGCCTCTACATCTATTTCCTGGAAAATCAATAACAAGAAATATAATATGAAGAAAGGCGTGCTGTGTAGGGCTTCATTTTTCACTACTGTCGACCACATGGTTAGATGTATACAAACTGGGCTACTTGTTGATTTTGACGCAGTTTTGAGAAATTTATCAGCGCGTCTTCACACAGGGCCCGCACAGCCCGAATCACACGACCCCGAGCGCGCTCCAGCCCCGGTCATATGACCACATGTCACATGAACTCTCCCGACACGTTCAAATAAACAAAGACGTAAACACGGAGCTCCGCATACTCACCTTTCTACATTAACCGCGGTGCAAATGCTGTCTCATTCTGATCGAAACAATACGGGGTTTTTGTTTCTGTTTCAGACAATTAAATACACATTTGGTCTGTCTTATGAGAAAGATTAGTTCAGTTTAAGTAAGAAGTAAACTGGGTGTATTCTAGTAAGACTGCCCTATGTGATACATAGGCAGAGTTTTAAATATTTACAGGTTATACGAGATTCTGACACTCGAAAACAACAGTTGGTAAAGCTATGTTATCAGGGCTAAAATGTGTAAGTAACTGTATGGTCTTAATGACCGACTAGTTTAAATCTTTTACAATCAACAAAATCAACGAGTGAAGAAATCAAGTTTATATGCATAACAATGAGTCTATGAGGTTAATAAAAAACACGAAAGGAACAAACGTATTGCGCAAGAGCGCCTCGGTAACTTACTCAGTACCACCGGCGGCCGGCCCGGGCAGCCTCCATTCGAACACCGTAAACTTTTACCGTCGCCGAACGACGCCAGCAACAAGCCGAGCAGCAGCGCAACGAGCAGCGAGCGGCGGACAAACGCCGTCATCTTCAAGCGGGTCACAGTAGACATCTGACGCCTCGGACTCCGCTGTTAACTGAACGCAGCCATGATCACAGGTAATATCTAAACGCTCACGGAATCAGCCAACGCTGGGCGTCACAACAACACAACACAAAACGCGAACAGCTGGAGCTTTTAACCGAGTGACGAGACGCCGCTAATCGCTAAGCGATGTCATCGATCTCAGTGGGCGGGGCTGTGACGTCACGACAGAAGAGCGTTAGATCGAAAGATTAGCGCACGTTCAGACTCTCGTGTGCTAGTTATGCTAAATTCAGAAAATATATATGTATCATGTCTTTTATATATGTTATATATATTTGCATTATATGAATGAATGAACTTTTCATTACAACATATCCTACTATATATATAAGTTTAAATTATAAATAAAAACATAACATTTTAATTAAATGAAACTTTTATTACTTTTACATTTTATATAATTTCCCCCTTTATCAAATTGTTAAAGACTGACATTTATTATAAAGTTACTATAATAAATAACTAACTTAACGAAAAATAAACTTGTTTTATGTAGCTAATACAAACAGAATGTTAAATGCCATCTTATTTGTATTCAAGCTTTTATTTATTCATTGAAACAACTTTTCAGCAAATTTAGAAAAGTACATAACATTAATGAAAGTGTTTCTATCTAAAACAGGAGCTCTCCCTTTTACAATATACTGACACACTTGCTCACATACCAAAATATGAACTGTCACACTCAAACTTATTTACACACTTTAATTTTTACACACTTAAACATTTTAATCTTTAATCACTTTTGATCTTCTGACTCAAACCGATATGACAATATGAAATGATGTTTCCTGTAAAAGTAGTAAACCACGGTGCTGAGTCATATTTTAATTTATTCCACTGTGTGAGTTGTATGCCTTATGTTATTAAACATCATTGCTAGTTTTACAATGCTATGAAACTCTGAATGCACTTCAAATGAAGGCCAAAACGATGTTTGAGACTTCATCACTAAATAACATGCTTATAAAACACAATGCATTTGCTGAAAGTGCTGTAGGTGGATGCTGCATATGTGCAGTGAAACTGTGACAGTTTATTTACCATGTGATTTCTCATATGCAATCAGCACCTTGTAAATTAAGGGAAATTCACAGTGTTTGAGGAAGACACAAACAGCTACACACTTAAAATTAACTGCACACTTGTAATAATGCAACCATAAAAAAGCAAATTAATAAAGTTAAAGAAATAAGATTGTACTGAAGATATCTGCAACCTAAATCTTCGAGCTAAATTGTCCTGCCCTGAGGTGTGACTGGAGTGTTTGCTTCAGAAGATTTTCTGGATTAACTGCACCATAATTATTAGCACTATGATTGAAAAACATTCACAATGTATGTTACCACCTAAGGCATATTCTTCATTTTAATTTTTCATCTGTCAAATCTGCTGTCTTGTGTGCAATATCACTCAGCACTAAAGTGTGTTTTTAAAAATTGACGAGTTTTTTTGCAGTGGACTTGGACCTCTCAGATCAGGTCAAGGGTTGCTCAATGGCACAAGGACTGCAAGAGACATTAAGGTTTTAGTATATGTCCAGAAGGAAGAGTGCAGAATGCTGGAGTGATAATAGCACAGATAAGCCTTGATATTTCCTCATTTGTGATTTGGTTTCCACTACATGATAAGTATTAAGAGTGTTACCATGTGGCCAAAATCCTATGATGTAAACGAAACATAAAACTTGTATATTAAGCATACAAAACATGCGTTTGTTTGAAACACTTTTATAAATATAATTTAATCAGGCAAATATACATTTTAATTCATTCATTCTGTGTCATATAAATACAACAGAAGTTGATGTTATTCCGTTTTACACTGAGATCTTCAATATATGAGGTCTTTAAAAAAACAACACAAAGATGCATGCACACCAGAGCAAAACAATAGTGCTTTTAAAAATTGAGCTTCTTTTCTAAAAAAGAAATATAGCAGTGAGAAAATTACTAAATACTAAATGGGAAGGGCACAAAACTGATAGTGGATTTTACAGAATCTTTTGAAGAGGTCACTTAATAAAGGTGTCGGTGTTATTGGGTCATGATATACTTTTATTTATTTATATACACATATATATACATATATATACACATATATATATACATATATATATACTCCCAGGGAAAACTTACAGATGCCAATGAGATTGAAAAAAAGACACAACAAAACACAATTTCATAATGCGAAACAAGCTAATCATGGCCTGCTCTTAAGGACTTGGGATGAGGGTTTTATGAGGGTGATTAGCAGGAGATTTCACCACAACCGTATGAATGCTCTCCTCCTGTTTAAAATTTCCCTCAAGGATCTCTTGGATGGCTGTGAGGACGTTGTGGTTGAAGACCATGTCAAGGTGAGGCATGCCTTTAAACTCAGTTACGTACACCAGCTGCTGCTGCTTTCCTATCCAGCGCTTACATAGGCTCATACTCCGACTGTCCACAGTGTCATCGCCGTCATCGTACAGGAAGTCTATGGGATCTGCGTTCGGAAACTTCTCATCATAGATGTAGGTGACGGGCGTGGGTCGGCCCACGCCATAAAAGCAGTAGATCTCCACTCCAGGTGTGGGGAGACCCGCTGTGAGGTTCTTAGTGTCCTCCCACATGTACCAACCATCTTCAAAATCAATGTCGTTGAAGAAGCGCTGGTAGTCCTGGTTGGTGTAGTTGAAGAACGGCGTAGAGATGAAGACGTGGTCTTTGGGCCAGGCCTCCTCAGTTGGGATCATATAGGGGTTGGTGGTGGTCATGCGCTGTTCCTCCCTTATCTTAATGTTGGACACCAGCGGAATGCCATCATTATCACCTGAGGAGCGGGAAAATTCTGTAAAATCAATATCAAATACTAGAAAGATCTGCTTTTGTCCAGAAAGAACTGTCTGTATGTTGTGCAAATAATTGACTCTTCTTTTTAGTGATTTTATGTTTGTAATATAGGTAAAAAGAGGTATTGACATAATCCAATCCAATATTTCTGAAAACAAGATCTATTTTCTCCATAGTTGTCAATCTAATCTGAAGCAAAACTAGCGTTTTGAAACACAACTGATAAGCTCAGTGAGTTGCTTCTTAATTCATCAATATTTCTGTCTGGTATAGGAGTTTTATGGAAATTGTCCAAGACATCCTGAGTTGATAAATATCACCTTGTCCTTTGTAAAGACTGATGCTTGATGCAGAAAAGGATTAACCATTTCTAGTCCTGTTTTTAAAGGCCTAATGTGTTAAGAAGTTCAAACTATTGCCTAGGTGTTCTGAAAGCATGAAAAGAACAAAATCTTACTGGCTGACTGTCTCTGGCACACCAACACACCAATTCAACTGAAGCTTTGTCTTGCTCTGAGGAGTTCAACACTGGAGCTAATAACCTCAGTTTCTTTCACTTGTTATTGTATGTACAACATTCCAGCTAGAAAATGGATATTTTTGGCACCTGATGCTAACACTCGGAGAGGCTTCACAGCTCCAGCCCACGGGGCTCCCAGAGAGATAAAGCTCTTAATGTAGCGGTCTTTCCAGGCCTGGCTTTGTTGGTTGAGGAAGTAGAGGATATAGTTGCTGCCCATGCTGTGGCCCAGTAGGAACACGGGCTGGTTGTACTCATTATACATTTCTTCCACAAGGTTCTTCAGGCGGGCAAAGTATTCATCTTGCTCATCTGAGTCACACAACCCACAAACGGAAAGATGTCAGGAGGTCAGGTTACATCATATCAGTTGCACACTCAAAGTCATGTATGAGAGCTACCTTAAGTATGTGTACTTAAGTATGAGGAATCTTAATGTGTTTTGGGGAGCGAGAGATTAAGAGAATAAATGAAAGACTAGATGAGCTACAGTGCTGTTAATTTCACAAGTTTAACTGAAATTGAGAGAGACTCACTTGGGGCAATCCTCCAGTCATATGGTGCAGCTCGAACTGTCTCATTGCGCTTATATCCGATGTTGACTAAATGTTCAACCATAGTGTAAAAATAACCTTGAAAACCAAAGAGCATCAGCAATTAAAAAGATCAGGAAGACATTTACATTTTCAGCACAAAACTACAATGACAAGGTCCTCTGTTGATCTTACAGCAGATTTCTCAATTCATTTGTTTCAGTCATAAAAGAATACTGACAGAACATGACCCCGGACACGATGCAGAACCCACCTGCCAAGTTGTTGGTATCCAGGAACTCTATAGTGTATGTCTCACCAAAGCCAGGGGCTCGGACTTCAACCCCAGGGGAATTGGAGGTCTGGCGAGTCGTCCGATTATACACAATCCTACAGGAAGAGAGAAGACACACAGAAAGCCCTTATGTGTACAGTATAAAAACACATTTTGAATTCAGCTTGTTGGACATTTGAGAACAATTTGATATCAGCAAGTAGATGTTTCATTGCTGCTAAACTGGAAGGCTGCCATAAAAGTTCTCTCTATTGACAGACCAAAGCAATTACCAGCATGGTGTTAATGCATATGAAGCAGTTTTAGGAACTATAAAGTGTCCTACAGTTAGCCTATTCTCAAATGAGACATTAGTAAAAATCTAAGATTTGAGCAAACCAGCTGCATTTTGGCCAGGGATGCGATGAACAAATGCACAAACTGTGACATCAGCAAGAGATTTTCTGAGAGGCATAACATGTTGATATAGTAGAAACATCTGACCATTCAGGGATGGTGTTTGGCATGTTCTGTGCATGTGTGCTGACCTTCCCTCCATGCCTTTTGGGACAGAGGGCAAGAATGTGGTACCGTCATGGGTTTTTACCAGGGCCTCCAAAGGTTACATTCTCCCAAATGCAGAATGTACACCGCTCAAACCTCAGATTATCTCAATGTGAAAGCATAAACCACAACCATTATTTACTAGTTGGAAACTCCTTGTCTCAACAGGATTATAATTGAGAACAAGTTATGGCTTTTCATAAAATGTTGCACACAATAATGGGACAGCAATATGTCCTATTAAAGGCCTTCATACATATTGAATGCTGAATCTCAGGTACATAATCTTATCACAGTGGTCAAGTTGGGAGCAGGTCCTCTGTTCTCACCTCATGTTGTCAATCCAGCAGTCAATGCCAATAGGCATGAACATGTTCAGGTCAATCCACAGGGGAAACCAGTCATCTGTCTTCTTGTAGCACAACCAGTGGACCAGCGTGGGCTTATCTAGCTTGGCCTCAAGACGGTTTCCTAGATTTCCAGGCACTAAGGAACACAAATTTGTTCAAGGACTTCATGTAAATAATAAGGACTTTCAGATTTTGCTCTGCCATTTTGTATGACACTGACAAAAATATGCAACACTGGGGCTATCTAATTTGTGTACATTTAGTTTTATACAAAAAGTGATATACCGAATGATCAGACTTCACATGTCTAAAAAGTTGTATGCCAAAAACAATTTGTGTTATTAACATAAAGAACTACAAGAGCTGCCATTACTGCCTACATAACTCGGCCTCAGTTCTTTCTACAAAAGCAAACCATCAAACTTTCATGCCACATCGTGTCCAATAATTTTAATGCATGAATATATTAACTGATGACCTGATAAAAGAAGTGAAGCAGCTGAACAGTGAAGCAGCTGGTCTGAGCTCAGTCAAGGCTGATCTTAGACCAGCTGCTTCACTGTGAGAAAAGCCATGCTTGTAGTACATTATTTTCATTAGCAGGAAACTGATAATAAAATCTAATTTTGACGATGCTTAAATGAAAACACAGATAGGACACACGATTGAGACATTAACCGGTTTTCTGATACATTTTGCATGAAGCTTGTACCAAGAAAACAAGCGGGTAAGGCTGATCTCAGAACAGCCACATTACTGCTCATATTGTGTAACGGAAGCCATGCTTGTAGTCCATTATTTTTATTTGTTATCCCCACACCACACGTGTTGGAATGATTATTTCTGAGAAATTGTTCTGACACAGTTGTTCTGAAGGTGTTTTTATCTCTAATTACTATTTTCCATGGGGCTTTTACTGAGAGCACCGGAAACGGAGAAAATGATAATGAGCAGCATACAAAATGACGACACGACTCAGGCTGCTTATCGGTTAACTTTTTTGTAAATAGAATTTTAGTTTAGATTGTCAATACGTTCTTACCTATAATGAGGGGCGGAGTGCTGTTGGTCGCGACGCGCGGTTTGGCGGTCGGGGGGAAGATGACGTTTAAAAGCCAGAAAGTTTCGGCCTGATGAAGCGCAACCAGCGCAACGATCACGGAGGCCAGCGCGTATGAGCGGTGCATTGTTCTGCCGTAGTTCGGTCTCCTCCGAGGGACGCAACGTTCTCTCGAGGCACCGGGGCAGTTGTGCGCTATTAATGTTGCCCTCCGCCGAAGGGGAGCGCGAGGGGGCGGCGAGTTCCAGCGCAAACCCGTGAGGTCACTGGCGCCTTTCAGTACAGTAACACTAACACCATGTCAGCAAGAGCACACTTTATTTTCTGTCTAAACATACTCTTCTAATTGTTTGAAACACTTAAACACAACACATCATACATGCCCAAATTCAGCCTCAATCCGTCTGCATGTGACTGGTTCTAACAAAACGTTTCGGTTCTTCTTTACGGTCAGTAGAGCACCAAACATCTCCTTTCGAACACAAATGTTTGCATTCAGAAAGACAAACTGCTTAGTCCGTGCCCTATTGATCCAGAAACGAGCGTCGTCGACACGGCCAGTTTGCATCAAATTGCCGTAGTTAATTATTTACAAGCGGTGATGTGAGTTTTAATACAAACCAACACAGATAACCTTTTTGCCAGTGTTCATTTTAGCATTTTATTGTTTTGTTTATCTAATTGTACATGGATTGAAGATAATTATGTAGAACAGTGTTTATTTTGTCCTATTTATTGTTCCAGATTATTAAAAAAATATAATAAAAAAATAAAACACCAAGGCAGTTATCAGACGACTGTGTGCACATTATAAATTGTATCAGAATGGATGGACAAATTGGTCGCACGTTATTTTTTATGAAACGAACAAGTTACAATAATTTTAAAATATAAAATGATGGTGAAAGAGAAAATGATTAAAAGTGTATACAGTGTTTTTTAGGCAACGGAGGATAAGTGACACTCATAATCACTGGATTAGTTTGATATGGAAACATATATGGCTCGGCGCCTGTACATATACTTGTACAGTATATTAAAACTGTACAAGTACAAACGTTTGCTGTATTGTAATCTGCTTAAAAAATGAATACAAGCTCAAATTGTGGCGCCCTTGTCTGTGGTGCTGTTCAGTGACGTCATCAGCGCGCACCGCACTACCGTATCCATGGAAATGTACGACGCAGTGTGGTAAACAACTTTTTATTTTGCTCCGGCAAGGTGAGGCGCTTTATTGACTTTACTCGAAAAGAAAATGAATGATTTGCCCTGTCGTGTTGGAATACTTCATAACGTGGATTCTATGGTGTATTTTAAAGTATTTGTGAGGACAAATTGTCCCCTAAAAAGATGTTAAAATGGCAGATGTTTGTGGCTTTGTGAGGACATTATTGTATGTGAGGACCGGCCCTCACGAGCAAAAATGGGTTTTTTATATAATTGTTGGCTGCAGGTTTATGGAAACTAAAATAGTCTGTGTAGTTTGATTACTGGGGTTAAGATTAGTAACCCCCATTATGGGAAGCAATGGAAGCAGCTCACAAAGGTAGCAACACCAGTCATTAGTTGTTGTTTTTAAAAAATAATAATGTAAAACTGGGGCGGCATGGTGGCGGGGCGGTTAGTGCTGCCGCTTCACAGCGAGAAGTTCGAACCCAGGGACCTGTGTGGAGTTTGCATGTTCTCCCCATGTTCGCGTTCTCTGAGTTCTCAGGTTTTATTCCCACAGTCCAAAGGTATGCACTATAGGTTAATTGGTGACTCTAAATTGGCCCCGTAAGGTATGAGTGTGAGTGTGAGTCTGCCCAGGGCTGGTCCCCGCCTTGCACCTGTAAATTTCCAGGATGGGCTCCGGTCCCCAGACCCCAGTTGGGATTCAGCAGTTCAGATAATGAATGAATGAATTGTAAGATTACACATCCCCACAGCATGGTAGTGTTCTGACACAGCTCTGGCAGTGTATGCACACATACAGTATATGTGTATGTTAATCAAGAGGACAGTGCAATAGCTGTGAATGCAGCCTGCTCAGAAAATAAAATAAGCATTCCAACCTGCTTAAAACCCAGGTCTACACCTCTAGCTTCATGACTTTCCAACAGCAGCAAATGGTCTGAACTTGGTTTTATAGTTAAAGTCTACAGGTGTGACGTAACCTTACTGATTACCACTACTTTGTTGCTGTCTGCCTCTGTATACCTTATACTATCAGGTGTCTGATCTTTGCTCTAAATTGTTTTCAGGATGGACATGAGTGATCAGTCACTGAGCCAGGCTCAGACCTCCGACTCACTCATGTGAGTTTACTAAAGTTCATTGACATCTTGTGACCTTTCTATGGATCAAAGTCATTGTGAAGATGCCAATGATGCACTAATGTCATGCTTTTTACATATTTAGTAGAACGCAGCAAGAGTATTAATCTGCACAAATGAAGAAAACATTACGGTCCTAGCATTAACTCACTGGCCTGAATTAGTTTTAAACCCCCTTTGTTACTTTTAAAGCCACAGAATCATTTATCCCTCATTTACATCCCCACGTCTTTTAGAATGTGCTTTAAATCATTTTGCTGTTTCACACATCACTTAAACTACAGCTTCAAGAGTTAATCCATTTTAAACATGATTAATTGTTACATTTTACATATATGTGATAGAAAATTGATTCATATACTGTAATAGGTGTCTAGTCACGTGAATCATTCATGGTCAGTTGTGGTTTTGTGTTTGCTCTAATTTCATGTTTTCAGGACAGACACAAGTGAAAAATCCAATGAGAGTCTTGAGAGCCAACAGGCTGAGCCCTCCGACCCCCTCCTGTGAGTTTACTAAAGTTTGCTGACATCTGGTGACCTTTGTGCTGAACGAGGTCATAGTGGAGATGCCGGACGATACTCAAACCTCACAAACACCACGGCTGTTTGCAATCCATAATCATTAACTATGCTCAGAGAAGTGGATTGTCATGTGTGTTCTGTCCTCCTCAACCACAACATATAGGCCACATACTGGGGAGGTTACTTAAAGTTGAAAATATATGCTGAGGCAGCAAACAACATCAGCTTTGTCTTCATGCTTTTAACATGCAGCACGCTTGAGGAAACCTCATGAGGTCCAGATATTAGTCCCATAAAGGTCACCTGTCCATCATGCTATGAAGATATAGAGACCCACAAAACAAGTGCCAAACAACACACCCCATTTTGCTTGACTACAGTGGCTTGTTTTCAAGTGGTCATTGAGGTTATGTCAGTATTTAATTTCAATATTGTTAATTTCTCTCAACGTGCAGCAAGTGTCTACATGACAGTGTCTATATGAAACTTAATAATCAGTGCTAAACAATAATTAGTGTCAAACATATTATTTGATTATGAATTTAGGAAAATATTCATATCAAAGTGTTACTAGATCTCAAAAGGTCACGTTTGTTTCAATAATACATTATTTTACATTATTAAACACACACTATTCAAAATTATTAGACTTTATTTATATATTAAAATTTAAAAATTAAACCGGGGCTCTGGATCTAAATGAGTTCTGAATCAGGTCTATCCAGGGCAACAGGCAGTCAACCCGGGGCAGTATGGGGTTACAGGACATGTTCAAGGACCCAGATTTTCAAACTCCAACTTTACCCCTGCCCAAAGCATAAAGTGTATTATCCAATACTTTGTAACGTTGACGCAATACATTGCAACTTTAAACTTTGCAGCAGTGATACACACAGTTGAGGCTGTAGCTATATTTCAAATACAATATTACCCTTCTTGTCTTTTTATATGCAGTCTGTGACTCAATTCCTTTTAAAATGCAGCCTGTGACTCAATCCCAACTCTTATTCTTTGAGCAGTGAGGAACAAGATTCTGATGTGGACCAACAGGAATGGCCGACCTCATACACCAGGAACTCATCGGAGGAAGAGGTTCTGCTCGCGATGGGCAAAAACTTCCGCCGTCAGTTTGTTGAAGTGTTTCCAGAGCGCAAACCGCTGCTACTGTACCCTGTCAATGAGTGTGGCATTCAGGTGCAATATTCTTAACTCCTGGAGCTTTTTTCCCTTGGCCTGTCTTTCTGATCCCTGTCTTTCACAAACACACCTGAACAATATGTGGACATCGATGATGTGTGATTCCTGCAGCCAGATTCTTATGATGTATATTTGCAGCCAGATAGGGAACTGTTTTAGGAAATCTAAACACACTGCAAGGAAAATGGCTAATCTCTGTGTAGAATTACGTGCTATAAGAAGTTTGCCATGCTTTGTTTTCTGATTGAACTAACAGAAGTTTGTGAGCACCACACTGAGGCCCACACTGCTGCCGTACTCCGAGCTGTACGATTGGCAGGGCTGTGCAGGATTCACCTCAGACTTCCTCTCCTTGGAACTGCTAGATCCTCCAACCAACCTAGTGAGAAACTTCCATACCTCCAGTCTTACTATCTTTTGCTTGTACTTCTGCATTTTTATCTTATACATTTTTATCTTATACTTCTGCATTTTTTTCCCAGCCAGGTCACCTGCGCTCCCCTATGTGGGTGCTGAGCAATCAGAGTGGCACATGTTTTGAGTATTCCACACTGCTTTGCAGTCTACTTCTGGGCGCTGGATACAACGCCTACTGCGTCAGCGGCTACGCCGTCAAGAACATGTGCCTTCTCGATCAGACGCGCCAGGAATGTCCCTTACTCAGGCCACCTGACAAGGTGAAGGATTAACCCCGGCTCTATGGCGAATTTGTGTGATTTTTTTAAGAAACATTTGCTTACTGATGCATGTATACTTTCACCATCCATTTTTTTCACCCCCAACTGGAGCCTATCCCAGGAACTTATGGGCAAGGCGAGGAACAACCCTGGGCAGGCGCCAACACACCACAGGGCACACACACTCACACAATCACATTCACACCTTATGGGGTCAATTTAGACACGCCAGTTAACCTATAGTGCATGCTTTTGGACTGTGGGAGGAAACTGGAGTGCCTGGAGGAAACCCACACGAACACGGGGAGAGGAGGCAAACAGCGTGCATGACCTTCTTGCTGTGAGGCGGCAGCGCTAACAACTACGCCACCATGCCGCCCAAGTTTAGCTGTAACTTTGCTAAATTTAATTGTAAGTAACTTGTAGCTTGAAACCCTGCTGTATAAAAAGTAGCCTCCCCAGAACTGACTGTGACACTGCAGTGTTTAAAAAGTCCAGCAACACTGCTGTGTGTTATATACAGCACACACTACCGTTTCACTACCATTTCAGTGTCACTGCTGTGGTGTGAGCCAAAACCTGTGACAGTGACCCATGGTCAATAGGGGAGAGGGCAACTGACAGGAATGCAAATGACAACTGATGGATGGATAACAGTCTGGGATACTGCAAAAAAGTGCAGCTGCACTGTAGACTAAATGAAAGAAGGAGTCAGTGATGGAAACGTCTGCCATGATTAAATGTTTATTGGATAAGATACTAATTACAGTTACATTAGAGTTTGACTGACAGTTTATGACAGCATATGTATTGTGTGTTCAGGATACAAGTAAGAAGGTGGAGAAGGTGAAACTGAAGAAGTACATGCTGAGGCCGCTGCGCGACTTGACCAGTAAATTTGAGCAGCGTCAGCTTGAGAAGAAGCAGGCGGAAGCTAAAGCCGCTTTACTCATCCAACAGCTCGAGGCCCAGAGGCTTTACCAGGTTAGACACAATGAAACAGTTCCACTACAGTACTGTGCACTAAACAGTGCCTTATAGTCGTGAAACTCTGTTCATGCCATCAAAAACCAGACGTTAAATGCCTTTGGAAGTAAGGATAAACCATTTGGAGAAGAACTGATGCACTCGCTCTCATTGACTGTTTAACCTGTAGTATTTTTGGTTGTGATTCTCATTGAGTGACTACACTATGAGTCCAAAAAGGGACCTATGTATATGTGCCCATACATGTGGCAAACGTTGACCATTTTTTCACTGTTGCATTTGGAATTAAATTTGCAAAGTGATTTTTCCATTTTCCTACAATTCCTCTCAAAATCCCCAAAGTTTCTGGAGCAGAGTGTCACTGACAATGAGATCGAAGTGACATCTATGACTTTGAACGTTTGTAACTTGTACTTTCCGAAACAGAAAATTGTTGAATTTGCATAAAATGAAAGTTTGGTGTTCAATGTTAAAGATGTATGGTTAATAGGAAAATATTAAAATATTGTGGTAACTGAAAATATTGTGGTAACTGTCATTTCAGAAGTTTTTGTAGATGCACATTTAAGGTGTAGCTACAATAACTTGTGAAATGACAGTTACCACAAATGTTGAATGGAAACAGAAAATCTGTCAGTTTTTGCCATAGTTTTGGGCAAAGATACAGAGGTCTCTTATTTGAAACAGTGCAGGTAACTGAGAATTCCTGATGAGTTTTCCTCTTTTTGTCATTTACTAATTAATTTTTCAATGACGCAAAATACAGTAAATTTAGTAAAGGATCATAATGCTCATTAGCTATTGTTATGTCAGGCCTCGAATTACTCCCCTGTTGTGATTTCAAAGCTCCACTATAGTTTGATCTACAGTATGTGACATGGATTTTCTACAGGAACAACTTCAGCCTCCTCCGGATCCGCTCATGGGCCTGCGGGTTCACAGCTGGGTTCTGGTACTTTCAGGGAACCGAGATGTGAGCGAGGACTTCTTCATCAACCCGCTCACAGGTTTGGGCTTCCCCACCACCAGCGAACAATTCCACGGTATCGAGAGCGTTTGGAACCATGAGAACTACTGGGTCAACATGCAAGACTGTCGAAATGGCTGCAAGGTTTGTGTGTGTGTGCTTATATATTCATAAGTATTTCTTTATAAAAAGCCAAAATAACACATTGTTATGCACTTTAGCATCCTATGCTAAGTGCCGCTTTGAGTTCCATCAGTTAGAAATAAAGTTGTCTCCTACTGTAGGACAAACTACACATATTTTTAGTTACTGCGACAACTCATTAAATAAGTAAATCATCTAAATGTTAAACCCATACTGTAAGACTGAACAAGAATGAATGCAGCTCCAACTTCCTTCGAAGGGTGATCATATTGCTTCCAACAGCGATTACTTGACTATTACCAGCTGAATAGTTCACTTTGTGGAGAATGTGGACAACTAGAACATGCCGTTCGTTTTAGAAAATGTCATTTGAGTTTTCTGTGTGTATTGTAGGAGATGACTTTTAACCTAGACGACCTGGATCAGTGGGAATGCTTTTTGTATGGCATCCGCAGCAAACCGATCGTTCTTACGGAGGACGATGAAGAAGAAATGGTGGTATGTGCAAAAAGTCTTCCTTTCCAGTCTTTAGCATTCTATTCATAGTGTGTGCTGTGCACAATAAACACTTAGGGCTGTTTTTTGAACGTGAATTAAGCCTTGTCTTGGACTAAGTTGCACTACCAATGGAGATTGACCACTGAAACTCAAAGCCAGTCTAGCCATAAGCTTAATCATAGTTGGGCAAACTGGGCCAAGACTGAGTTTAAGGCAATGTGTCTCCTTAGTGTCTGTAGGGCAGGCAGGAAATTCAGCCTTGTCTTTAAAGCTGTCTCGACCTCTTCTCTGCATAATGTGTTTAGGCAAAGACATGCACACAGTCTCTAGAGAAGGGAAGGAGAGACTAGAAAATAGATACCATTTGGAAATAATGTTTTGCAAAATAATTCTTATCTTGTTTGGAATGTAGTTGCTCCACACAAAGCCGCCTTTCAAGCAAGTCACAAGTATGTGTACTGTTTTTTATTTTTTGCAGACTCCACTGGAAATGCCCAAAGTGTTTGAGATGCCTCCATCTTGGGTAACGACAGTCGATGTCTCTCAAGATGGTAACTGCCACCCTGTCTGACCTTTGACCTGTGCTTGACCTTTAATAATCCTGTTCTCAAGAACATGATGGTCATTACAGTGCAGTCCAGTACTTTGGATTAAGTTATGTCTGTATTTGCAGATATGGACAGTCGTTGGCCTGGTGGTAAGAACCTCATACGCTACAGAAGTGCCACAGTGGAGAACTTTGCTCCTTACCTCATGGAGAATGGGCTTGTCCAGAGACTCACCACTTACCATGACATGGAGTGTAAGTTCAGTGAAGATCAGTACATTGGGGACTCCAATATGAAGAAGACTGAATGAAAACTAAAGGCTCATAAAAGATGAAGCGTTTGAAAAGATGATCATGTTTATGTGAAAGTGAGAATGAGCGAGTGATTATTTGCTCATGAGTACCTCAGTGGTACCTTTACACGTCTGGGATTCCAACCGGCGACCTTCCGATCACGGGATGAACTCCCTAACCATTACGCTACCAAATGTCTTTTATAGATTTTATTGTAGTCGTTTTTCCAACACCAAACATAAACACCAGTTTTCATCAATAGTAGTTATCTGACTATTTAAGAGACAAGATAATACGACCAAAGGAGATTTAAAAAACAACATATGACAACATAATGCTTTTGACATAAAACTTTCTCTTTCTGTCCATCTGTTGTGAAGATACCCAGCCTGAAATGGTCACAGAGACATATATGAATCGCAACGACCACCTTGAGAAGAGGACGCTGGACAAGAGCACCAATACAACCACCGAGCATTTCAGACCATTTAGGAGCTTTGGTCTAAAATGTGAGTTCACCTGAGAAATCTCATTTAGACTCATTTACACTATAATGTGTTAACTCCAAAATGCTAACCTGACTAATACTGAACTAAAACTAACAATACAGCTCTAGTGGGATGATAATGGCTTATGGACTGGAAGGTAGTAGTTTCAAGTTCAGATCTAACCTGATGTCAGAACTCCCCCTATTAAGTCCCTGATCAAGACCCTTAACCCTAGGTTTCTAGGGGTGATTTCAGACTTGGTCCCTTTCAAGTGAAAGCACATGAAGACGCTACACAAATTCAGAAAATTCTATCAGACACTTTTGGACTGTGGGAACCAACACAAACACGGGGAGAGCATACACACTCCACACAGAGAGGCCCTACGGCCCACTAACTAAGGACCTTCTTGCTGTGAGATGGCAGCGCTAACCATTACACCACCGTGCCACCCTGCTCCACATTTTGCAAATGCCAATTCAACATTAAGAAGAGACAGCTGATACATGTCTTTATAAAAATAGAAAAAGATAAAGACGTGTTTTTATTGCAAAGATTTTGCATTTTGCCACACATTTGTAGGGTGATTAACTAGTGGTTAGATTACTCGCCTCTGGACCAAACTACTACCATCATTGGGTCCCTGAGCAAGACTCTTAACCCCAAGTTGCTCCAGGGAGACCGTCCCTGAAATTAGGAAAATGAGAAAGTCGCTGTGAGAGCATCTGCTCACGCTGTAAATGTAAAATATATATAAAATAAATAAATAAATAAATAAATAATGAATAAATACAAATATTTGGGTACTTTTTAAAGCTACCACATTTTTAAAAATACTGTTGCTACTGATAAGCATTCAGTAGCTTTCTTGTACTAAGCTACTCCCCAACATTGGTGAAAACATGCTTTTATATGCTCCAGTCCAGTTGAACTACTTGCTTGTGTGCAGGCCACAAGTACATCACCCTGGACCCCGAAACCATGCGCCAGATGGACTTTTACAGCCAGTCTCGGGCCGACGGCTTGATATGCCGAGTGGAGACGCCCTCTGAGATGACCGAACACTTTGAAGAGCGATCCGACTTCCTATATTATAGACATACAGTTTTTGGCAAGCGGATCCGAAAAGCCGGACCAGGAGGCTTGCCCAAACACGTCCGATCAATCCAGGTAACGCAAACACATGCACCTGCCTACAGAGTTGGAGAGTAGCTAACTATAACAAGTGATACTACTAACTACTTTTTTTCAGTAGCTCATCAGCAGTTTTGGACATGTTACTTTAAAAAGGTACTTAGTTATAGTTACTAGTTACTTCTCCCAAAAAATTACAGCATTATAAAAGTAACTACCAGTAACTATTACAAATATTTTTTTTTAAATGTCCAAATATGTCAAAGAATTTACCAGTGTTCTTTACCACTAGTTTTGTAGAAGTGTGTGACAATCATCTACTTTTTATCATAAGTAGCTTGTAGCTTGAAATGATACTGTTTAAAAGTAGCTTCCCCAACATTACCTCTTTAAAGTGAAAGGAAACACTGACCTCTAAACAATATTTTCTCTGAGATGTAACATTAACCCCATTACGTAAACGAGTGACCCTGACTTAAAGCGGCACTGCCCCCAATGGCCCCTGAAGTCTGGATCAGTTGTGTGTGTACCAAGCTGGTAATATATGTGTGTGTATGTGTGTGTGTTTACGAGCAGAGCGTTGTGGAGAAGTTCCACAGGAACCGGTCAAAACCGGCCTGCGAGGACGTAGCCGAGCGTGAGTTTCTGGAGTCGGAAAATCGCATCGAAGTGACGTATCATCCGGAAGACAAAAAGATCATCCCGTCCTGGATCTACTTCACCAAGCCCACGGACAAAGTCTCTTTCTCACTAGAAATGGTCGACAGCTTTCAGGTCAGGGATAGGGAACGAAAGAATTCAAGTGATTTTGATAATCAGTCTTATAAAACAAGCCCTTTAACCACTCAAAAACATGTTAAATATTTCTATATTATTAAGTATATTATACAACTATAACTGAAGATGAAGAACTGCAATAAAACATGCATAACAGTGCAGTTGTAGATTTAGCTCTTACCTAAGAATAAATCTTCCAGAGAACCATTTTAAGAAAAGTGGGCTTTTTTCTTCTTAAGAATGGTTGGTGAGTCCCATTCATATGGTCGCAACTGCACAGAAAATGAGGCATCACTTTTATGCCAGTGGAATTATTTTAAAACCTTTGATGTGAGGTGACCTTTATGATTGTTTGTCGAGTGTTGACGCAAACTATTGACCATCTTGCAGGCCGACCGGTATAAGAAACTCCACACAAAGCTCTTCTTCTACGAGACCCTCATGACTCTGATGAAAGAGGAGAAGTCCGTCATGGACAGAGTCAGGGACTCGGAGCAGGAGGTACAGTGAAATGAAGCAGCTCACAAACCACAGCTGCTCCGTTTATATTATGCTGTTATGATTAACATGGTTTATGTTGCACTGACAGTGTTGTGGTTCTGCTTCTTGTACATTTTAACATGGCAACAGTATTTCATATTTAAATTTAATGTAGGACTACTGTTACTTCAGGTGGATGCTAAAAAGGGTGGACAATGTACATACCTCTTTTGGACAATTATTATTTCAATACAAGTGAAAGTTGTACATTCATTCATTCATTCATTCATTCATTCATTCTGGAGCCTGTCCTGGGAACTACGAGTGCAAAGCGGGGACCAACCCTGGGTAGGCAGCAACATACCGCAGGCACACACACTCACACAATCACACTCTCACCTTACGGGGCCAATTTAGAGTCGTCAAATAACATACAGTACATGCTTTTTGGACTGTGGGAGGAAGCCAGAGCACCTAGAGGAAACCCACACGAACATGTGGCGAGCATGCAAACTCCACACAATAAGGCCCTACAGTCGACCCGGCGATCGAACCCAGGACCTACTCACTGTGAGGCAGCAGCGCTAACGCCCTGTGACCCCATCTGGGATTCAGTGGTTCGGATAATGAATGAATGAAAGTGTAACATTTTCCAGATGATGGATTTTTGATAGAAATATAGGTAAATAATTAACATTTTTTTTAATTACATGGTGTTCATTTAGGACTAGATGCCCTTTGTGGTCTCCCAAGCCTTTCTTTTCTTAAATGTACCTCCAGCTTGAATTAATTAGAAAACACACATATTATACTGTATCTTAAATGTTTGCCAATTTCAACAAATAGATTACTCAAAAATATTGATAATGTAACATATTGATTAATAATCAACACTGATATTTTGAGTGAATTTAAGTGAGTGATTATTGGTCGTTATGAACACAGCACAGCACTGTGCACCACTGTGAGAAGTTTCTGAGATTCTGAGAGGTTGGTGGATTTATGTGTGTGTTTTTATGTGTGTTTCAGGTAAAGACCATTCTAGCTACCAGAAAACAGGAGGAGAGTACCATCCAGCTTCTTTTCTCCATATACAGCAGGAGCAAGAAGGCACAGACTGAGAAGAAGGTGCTGATGTGACCAAAAAACTGCTGAACAACTTTCTTTCATATTCTTTCTATGCAACTTTATTTTTTTTTTATCACAGTAATAGAGTTCAACTGAAACATTAATTGAAATGCATTCATTGCAACTGGAACAAATGGTATGAAAACATATCTGAACGTCATCTCACTGTTGTTTTTCTCTCCTCCTCCTTCTCGTTCTCCAGGACCAGGCTAAAGAGAAACGTGTGAAGAAAACAGAGCGAAAGTTGGACGTTTTAACACCGTACCTGGTGCAGATTGGCGAGCCGGAAAACCTGACGCAGCAGCAGGCCAATCAGCTGAAGCAGCAGTGTCTGGAGGATTTTAAAAAGCAACAAGTGAAAAAGGCCAACTATCTCCAGTCGCTACTTGAGAAGGTTTTACTGCAGATAAATGACCTCTGTTTATCCTTTATATTACTCTTTGCCTTAATATGTGCATAACTTTGTATCTGTCTGAAAAGACGGAGAAGGAATTGCAGGACAAGATCCAGTCCTACGAAGAGAAGAAACTCACCTTGACGAAAGAGGAGGAAGAAAAGGTTCTGAACGACTGCAAGAACGCCATGTTAAGAATGAAAGTTCTGCAGATTCGCCTCAAATAGTGAGTTGCTCGTTCACTACCAGCCAGTGTGCCTGTCTCAGTGGGATCTGGGGTTTTGTGTACTAGTGTCTTGATAATGACACATGACATACTCAGTAGCTTTGGTGCTATCAACAGTATATAACTAGTGACCTTCAGTGTTGGTGGCCTAGTGGTAGGACACCCGCCTTTAAACCAAGCGGTTGTGGGTTTGAATCTGACCTCTGGCATTACCAACATTGGTTCCCTGAGCAAAGACCCTTAGCCATAAGTTGTTCTCAGGGGAACTGTCCCTGAAATTAGGAAATGTAAGTCGCGCTGGATAAGAGCGTCTGCTAATTGCTGTAAATGTAAAACAATCTTGGTTAATTCCAGTGGCGTGTGTGTGCTTAACCACTGGAAACGCACGTGTTTCTCACTTATGATGTATTAAGTCTTCTGCACATCACAGCTCAAATTTACAGTTTTCTACAATCTTCTTTTACAGCCATGAAGACAAACTAAAGGAGAACCTTATGGCTCTGGATAAGAAAATAAAACAAGACCCACTGTTCCTCTGTTTGAAGCTGTTTCGGTGTTAACTAAAATGAAGTGGATATCAGACTGTTTAAGATAAAACTGAGTGTAACTTGCATTCTTTATTTACAGCATTTTTGAAATGTTGTGAGAGATTTTACCTTCAGTTTGATAGCCACATACCACCGAAATAAAGCACAGCAAACCCTAACCTTTCCAACACAGTTTTAAACATGACACCCTATATAATAACAAAGTGGGGAAAACTGAACATTTATAATACAGAAACTGTACACCCAGGAATTAAAATTGGACAGAAAATAGCCAACATTGTATCTGTAAGTGTATTTAAAAAATACATTTCCTTATATTGATACATTGTATGTTTTGATGCTGTCTCCGTAAGAATTTATTCATGTTTTTCTGTCTATTTGTTCCACTTTTCTCCACTCCATTTTTGATTCTGTCCCAGGGACCACTGTTCGAAATAAGCTGTAGTCTGCAGCCCACCATGTGCCTGTTTTATTTTGTCTATTATGTTTTAGATATTTGCAATACATTCATTATTCATAAAGACGCCCAAATCATCTGGAAATAAATCGAACAAAAAAAAAATGAAAAGGTATTTTTAGTAGTGAATCTGAGACTGCATGTCACAAACCTCCTGCATTGCCACTGCGGACCACCGGTTGAAAATCCCTGAAGTCTAACACTATTGAGCTTAACACCACTGCAAAATTAAGAACATCAGCATTAATCAGCTGATTATAATGACAAACTGCAACCTGGAAGAAATCGAACAAATGCACAGCAGCCATCTTATAGTTTGTTAAATTATATTAAAAAAAATCTTTATTGCCATTTTCACTATAGATTATACACTTAATAGCAACAATTCAACACTACTTGAATGACATACAAAACAATGCTTCAGAACTGCCAACATTCTGCTAGTAAGTGCAAGATGTTGGAATATTATTCAACAAAAATGTAATTAACAGGGTTTAGTAATGCAAACTATTTACAAAAGAAAGTTCTTCATGCCATGCCCCTCATGGAACAAAATAACAAATCCTTCATGTTTTACAAGTGCTTCAGAGATGAAAAAGGAAAATGGCAAACAGTGGATGGGCTTTTTTTTAATTTCAGAGAGATAGAGAAAGAGAGAAATTTCCCTAACGCCTATTTAATAAAAAAAGAAAGAAGTCAGACAGCTCCAGTAACACATATTACAGCACTCTTCACAAGGAAACCATCCACTGCAAACCCTAAACATGACACGTAAAAGCCTGAAGTGGTTAGCGACCATGAGTATATACAAAACAAAACCCCTCAAACAGTTGTGCACAATACTAAACAATCGAAATGTAGTTCACTTAATATTATACAATGGAACAATGTGGTGGTTGGAATCCCCCTCCCCCCCATTCTTAACATCTTAATCTATACATAAGTTTGACCTGAAACGATCAGGACTGAGAGCGGAGTGCGAGAAAGAAGGGCGAACGGAGCGGGAGTTATTTGTCTAGGTAGCTGTATCTTGCTAGACATAAGGAGACACTGTGTGTGTGAGCTTGTTTCTATTGGCGGTTGCTCTTGATGCGCTCGAGCCTCTTCTTCAGGTCGTCGAGGTTGGCGGCGGGTGACGAGGCTCGTCCGGGGCTGTGCGCGCGAGACTGGTCCTGCTGGAAGTGCGACTCGCGCGACTCTTTGAGCTGGGAGAGTTTGCTGTGCAGCATGTCGGTGGAGGAGGCGAGCGGCGGCTTGGACAGCAGCGAGGAGTGAGCAGGAGGACGGTCGTCTTCCTGCTGCTGCTGCTGCTGCTGCTGCTTTGAGGGGATGGCAAACAGGACGTGAGAAGGTCAGACTGAAGAATGTGGTTTGTATTAAACTTCATTCAATTTTAATGATCAGTGAAAACCTTGTTTGTCTTTGTGTAATAGACTCTACAGTACAGACCTGTTAAGAGTTAAAAGCATAGTTCTGTCTTTTAAAAAAACATTTATCTTTCGTGCTTTCTCGAGATTCAGACCACTTGTTACGTGTCTGATCAGATAAGCCAATTAGCTATTGAGGGATAGATGTTTATAAAGTTTACTTCATTTAAACAAGTCATATTTCAAAAGAACTGGGAGTTTTTTCAAGATGTACACAGAAGTCGGATCTACAGCTCCACCTGCTGGACACAAGCGCCTTAGTGTTTCTCAACCCTGGTCTTCACAGCCCAGTGCTCTGTCCAGATCTGGGCCCTCATTTATCAACCGTTCTTACGCACAGATTTGTACATATTTTGTTTGTGTGAGAACATTTTCACGGAAAGTGTGGAATTTACCATCTTGTACTTGTACTTAGAAATGTTCTTAAACACAAGAACAGCTCTGACCATGCGTACGCCAGAATCTAGTGGTAGACCAGGGAAACTGCAATATTGAAAGTCTCAATTATCCACGTGTCAAATGTCGTCAGCTCAGTAGTGATCTGTCCACCCTCGGTAGCAGATCTGTCCCGTCTGTGTGCCGAGACACGGTTTGATATCAAACCATAAAAAAAAATAAAAATAAATCTGACAGGGACCTCCCCTCTGACCCGACTGCATTTACTGCCTCTGTCACTTTCTCCCAGGCAGGATTCTGTTTTTGATTGGTTACTCCGGAGCTGAGAGAACCAAACAGCAATTTCTGGTTCATTTCGACCTCGACAACGAGGACCTTGATCTCAGTTTCGCTGACGTTTCTTTTTTTAATCTCTTGGCCATTATTTTTGGGAAAAAAAACAAGGATTTTCTGCATGGTTTTAAAGGATGTGGTGTTACCAAATATAGTCAACTGAGGGCGCTTCTGAATGCAAATGACTGAACGGGCACGAGCAGCTGAGTAAGAACGTGTGGGATTTATCAACAGTTGATTACTTACAAACATGCGTATGACTGGCCTCCGCACGTTTGATAAATCTGGCTTTTTTTGTACTTATGAACATTCTAAATTTCATTCGTAGGATGGTATTTAGGACAGTTTGTACGAACGTTTGATAAATGAGGGCGCTGGTGTTTCCTGCACTAGCTACACATCTTTTATGCCTACTTTGTTACATCAGGTGGTTAAGGAGGAAACCACAATCTGCTGAACCTTGTGATGCAAGGACTTAAAGGAAATGAAAAGAGCTGTTAAGACAGATTTTAGCCTCTGTCTGGTCGTCAAGGGACGTCTGGGTGATTTGATGAGATTAACGTGAGCGTTACTACACTCTAAGATTGCTTGCATGTGAATAGACCAAACCTTGGCGTTCTCCAGCCCATGGCGCTGACGGAGGATCTTCAGTCTCTCGTAGTAAACGGCAGGTTTCAGTTCCTCACCGTTACTGCTGACCGGCACGGTGTTGTGGGTGGAGGGGTACTGAGACTCTGTGTTGTGATGTGAAATTACTAAGGAGCGAGAAGAGAGAGCAGACGTTTTCATTTGTACAAGCACACGTCCATCACACTCAGAAGCTTAAAATGATGAGAGTTGTGTAGTGGTCTAATTCAGGTCGTAATGCGGTAAGGTGGGTGAGTATTTGAGTGTGTCTTTTTTGTTAATGGCTGGCTGTCTGTAACCCAAAACAGTACAGCAGTGAAGCCCCAGTCGGAGACGGGGAGAGCGTTTCTACCTGCAGAACTCGGCACACGGGTCTTCCCCTCTCGCTCGGATTCAATCATGCGCAGGCCTCGCTCCACATAGCTCTGAAAGAACTGAGAAGTGTTCCTCAAGAAGGGCTCCAGGTCTGCCTCCGAGTACTTCTGCTTGTACTCATACAGCTCCGTCAGGCCCTGGGAAAATGTTTATTAAAAATGTAACATTTTAATATGTATTTATTCAATATGAAAGAACATTTGTGACTCTGCACGGCAAAACCAGTTGCTTGTCGCAAATTGTCAAAATTGAGTCATTTAAAGGAGTCGGGTTTCTCCCAAGTGAGAAACGGAGAAATCTGCCTTTGAAGTTGACTATCGCCGTAGCACCCACAGACGCTTGGTGCGGTCGCGGCTACGTTTGTATTTACGGTAGCCTACGCTGCATTCACAGCCACATGGATAGCCTACCTGCGTTAGGTTAACTGAACTCGGGAGACGAAGATGGATTCCGGAGAAATATCTTCACGCTAGTCAATGAGTGGATTTACCGTAAATATTGAAGTAGAGCGGTCAAAACAGAAACTTTTAACATTCTGCTGGAATTGAAGTCCTCACCTCAAGAAAGTTACGTTTTTAGGATGGAAAGGGTAAGTTTTTCAGCGAAATTTATTCACAACAGTACAGTATAGACCTTCCACTGTTTCAAAACACTAAAAACAAAAAATCCAAAATGTTACCCCACGCAACATAAACGCTCGTTTTTCTCGGAAACCTCCGTTGCAACAAGCGACTGGTTTTGCCGTGCAGAGTCACATTTGTTGCCTGAATACAGATGAAGGTACCTATTACTAGTGTATATTTATGCGTATGTAGTATTTACCATGCACAGGACAAGACAAACCTTGTGGTGGGCGGGTTTGTGTGTTTGGAAGTGTGTGGGTCACAGTTCTTACCTCTTTAGTGTTCTCCTTCGAGCCGATCTTTTTGAAAATCTCTGAAAGGATGTCGCTCACTTTCGCCTTGATCACTTTATCGTCCTGTGAACCAAAGAAAAGAAACCGTGACATTTAACCTACCTACAAATTTTTGCGTCTTTAAGCTGTGGACATTCCATGACCCCTCTCCCCAATCAGAACAACTGTCACTGAAGGCTGACATTCTCTAGCATCTTATTGGTCAAAGAAAAAAACACTTGGGCCACCTGGAGTACAGTTTATTAACAAATAAAAATGTTAAGAGAATTTAATCAGTAGCATACCGATCTCAAGGCTCCCTTCTCCATGATCTGCTCAGACTTGAGTCCAGAGAAGTTTCCAGAATGCTTGACCACCCGCCTCAGGTGGGCCTCCAGCTCTGACTCGTTCCGGTTCTCGATCATGGACAAGTGGTCCAGTATCTGTGTGTAGCAGAGACCATGAAAACATAAATAATTACATAAGAACACATTTTCCGTAGACCGTGTAAGGGAAGGTCAGTAAGAAGCACTATGGCCTTTCAATATGAATGCGGAGGCCTGTCTGAGTTCCTATCAAGGCTCAATGTCTGTAGCTCTGGTCTTCTGGACGCTACCTTTGCCCCTCTGAGTTTGCAGAGTGTGTGTAGCAGCGTCTTCAGAGTGCGGTGGGGCACGTCGCTCTTTAGCTGCTTGAGTTTCTCTTTAGGGAAAACCTTCATGAAATTATGGACGTCCAGGAGGATGCGGTCCAAGTTGATGCTGTTGATGGTCTCGGGCAGGAAGCGGATCATTCGCCACAGACACTGCAGTGGGCCGCAGACGGCAGTGTTAAAACACACGAGTACGAACTAAACATGGGATGTTAACTCACACGTTCATTTAAAACAGACACAACTGGACCTCTCCCTAACCTTCATGACCAACTCTGAGAACATTGGTGATCCTGCCGTGGTGATGAGACTGTCCTGCAGCAGCACCAGCAGAGCACTGGGGACAAAAGGGAAAGAGAGTTTTACATTGATGACATTTAGCAGACACTCTTACCCACAGCGACTTCCATTTATAGCTTGGAAAGGTTTGCACCTGAGGATGTTGGTCTGATCCGATTTCTCCAACACGCGCACCACCAGCAGGTTGACAGAGCGGATGAGCTGCTGTCCGTCCTCGATGTCCTCAACTCTCGAGTCCAACATCAGGGTGATCAGACCGTGCATCAGATCCTTCAGGACACCCATAGAGGCCTCCCGCGCCAGACTCTCCATAGAGAACAACTGAGGAGGAAAGATGAAAAAACCCAACAAACAAAAGTCATGAAAAACACTTTCCCAACACAAAGCTTAAGTCTGATACATTTCTAGGGCCCTATGAAATCCGTTTTGGTTTTTCCTAAATTCTGTTTTATTTTTTCCTGAATTCCATTTTTTCCATGTTTATTCTTCTGAATTCCGCGTTTTACGTTACAATCATAATTATGGAGGGGATGGGAGAAAAGAACAATGCAATAGGAAAAATTTGAACATTAAATGACTGTTATTCAACTTCAACAAAGTGCAGCAGAACATTTTCTGCTTTGGTAAAACCCTTTACCTGTAAACAACAAAAAACACTCATTTTTTCGTGCAAAAGGAAGCATTTCTGATGTGAGTTTTTGACTGTAAGTGCTCGTCACATGTTCTTGCGGGTAAAGTCTATCGTGTGCTGGCAAAACTAACAAAAGAGTTGTTCTCCCAGTTCATAAAAATCATTTGGTGATTGTTCTGCTCTAAACTTAGCACTGACACTCGAATTCCGTAATTTTTTTGAGGACTTCGGTGTTTCAGCCTCTTCGCCATAGCTGACCGTTGACATTTTCCCTCTGTGTCTGTGCCTTTGTGTGTGTGGAAAGCTGAGTCCTGCCTCAACAGGTAACACGTACAGGGGGCTGCAGCGGCCAAAATTGATTAGAAACCATTGCTTTGCTTTGCCCACACCCCGATATCAGCCAATTATACGACATTCTGCGTTTTACAACGGATTCCATTTTATTTGCTGAATTCCGCGATTCCATCCGTGTTTTCTACATCGCGCAAATCATAGGGCCCTACACTTCTCTATTCTGGAATGTTATGAGAAGACACTTAATCCCAAAAGGGAATCCAGTGCAGATCGCTCCTCACCGAGAGCATGTTGCCAATGATGCAGCTGTAGAGCTTGAAGATGTCCTTCTTGTCGAGCCGATCGTCAGCCATGTGTGTGTTGTAGATGAGACGCAGCTGCATGAAGGTGGCGATGAGGAACTGGTCGATGTGGCCCGACATGGCCTCGGCTTTGTCCTCCTGTCTCAACACCTCATCAATCTGTGTAAGGAAAACGGGATCGTGTGGAACGTTAGCGGCTGCCAGTTTACCAAGCTATTCTTCCAAACCAGAGTGTAGGTATGAAAACTAGCTCACTACGTCAGAAACGTTAACATAACATCTCCATAACACCGTCAGTTTTAGTCACAGAGCAACTAGCTATTAAAGTGTAAACTGAGGGAGTGATTATTTGCCATTGTGAACACAACACAGCACACAGTGCACCACAACAAAATGTGACCTCGGCATTTGAGCCATCTGTGTAGGAGCAGTGGGGACGGTACCTTGCTCATGAATACCGCGGTGGTACCTTTACCACTTCAGGACTTGAACCGACGACCTTCTGATCACATGGTCAACTCCCTAACTGTTACGCTTGTGTGATGCCAGTTTTCCTTATTTTATCAAACTTTAAACCCCAAGCGTATCACTATTATTGAACACATTTTCACAAAAATCATTGGACTGTTGCCTCTAGCTCGCATGCTCAATCTGTTAGCTAGCTATTTCAGGTCGAAGTTGTAGAACTCACATAGGAAATGAGATTTTGCAAACATCATAACCTTATTGTAGAGCAGCTAATAAATCAGCACAGATAAGAGGACAGCAAACTGGGCGGCTCACCTGCGCTAAGGCCTGGATACTTGTGTTGATGTCGCCGCTGGCAACCTGCGAGATAACGAAGTTGATGGTGGAAGCTGTGCTGTTGTGGAGGTCGTCAAACTGAGGTGAGACAGAACGCATCCTGCAGGAGTGGGGTCAAGCACATACGTTTCAGCGTTCCGTAAATCATACCCATCACAATTACACATGGGGCGTAAACCAGAAGTTACAACACTTACACAATACAGTGTTATATCAGAAATCTGACGTCTGGTAATGTCAAGAAGCCTGCTATGATGAGCCTGCTATCATTTTAAAGACCAGCACTCCCGTTAATATCAAATCCCAAAAAGAAACTAATTAACTCCTGAACTTGACCACACACTGAAAAAAGAATTTCCTCTTTAATAAAAATATATAACATCAGTATATATAATGTCTGATGTTTTCATTTTGGATCTCATATTTAGGTGAGACCGATATAATCCCCCCAATATAACCCCCTAATAAATAATCTCATATTTAGGTGTGACCGATATAACTTCCAATGTAACCCCCTGATAAATAATCTCAGGCTTAGATTAGACCGACATAACCCCCAATGTAATCCCTCAATAAATAATCTCATATCTAGGCAGTGAGACCGACATAACCCCCCCAATGTAACCCCTAGGTAAATAATCTCATATTCAGGTGAGACCACATAATCCCCAATATAACCCCCTAATAAATAATCTCATATCCAGGTGAGACCGACATAACTCTAACAACCCCTAAATAATCTCATATTCAGGTGAGACCGATATAACCCCCAATGTAACCCCTAATAAATAATTCATATTCAGGTGAGACTAATATACCCTGACTTTAGGACCGCTCACATAGTGTCTAACGCCCCTCCTCTAAACCAAAAAGTCCAGTACTTTGCGGAAAGTTTCACGGCTCGGGGATCATGACGGGCTCCAGCAGCTCATCCAGTTTGTGCTGCACAAGATCAGGGAACTCGCTGACACGGGTGTGGTCGTTCTCGATCATGTCCAGGTCCAGCTGAAACTCCTTAGGGATGGAGGGGGTCGTGTGGTCCGAATGAGCATTCTGAGACCGGGCTTGACTGGCAGGAGGGGGAGCGAGGGAAAAAAACGTTACTGTCACATTCGTAACCTCTCGTACGTAAGCCCCTTTCACACAAAAACCTCAAGCTATGAACTTTATGGGAGTTGTTCATGACTGAGAAGTCTGCACCAAAGCTGCTAAGAACCAAATCAAATTTGGGATACAAAGCAGGTCTGTTCCGATGCCTTTTCCAGGATTTGAACAAAGCTGCAAATGAGACGCATCTCACTAAGAGGTGTTACTTGTAGTAGAGCCCAACTGACATCAACTGTGGGTGATGGTGGTCTAGTGGTTAGGACGCTCGCCTTTAGACTGCAATATACTTGCTGTGATCTACAGTACGTATACATATCTGTACACAGTTGCGTTGTTAACGCGAAAGGATATATTCTCAAGGTCCGCATTTCAGCGCGCCGTAATCTGTAGTGTGTACTCCTTTTATCACCAGGGTCAGTGTTTATGTCGCAAAACCTAATAAAATGAATGAATACCTGTATCTTAAAATCATCATTCTGTTATTCCAAACAAACATGTCTTCAGTCGAAGAAGCATTAATCTTCATCATACTGAGACGGCACCAGAGAAGAAAAGGAAAATCGCGAGATGGTACGTTCGATCTAATAGATCTCGCTGTGCAAATGGGGAATTCTTTTCTCTGGTTTTGCCAATGAGAGACACTGACGAGGAAAAACACCGGGAATATTTCCGATTGCCTCCTAAAGTGTTTGATGAATCGCTCCATCGAATTCGCCCTCATACTGAACACAATCAGACTCACAGTGACCCAGTAGGCAGCGCTCAGCAACTGGCTGTCACTCTTCGGTTTCTCGCAACACTGCCCCCTATAAATTATGCAGGTATTGCATCTCTGTATAGGTTCCGTTAATTTTGGAGTACGTGCACAAAAACCGACGCAAAGGAACGCAGGATACGGATCGCGGCTGTACATACGTACGTAGTTAACAGCAAAGTATATTTCAGCCTTAAGAGGTTAGGTTCAATCCTACTCTCCAGCACTACCATCACGGGTCATGGTCATGAGCAAGACCCTTAACCCTGAATTGCGCTCCGGGAGACTGTCCCTGAAATTCGGAAAATGGAAGTCGCTCTGGATCTTACATGGATCTGGCTCAATGTAAAAGCATTTTCAGACTGCATTACCCCACAATAATGAGGATCACTAAACACAAATTTTGAAAAAATCATTAGGGAAAATAACGCAGATATGTGATGTAATAATTATTTACTCAAAATCAGTCGGGCTGTACTCGCATGTAATGTTGGACTTTCTACCACTGTTCCTGGACCTTCCTTGAAGTACTGCTGGGACATGTGAAAGGAACCATATTTTAGTGAGCTATGGGACAAGCTGACACAGACAGGAGGGAGCTAGGTGAAGGACAAACAGCCTGAGGAGTCCCTTATACACTTTTCTCCAACAGTATCCATCAGCTCTGGCTCTATGTGGCAAGGCATTGTACACATCGCCTTTCTACTCATATTCTCCCCATATTCATTTGGGCAGAACACCTCCACCCTCCACCGTTTCTGCCAGTAGGTAGTATTACTAAAAACCCTCAAGAGTTACATTCGTGAGGGGAAACGTTGACTCAAGTGCAAAAGAACTTTTTTCAGCGCAGCTGCCATTAAGGACGCTAACGCGGACAGAAGGAGTGGAGAACATTTGCTCTGAGGTCATTGGCTAAAGCGATGAAGGATTTTAGATTCGTGCGTCTGCTATTTGTCTAGGTTTCTCCGGGGCTGAGGCGTGCCTCGTGAACGGAAGCTACAGCGATACGGCAGTACTTACATCCTATACGTGCGATACATTATTCTGTCCAAGGGGAGAGCAGCGAGAGAAAAGGAACCATAAAGGAGAAGAGAGAGAGAGGCTCAGGTTTAAGAGACACAGCATACATGGGACAGAACAAGAGCTGAGGTGGGTTACGCTGATCAGTGAGCTTACAGGTTCACTTGAGGTAGACTTGAGCTGAATGCAAAGAGTCTTGCATGGGCTCAAGTAAGACCAATTTTAATTTGGAGCAATCAAGGGAAGTCGTTTAAAAAAAAAAAAAAAAAAAAAATCACAGAAAATCAGAACAAGCACAATAAGCACAGTTCATCAATTTTCATAAGATCCCAGAACGGTAGTTTGTGGAGAAAAATTCAACGTTAAGACACGAATTTGCTCATGAAAACTGAAAACACAGAATGAGTTCCTAGCTCTCTACCATTATAACAGTTCTGTTCAAAATATGGACTGTAATGCAGCCGTGAAAGGAAATAAACTGCTTTTGAAGAGCTAAACTAAGAACTTACTTGAGTTTGTTGGGGCACCCTCCGGGCAGGCTTGCGGAGGAAGGTGGCATTGGGATTGGTTGGATGTTCTCTCTGTGTCCTCTCCTGTTTAGCAGAGACGGGGCGCTTTAGCAGAGCGCTGATTCGCCCTCCAGCATGCCTATGTCCTTCTGAGAGCTGTGGACACACGGACTTGCTAGATTAAAACTATTTATATTTAGAAAATCTGTTCATAAAAAAAGATATTCTGAGCAGAAGTAATGTGTGATGAGTAAAGCCATCTACGCTGCCAATGAGTTTGAAGACCTGGTCCCCGCAGGCGTTATAAGCGGCCACCACTGTGTTGAGTGCAGCATTGCGCACCGTTGTGTCACGGTCGCCACTGTGCACTGCAATATCCTTTTCAGACTTTTTGCAGGTCGCTGGCACACATTCATACTGCATTCTCAATCAGGCAGCCCAGCCTCGACATTCTGGAACAAATTAGGTGGTAAGTATTAAGGACGGCAAATCTTCACGATTCAACTCAGATTCTACATAATTTGTTTCCAAATCGTTACCATTCAATACATAGACGCAGAAGGACTTTGGTCGGCTGAAAAGTTTTTTTTGTTCATTGGCATCTTTATTCTCTGGATGATGGCATGTCATGTGATTCCCCATGTTTGTAGTGTTTCCAAAATGTCGCATCACTGAACTGCTTTCACCTCAAACTTTTGCTTGAACAGTCCCTACAATACACACATTCTCGACTGCATTTCCCTAATACTCACTTGAGGAGGTCTATCTGGAGCAGAACCTTCTATGTCGGGGAAAGTAAACTAGTGCCATTACATTAAAAAATATGAATCCATATTTTTGGAATGCATGAATCGATTCTGAGCCAACAGAGAAAGAATCGCGATTCGATTTATTTGCTCAGCCCTTGCAAGTCCCATTCATTTTAATTACTAGGACTTGTCGGTGTCTATCACCTATAGATATATCAAAGAGACCGATGCCCATATCCCGAGTAGTTTTCATGCTATATCTGCTGATGCTGATAAATAAGGAAGATGAGCGCGTAGAGACAAAAGATCTAGATTTGCTCACAAACGTTCCACTGCGTGCTCAGAATTTTGACACCAAATAACGCATACACAATAAGACAGAAGGCACGCCGCGTAAAATCCGACTTTGAACTTTGGACATGTCTGCCATAACTGCTACCTTTCCAACGTACAATAAACGCGCCATGAAATATTTCCTGAAAATATCGGACAATCTACATCGGTTCCATGACGATAAATTTAAAAATGCACATGGCTGATTCAGATATGATCGTGCATCCCTCACAGTACTGTGCAAAAGTTTTAGGCAGGTGTGAAAAAATGCTGTAAACAAAGAATGCTTTCAGAAATATAAATAATGATTGTTTATTTTTATCAATTTATAAACTGCAAAGTGAGCGAACAAAAGAAAAATCTAAATCAAATCAATATTTGGTGTTACTACCTTTTGCCTTCAAACCAGCATCAATTCTCATAGGTACACTTGCACAAAGTCAGGGGTTTTGTAGGATTATAGTCATTATAGTATTTTGTAGGATTATAGGATTATAGATCTGTGGTTAGTTCTCCAAGATGTTTGGAACAACCTACCAGCCGAGTTCCTTCAAAAACTGTGTACAAGTGAACCTAGAAGAATTGATGCTGCTTTGAAGGCAAAGGGTGGTCACACCAAATATTGATTTGATTTAGATTTTTCTTTTGTTCATTCACTGCATTTTGTTGATTGATGAAAATAAATGATTAACACTTCCATTTTTGAAAGCATTCTTTGTTTACAGAATTTTTTCACACCTGCCTAAAACTTTTGCACAGTACTGTACATACCCAAGATTTAGACAAAAATGTAAAATGTAAAAAAAAAAAAAAAGAACGAAAAAAGGGACATTTACCAGATCTTTGTTTTGCATTCTTGGACTTGGCCCCCTCCATGAGGAAGGGAAACAGCTTACAGGCAGAATACACGTTACACAGCATGGTCAGAATGGCACGGACGTCCTTACGCACCACATCTTTCGATTCCCCAACCTGAAAAAGAGATACATTTTATTAACATAATTAAAAAAATGTTACAGTGAGGAGCTCTAACACAAAATAATTAAACAGGAAATGCTGAATGTGTCAGCATTTTCTTCTTGGCCACACCAGCCTGAATGTGTCACAAAACAACCGAACTATGAAGTTATTTATCAGAGAGAGAAGATATATATGTGTGTGTGTGTATATATATATAGAATTTCTCCAAAAAAAAAAAAAAGCAAAGGCTGTCACAGTTAATCACAAGTAAACCTGCCTCTGGATTGATTTGACTATTGCCTGTATTATTTACGAAGAACTGCTTTGCACAAGCTCAATATTGATTATTCTATTTGTTGGGTGTGTGTGTGTGAGAGAATGTTAAAGCTTTATTGTACCTCTGAAAATATTTGAATTCTGTCTGTGAGAAATGTAACTGGTGGCTTCAAACAACAAATTCAAATGTGTTAGACACACTGACCTTGAGAATGAGGTAGGGGATGAAAGAAGAGGCCTCATACTCATTGAGGTGGTAGTTTTCTCTGTTCAACATGGTGAAGAGAAGTTTGAGGAACTCCATAGCCTTCATCAACACACTCGTGTTGGTGTCAAAGAAACGCAGTGTGAACCACTTGAGAATGAGATCGAGACAACCAATCACAGCCTCCGCCTCTGCCTCCATGTGCTGGAGAAGTTCAAAGCAAGCGAATGCAAGGTTAAAAAATAGTGCAAGCCCCTCATACTATGACTCAATCAGTGTGTATGCAAGGTTAGAGTGGGATGTGAAAGGCTGTGTTTGGTGTGTTCTGAGCTCCCATACCTCAATCATGGCATTGACGGCCTTGACGTGACGCTGAAAGTCATAGTGGAAAAGTTCATCCTGCAGCCAGCGCGCCAGACAGGTGGACATCTGAGTCTTCAGCTGCTCAACGTACTCGTCCCGCGGAGTGATAAAGTTCCACTTCAGGATCTAAACGAACACAAAACCAATTCCAACACACATCGCAGCTCCACTCGCCAAAACATGTCATGCAATATAGAGGCTGATGTCATTAGTTCACCACGATGCGCTGGACGCTGCCTGCCTACCTTCAGTGCTTTCTCCTCCTTCATCCTCTGCTCCTTGCCGTTAGGTACGAGGATGAAGATGGGGCCCATTCTGTCTTCATCATCTTTAGTGCTGGGCTTGGCTGCAGTCTTCTTGGCTACACCAGCCTGAATGTGTCACAAAACAACCGAACTATGAAGTTATTTATCAGAGAGAAGATATATATATATACACATATATATACACACAGCATATCCATATTGTGAGGTGTAGGGCCCTATGATTTCCGCGATGCGGAAGCGGAGGCTCGCTGAAACACCGAAGTACTCAAAAAAAAATAAATACGGAATTCGAGTGTTAGTGCTTTGGGAACAATGCCCAAACGATTTTTATGAATCGGGAGAACAACTCTTTTGTAAGTTTATCAGTAATGTTTTGTTTTGCATGAAAAAAATGAATGGTTTTTTGTAGTTTACAGGTAAATGTTTCACCAAAGCAGTAAATGTTCTGCTGAACCCCAGCACTTTGTTGAAGTTGAATGTGAGATTTTTTTACTATTGCATTGTTCTTTTTTCCCCATCCACTCCACATTTAGACACTTTTTAGGTGAATAAATATGATAATACCGTAAAACACAGAATTCAGAAGAATAAAAATAGAAAAAAACGGAATTTAGGAAAGAACAAAACGGATTTCATAGGGCCCTAGAGGGGTGCATGTTAAAAGAATAGTTTTAGTTCAAATAAATCCTGCTGTATTCAGTCTGCACCAAGACACTTTCCTCTAATTCATTAGATCTTCAGTGGGTTTGTGATTTCAAATAATAATTTCAACAATAATGACTTGATCATTTAAAAACCATACGCTTCCTTCTTTTCGCTTTGTAGTTTCAATGTATGTAAGAAAGAGCAGATATCGTCAACAAAATGTCTGTGCAGACTGTCTACACGCAAGGCAAGAAAAAAACGAGTAAACTGTGTGACGATTTCTTTGAAATAATCCAATCAAGTTATACACTGGCTCAAAGACATAAATTGAGTTAATCTGCAGTGAGTTCACACCACACCACATCAGCCCAGAATACAGCAAACCAATCTCCTGCAACCCATGTGAGGTGTTAATAATTTTACCGACTCGTCTGTACCTGCTGCTTGCCCCCTGAGCGCCTGTTGTGTTTAGAGACACTGTCTGTATCTACCTTCAGTTTTGACTCCGTGCTGTTTGTCTAGTCAGTACAAAGAAATGAATAAGAGCTTCGCTGGAGGCTCAGGCCACTTTTACAGGATTATACGATGCCACTGTGTTTTTCAGGTTATATTTGATTATGCTTCACATAACCTGATGATGTTTGACATATCACATGAATTCAAAACTCTCATTCTAAGCATTCTAGGTTTTAATGAGGCAGACATTGCAGCCCTTATCGGACCTTTTTGGCTGCAGAGCCTGCTGGTTTGGTCTTCTTGGTATCTGGTTTGGAATCCCCCATGCTGTAGTCATCTGCTGCAGGCTGCACTTTAGCTGGAGCTGGAGGAGGAGGAGGAGAGGGTGAAAGGCGGGAGAAACACACAGAGAGTTAGTTAGGGCATGTCCGGAAGCTAAGCTCCTTAGCCACGTTTATGGCGATCAGACAGACTAAGCTTTGAGGAATTCCAAGTGAGCCGCGCCCACAGCAAGTCCATCCCGCTGCTGTCATTATTGTCTAATTTCACAGCTCATTCACCAAAAACTGTCTGACCAAGCAATACTGAATAATGTTTTATATACAAATAAAAGTCTATTGCTTCATATTACTTGCCATTATTTATTTCAAGGTGTCACAAAATACACTACACAGGTCCAGGCAGAAACATAGTTGTGCGTTTCGTGAAACACTAAAGCATTTAAAACATACGCAGAGGAATTTTCAATACAATCTGAAAGCCAGCTTCATGGTGACAGTACAACCTCTAGTGCAAGCTCTTGATAATTTTTTTCTGTGAAACAAAGTTTAGACAAGCACTGAACTTCTGGCGTTGATAATCCAACACCTTCTGCATCACGTCAGACAATCAATACCTAACTTACAGAAACCACAACTCTCAATCAGGGACAGAAATCTGAGACTAAAGGTGCGCTTAAATAAATATAGCTTTCCTTTTAAGTTGTGCAGAAAAATGTAGTATTTTGTAATTATAATTTTCAGTACATGAGATCTGGTCGGAATATGAGATTCTGTTCATACTGCACGGCACTACTAGCTAAAGACAAGGAATGGGAAAATTGTGACCAGGTTATGCCAGACCACCACACCACCATTATGCAACAAACAAAGCATTCATCAGTGATAGAAGATGGGGACTCCAAAAACATATTTGAAAAATAAATACATAAGAAATAAAATATATTTCTCCTGCTGTATTGTATAGAATATTGTGATATAAATCATTTTGGTTAAAAGGTTAAAAGTATCCTTAAATCTAAATTAAGCCCTGTACAGCTGTTGTTAACAGAACAAAAAAATCACTGTTAAATCAGAAGAATAGCTTAAGAAAAAGACTAGCTTGTGTGTACCTGATGCTGGCTTAGCCGCAGCGGCGCTCTGAGCAGGTTTAGATGGAGCAGCTTTGGCAGGAGCAGCCGGTTTGGCTGGCATCACTGCTCTGGCTTTTTCCAGCATTGCCACCACTTGGTCTTTTGAGGATTGCTGCAGACAGAGGAAAATAAAACATCAGCCGAACACAAAATGCACGACTGTATCTGAAAGGAGTCTTAAGAGAAAGAGAGAAAGCCCACCTTGAGCTTGCTTGTGGCTTTGTTCATCTTGTCATATCCCAAGTGCATCATGAAGGTGGGCAGCGCGTCCTGAGCCTTTTTCCGCACGTCTCCGCTGCGGTCCTCCAGACAGGCGTACAGGTGAGGAACACACAGCATCAGATCCGCAGGCACCGTCCTCATAGTGGGCAGCTTCTCAGCCAGCCAACCCAACACCTAGAGGAGGACAGAGAGTGAGAGATTTGAAGGAGAAAAAAAGGAAGATGCAGGAAAATTTGTAAGAAGAACTTCATACACCCACCATTTATATGAAGAATTTTCTTATTAAAACTTACAATAAAAATTGACAAGTTTCTCGTCTGAGATTTTCTTCATTTGAATGGGTGTATAGTAAACTATATAGTTTACAGAAAAAACAATACAGTTTTACAGAGAACTTAAGGCCTTCTGTTCACCAACTGAAGCTCAACAGGAGATGGGTGATGCAACAGGACAACGACCCAAAGCATAGAAGTAAATCAACAACAGAATGGCTTCAACAGAAGAAAATACGCCTTCTGGAGTGGTCCAGTCAGAATCCTGACCTCAACCCCATTGAGATGCTGTGGCATGACCTCGAGAAAGCGATTCACGCCAGACATCCCAAGAATATTGCTGAACTGAAACAGTATTGTAAAGAGGAATGGTCAAGAATTACTCCTGACCGTTGTGCAGGTCTGATCTGCAACTACAGTAAACGTTTGGTTGAGGTTATTGCCGCCAAAGGAGGGTCAACCAGTTATTAAATCACAAGGATTCACATACTTTTTCCACCTGCACTGTGAATGTTTACATGGTGTTCAATAAAAACATGAATAATTATTTGTGTTTTAGTTTTAAGCAGGGTATAAGTTTAAGCAGACTGTGTTTGTCTATTGTTGTGACTTAGAGGAAGATCAGATCACATTTTATGACCAATTTGTGCAGAAATCCGTATAATTCCAAAGGGTTCACATACTTTTTCTTGCACTATATATGTCTTATGTTTCTTAAGAACAAACTTAAGACAAAAACTAAAAATATTGGTAATATCAACTGTCAATCATATTGTTATGATCATTTATATAGTCTGCCATTTTTTTCTGTCCAATATTACATACTCATCCGCTGTTTGCTACTTACTACATTGTTCACTGCTGTGCAGTTGCACTCGGCACTTTAAACAGTCACTTGAAATAGTCACACTGCACCTGTCATCGTGTATATAAGAAGAGTTATTTATTTATTTGTACCTTTCCCTTCTCTCCTTTTAAATTTCAATTTGTACTGTGACTTTATTTTATTTTATTTTTAAATTGTATTTATATTTTTAATTATGCCTAATTGCAGTCAGGAGCAGTTTAGGACACATTTCACTGCATTTTGTACTTGTATAACTTGCATTTGACAAATAAAGAATCTTGAATCTTGAATCTAGAAGTGAATTTATGGCGCAGAAAAGTTTTTAAAACGCAAAATTTTAAGACAGCAAGCAGACAGAAAGCACAGGTTTACATACGGCTATTTGTCATGACCATTAACATTTATTTGAAGCCATGTTAGTGTTTTTATTCAAATTACTTCTGAAACACTTATCTTCGCTGGGGTGTATTCAAATGACTGGAAATAAGAGAGCCAAAGTCATTACACTGTGAGCCTGAAATGAACTTCCTGGTGTGTGTGTGCCTGCATGGCTCAGCACCCTGCAATGTGACAGATGACCGGAGGGTGTGTTGTACCTCCTGTCTGAGGAAGGGGTTCTCCCGTTTCAGTTCTTCTGACAGATCCTCTCCCTCCAGCCACTCCTTCATGCCGGTCTGCTCCACCCATGCGTTCACTGTCGTCATGGCAGCAGCTCTGATGTTGGGCTGTGGAGAGGGAAGGGGTGTTCAGTTTCTTGTGCACAAACAGATGCCGTTATCGACCTAAGTGTGTGTGTCAGTCACTTACCATAAGATAGAGTGATCTACAACACACACTGCACTGCGTTTAAAACACGAACCTCCCTTAACCTGATTTGTAGTCTCTCTAACAATACACCGAAAGTATTGACTGAAATCTACAGATTACTGTTACTCTTTAAACTAAAAGAGCATGAGAAATCATTGCACATAAAAACATACAAGCAAAGAAATGAATTCTGCTTTGTCCTGCAAATTCATTCTTCCTCTCGTTTCAGACCGAAATCTCTCTGCATAACTTTGCTTGAGGTCAGACGCGGTAAAACGCTGTAGTGTCTTTCTCCCATCGGCTGCAGAAACAAATTGGTTAATGTGAGCTGGAAACTACCGTCTTGATGTCGTAATACTGCGTCTACACCCACCTTATGGAGCAGTGGAGGATTAGGGGTATTAGGATTTTAGATTTGTGAAAGGTTTAGACAGAGGTCTGTAGTTTCATCAGGACACTGGGGAAGGGGGTTGGGATTGGGGCAGGGGCAGAGTGAGGGGACAATGTAGCTGTCTTTAGAAATGTTTACCTTACTGTCTCCAAGCACAGTGACGACCGGGAAGCCAAGAGACTTCACATGCTGTTTGACGGACGGACCCATGGCTGTGGCAACTTGCTGCAGGATGGTTAGGGTCTGCTGGACCTGCATACACACACAGGATTGGTTTCGTGTTTCCTCTCAGACATCAGAAACAACGTAACAATGCGAAAAGAGAAATACAACAAATAAGAGGTAGTACATTTTACAAAACAGAGATGCAATGTGCAGTTGTCATAGATGGTGTGACTATAACTCGTTTCTGCACAAGCACATTTCCTTATTGTTTACGCTTCATGATGCATGAGATAAACAAGTGCACAGCACCACAAATTACCAGTAGTTTGTTGGAGTCAGTGAGGCGGCCCTTCAGTGCCATGGGCAGCTCTCCGATGTTGGCCTGAATGAACTTGGCCTCTGAAATCACAGCCGTCACCTCATCCAGCCCCTCTTTACGGATCTTCCAGTTTTTATCGCTGATCTTCGAAACCATATCCGACGTGATCTTATCACTGGAAAGAGCATGAGCAAAACAATGCCACAACCATGGTAATTTTTTCCAGTGAAGCACCACATGGTTATTAACTGATCTGTTCTGAGTAGCACCGAAACTGCTAAGTGTAAACTTTAAACTTTTTAAATCCAACCTGATGTCAGTTCTGGGGAGAAGGTCCATGATGTCACCAGCTGCTCCATCAACTTCCTCCTCTTCAGCATCTTCCCCCTCCACCTCCGCTCCCTTCTTTGACGTCCCTCGAAAAGGAGCAGGAGGAGACTGGCCCTGCATCTAAGACACACAAGCACACCCTGGTTAAATACCCTGGAGATAAAACCCTAATTTAGGTAACATTTGCAGCTTGAGGCTAAATTTAGGCAAATTAGGAACAGCAAATGGGTTTCTCCATTTAACACTGTATCAGATATCAGTCTAAATCTTCTGAGACAACTGGAAATCAAAATATCTCAACTGATCGTATTTTGAGTTATTTATGTAATCTGGCATCTATGCTTTTAAAGAAGAGCTCATTGACATCCCTAACTGGCTTCATGCATGAGTTTATAAATAGTTAGCAAGACGCTTTGGTAGAAAAGCTTTGACAAGATTTTCAATATTTGTTCAAAATCACAGATCATGCATATTAAAATATAATGAATATCCATAGTGGACTGTGACATTTCCAGAGCTATGGACACTTAATGCATACCAATAGCTAATCAAAATGATCCGTGGACGTCTTTAATGCTTTGGTGCAGTGGTTGCCAAACTTTTTCTGCAGAGCCCCTCTTTTCTAGATAGGAACATTATTGTTTATTAATTGTTTATCAATATGGGGTTACAGCTGGGAAACAGAAAGTTTCTAGCAGTGCTCGAGTGGAGCTTAGGCTGCTCATTGGTGCCCCCAGTTTGGAAACCACTGCTTTGGTGAAACCCAGTACATGAGTTTTTATATGCTGAATTATGGTCTGGGCATCTATCTACCTAGGGCAGCATTTGTTCTCATGTACATACAAACACAGGGACTGCTCATGAGCAGACTGCGCCAAGGCTTAAAGTATCTTTGGACCACACCCATGTATTATTCTCACCTTATTGTCAACTACTTTATAAGTCAAGGTCAAAAGTCAAAAAGACATTCATAAAGAGATTGTGACAATAAAAGACCAGTATTTTCATGGGCTGAGGAGTCCTGAAGGCTTCGAGAACTTCTCTGCCCTACTTTGTTGGTTAGAGGCTATTTGAGAGAGAGAGAAAGAGAGAGGGCATCTTCACAAACCTTTTCAAACTCAGCATCTATTTGAGAAAGAAGAGCTGTTTTTTCATCTTCAAAGAACATGCGGAGAGGAGCACCCATGTACAAATACATAACCCCCAGCAGAGTGATGGCAGACGTCCTCACCGCCTGAAATTCACACACAAGAAACAAAGCAAAGATTTCGTTTTTAGAATACTGTGAAACTCCTGACGTGACATTTCACATTGAGATTCATGAGGCTTACAATAATTCCAGTATATGAAAACTAATAAATGTAGGCAATACTGATCAAAATAATATAGCACAATATTGAATTATGCCACATAAATGTAACTTTTAATGCACTGATAACAGTTATGTAGAGTGGTATATTTGTATAGTGTCAAATTCTGCAGCTAATCTTTCCTTAAAACAGCAGGAATCATAACACCGTCTGAATAAATGTTGTGTCATGTGCCAGCAATAAAGAGGGTGTGCTAACAAATATTTGAACAAACTAGGATCTGGTTGCCATGCATGCAAATTCAACACTCACCGGGTTGGTGGCACCCAAAGCAGTTTTGACGTTGTTGATGAAGCCCTTCACATTAATTCTGAAACATTTGTTTGGAAGAGACACTTTTTAATCAACTTTAAATTCTACACTTGAAAAAGGGCAGAATAAACAAAAAAAAGCAGCAAGTTCCCCTGCTCACCACTCACCCGGCAAAGCCAAACTCCTTCATTGCATTGGCCAGCCAGTTCAACGTCTCTGCCTGGTTTTTAGGGTTCTTTTGTGCAAACGCCAAAGACACAACCTACAATGCAAATAGTAAAGTAACACATTGCGTGGTATTCACATTTTAGCTGGAGGTTTCCGACATTAGAAAAAAACAATTAAACTAACAAAATAATAGAAAGGTACAGATTAACTGAAGACATTTTGAAAGACAAACTCCAGGAGAAGTCACACCTAATCAATGTCTCCTTCTCTAAGGTTAGAAGATATACCTGATTAACATTCAGACAGAGGCGATATCTCACACCAGCTGCCAACAATGTCCCTGTGAAATCGGACCTCCTTCACATTCCCTTTAATCTCAACTGTCTTCTGCCCCTTCCTTGTAGCTAATGTGTGCTTACTGACCCAGGTGTTGGAATCGTAGCTGGAGCTGAGTGTGTCTCAAATCACTACACGAAAATGACAATCATGCTTTCATTTCTTACAATAACTAAAATGAATAAATTACACATTTCACATAATGACTGCAGAAAGATTCTTTTACACTTTATATAGAATTTCTTCAAAAAAACGGTATGGTTTATGATAATATATGACAGTGTTTTGATTGCATAAATTTATTACTGGCCAGAAGAATCATACTGGTGAGCGCTTGATTGTCACTGTGAACACACCACAGCACACAGTGCACCACAATAAAATGTGACCTCTGCATTTGGCCCATCCGTGAAGGAGCAGCGCTTTGGGACTTTTCCCCTTTACCGGTCCAAGATTCAAACCGGTGATCTTCCAAACGCCCTAACCTTTACGCTAACAACTGCCTCAAAGGTTGCCTCGGTTTGTTGTTACTGCAAGTCCCCCAAACTTCACCCACCTGTTCAGCAGTCCACGGCAGTGAACAGGACACTCCAATGGCCGTCAGAGCTTCTTTGGCGTTGCTGCCGCACTTCACATCCCCGATCTTGTCCACCAGGCCGTCTAGCACCACGAGGGCAGACGTCTTGGAGAACGAGCCCTTCTCTGCGATCAGCCGCACAATGTGCAGCTTCATCTGCATCACCTGAAAATGGAAATGGCAAGAATCAAAGTTTCTGTCTGGGATTATCTCAGCCACACACTCAACATTGTAGGTGAGTCAGAATGGTCTTAAAAGACCCTCTTCTTGGCATGGGGCTTGCTTTTTTTGTGTAAATGAGGCCTACCTGAAAATTTGTCTCTTTCCAACCAGGTTTCTTAGCCAACATCTTGACTAGCGCCTGGCAAGGCATCTCACTCTTGTCCATCTGTTCAACAGCCTAAAACACATGACCACACACCCACACAAAATTTAGCAGCTGTTTCACAGATGACTAGACGACACAGATGAGTGGAAAGAGACATTTTTACAGAAGCAACAGAGGCAGAGATACACAAATACACACAAAGCACAAGTGAGCAAGACGTGAGCACTAACCCTCTGAAACTCCTCCATGCTAGCTAGTCTCTCCTTCCAGTTAGCGCTGTCCAGCAGCTGCATGCATGAGGGCGGCAGCACAGCAGCGGCCTTCTCCTCACACACCTCCGGCTGCGGAACAGACAAACGGACAGCACTACAATTAAGGCTGCCTATAATAACAAAACCGCTTATAAGCACAGTAAGGCTTAAGATGTTCTTATGGCTCGCTTACAGATAACTCAGATTCGATTATTTCCTTTGTTTCTGGGCCTTTCTTCGCCTTGGCACTGGGTGCAGCAGCGGGCTTCACTTTTTTAGGAGGACCTGAAGCCTGTAATTTTGACAAATAAATAAAGTGTTGAGAATTCGTTATTTAATGTTGTTTATGGTATATCTATATCCATGCAAAAAACAAAGTAAAAAACAAGAAGAATCATCCCAACAAAGCTATGATATGTCTTTCTAAGCTGTACCTTGGCTGCGGGAGCCTTTTTAGGAGGTCCTGCAGCAGGTTTAGGTGGAGCCTCTTCTACTGGAGGAGCTTTAGCGGATGGTCTCTCCTTCTTGTCTCCTCCTCCTCCTGCTCCCTTCTTCCCACCAACAAGCTCCACTTTATCAGCACATTCTTTAATCTGCATTTGTGGGAGGAAAAAGGCCAAAAACATTATTCTTTCAGAATAATGAAACATTATTCTTTCAGACCAGCTGTAGAACAGTCTAAAACATTTTTGTAATAAATTGAACAAGTTAATTTATAATAAAATTATATTTATAAAAGAAACACTAAACGAGTTGTCTTACCTTATCCACTTTCAGTTTATCCAAATCAGCCAGGAAGGGGTTAACAGCTTTCTCTCCCACCACCTTCATGGCTGTCCCCAATGCCTCAAATGCAGCATCTCTGACCTCCGGCGCAGGATCGTTCACTTGCTGTGAGGAGAGAAGCTCTTCTTAATTCTATACTGCACATACCCACACTGCTGTAGGAAATCTCACTGCTTTGCAAAAACAAACTGTCAACAGCTATGTGAAACAAAGTCTAATCTTTCAAGACATGATAAAGTGAAAGTGAGTGATTATTTGTCATTGTGAACACACCACAGCACAGCACTCAGTGCACCACAACCAAATGTGACCTCTGCATTTAGCCCATCCGTAAAGGAGCAGTGGGCAGCTAACAAGCACCTGGGGACGGTACCTTGCTCATGAGTACCTCAGTGGTAACTTTACCAGCCCTGGATTCGAACCTGTGACCTTCTGATCACAGGGCGAACACCCTACCGTTATGCCACCAACTGCCCCAACAAAGTAAGTCAAGTATAAGGTTACATTAACCATAAGCTTACAATAATTCTAGCACGGACTAGGCTGTGCAGCTCCAGTGTAAAGCACATAGCATGGCACATTCAACATGTGCTGGCTGATTAACTACTCTAATTCGAAGACGAACGACTGTGTAAATGAGATTTTTTGAGTGGAATCTGACGTGGCTTCTTTAATGGTCATCACATTTTTATCATATCGCACAAAGCCTGCAGTAAGCGAAATGGTGCTGCCTGTCTGAATTGCTTGTCGCAGTCACCTTAAGCAACGCAGCACAAAGCGGCTTCAGGACACTCTTCGGCAGTGTGGCGGGAGTACACTGACGAAAACTTCGGGCCAGGAAAAGGGAGGCCTGCTGCTTGATTGAAGGGTTCTTATTATCCATCACAGCCAAAATATCCTCACTGATGTTCTGAAAAGTTGTCTGCAGGACAGTAAAAACAAGCTTTAGACATTTTGTGAGGTTTGATTCACAAATTCTAACCCTAGTGTTGATTTAGAAACACTCACAGTTAGGAAGACCGCATCAATGGCCTCCTGTAGGGCTTGGACCACCTGAGGTTTCTTCTCTTTAAATTTTTCTAGAATGGCTGGTACAACCTTTAAAAACAAATGACAGTCTCATCACTCAGCAAATCAGCATGTCTTTGAAAATGAATATTTATACAAAGGATGAAAATGGTGTAAGATGGACATTAATACCCAGGTGAACTATCTAACTCAGTATCAAAATAACTTCACTTACATGGCCTGCATATGTTCCAAATTTCTTGCGCAGACCCGCTGCTAGTCCTGCCAGACATTTGGCCGCCAAGGTCACCAGCATCACATTGGCATCTTTACCAACAACCTGTGTCGGGGGGAAAAAACACAAAACTCTTTAATGCCCTAGATGAAGAAGAACTCCCTCTCCCACAATTCCTGTGTGAGCATGCTGTTACCTTTTTGAGCGCTCGGACGAGGTCCCCATAGTCTCCACTGTCCAGCTTGGGGTTTTTAGTGAGGGCTTCCACTGCCTCTAAGGCCTCCTTCCTTTCCTGCCATTTCTTTGCTTCCTAAAGTGCAACAAGCAGTACCAAGATTGTGTAATTAACACAAGAAAAATCATTCCAAATAGATTTTAGTTGTGTATGTGTCAAAGCAATTATAGCAATGTGGGTTTAGACTAGGGCTGCAACAACTAATCGATTAAAATCCAAAATAGTTGGCAACTAATTTAATAATTGATTAGTTGGGTCTATTATACACATAAGTACAGCGGCTACCCCTAATGTGGGGCCAGTAAACTAACCAAAGCCGTGGTGGCAGTAAAAGCACCATTAAGCTGGACGCCGACAGCCATAAAAGAAGAAGAAGGAGACGAGAACAGGTGCCGTGCCTCACAAAAACGGAAGTAATTGCGTAGAAATGCATAAATGACTTTTCTGCGATGCAAACACGCGAGCACGACTGTCACAGGGAAGTCCAACACTCAGTACAATGTTCCAGTTCAGCCAGCTATTCCCGTTTTTACAGACAAAACAAATTTTTAGCTGATCAATAACAAAAACAACTGCCATTCTACTCACAACACAGCAATTTTCTAGATATTTTCAGTGAGTATTCCGACGCATGTCCATCGTGTTATTCTGATGCAACTCATGTGGAACGCCATCTTGCGCAAAAATGCAGTTCTCTCCCAGAAATGAGTCAAAAATGAGTTATAGGCCAAAATGAGTCCAAATTGGCTAAAAATGGCCAAAAAAACAAAAGTTGTTCATTTTCAATTAATCAGGAATGTTTTTTTTTTCTATTTTATAATGTTAGAGAGTAAAAATAAATATAGAACAGAAAAAGACAGTTTGGTTCACTAAAAATGCTGCAAACGAAATAGTTTTGTCTTTTTGTCCAATTAATAATTGATTAATCAAAAAAAATAATCAGCAGATTAATCAATTATCAAAATAATCGTTATTTGCAGCCCTAGTTCAGACTCACAATTTTTTCATAGAAATCTTTCGGGATTTTGGAAAGGATCTCAACAGCTTCCAGCAGCTCGTACGGATCCACTTGTGTTTCGGGTGCGTCATCATCATCACCACCTGTAGGGACATAAATAATGATTTCTTTAAACATAATTTTAACTACACCAAGAAAAACACTTTGAAAAACAAACCTGTGATCTCCTGGTTTAAATAAATAATGACCCACATGTAATTCAAAGCCACAAACAAAAAAAGTCTGTTTAATGTGCTCAGCTAATGAGACCAAATGTATCATCCGTAGGCTTAAAAATTGGCTTTTCTCAGAGGAAACTTAAGGAAGGAATAAAGCCAACACTAATATTAATAGTAATAAGCACTAGAGATAAGACCTGCTAAAGGCATAAGAAATTAACTCCAAAGTCGAACTGTCGTAATTAGGACAGTCTGACAACCACAATTTGCTCCACAGAGGAGGGAAGGACTCATACCGTCGGCCTCGTCACCACCGGCCGCCTGCTGCTGCTCAAACTTAGCCTTCAGGTCTTGCTGTGAGCGCAGGAAGCGTGTCTGCTTTGGTACGCCGGCAGGCAGCTTGACCCACTCCTCTTCAAGCTCTTTAAGCTGTAGACAGCAACACAACACACAGAGGCAGCTCATTACCCAGGCCTGAAGGACAAGGGGGACAACATGCTGACCCGAAATAGCCACGCCATCTTGACCACTTTTTCCCCCCCACAAAGACCAAAAAAAAGGGTACTGTTCAGAAGTGTTCAGACGGCCCTCTTTTCGAGGTATTCTGCTAGGAAAACGAACAACAGGTACAGTGATTTATTGCTACGTGTGTATCCGAATATATTCATGGCTCTAAGACTGAACAAGAAATGCATTTAGTGCTTGGTCCGAAATTAAGTCAGAACTCATCACCGTGTTCCAGATTAATTTTCATACTTTAATTATCTGCTGATCATTAATGTGCCCTTAAGTCTGCTAAGCAGAGCTTAGAGTTCCAAATTAGCATCTGAATGATGTCATTTTAAACCATATGCTCGAGTCACAGAACTTGACTATAATTTTAAGGATATAGAAACATGTCTTGCCAATTGATTACACTTTGCACAAATAGAAAATAGGTGTGTTTTTTGTTATATTATTCCTTTAAGTAAAAATACCCATGACGACTTTCAGCAGGTTTTCAGGTACATTTATTTTTCCTGTTTATGGCAATGTTCTTTAATTTCTCCTGCAACCAAAAAAAACTCAAGAGGCAATGAGAGTTTGAAGCCGTGATGTTAGTTACGAGTCAGAGATGTTAGTTTTGCTCAGCGGTTGACAGTCAGATCAAAGCGCTGCATGTTGGAACGGCAGAGGCTCTTATCTTACCTGAACAGAGTTGATGTTCTGAAGAGGAGTTCTCAAAGCATCACGAATCCACTTATAGATCTCTACTGCAAACAACTTGGCCTCGTCACGAACCGCCTTCTCTCGAGACTCAAACAGCTTTGGCAACACTTTGACTACTGGCTTCAGGGTTACAATTTTGGAACCAAATTCACTGCAAATAAGCACAAAAGTTATGTTTCATCCAGAACAGTAACACTGAGAATATACTTAGGCTATTCTACAATTTCAGCCATAGGTAAGTAAGTAGTGGTTACAATTATTCAACTTTTTTCCTCCTCAAAAAAGGCTTCCACTCCATAGGTTCACTTGTTTTCACAGATCAGCAGAGCAGTGCCACTCACCTAAGTGCTTTCCTCAGCGTTTCAATGCAAGCCACTACAATCTTGGGGTTCTTGTTATCGAGACCTTTGATGAGCTCATCTTGGACAATCTCCGCCTTTTCAATCTCTACGTACATCAGGCAGATATCCATTCCCAGCTCTTTGGCTCGGGCTTTGGGTTGGTTGAAGACTTTACTCACTACACCCGACACCACCTCTCCTGTTGTCCTGTAAGACAAGAACAGATCCACCAAACCGCTGAGCACTAACGCGCATGGTTTGGAGAGCAGGCTGTTTGTTTATGGCTTCCTTGTTTAAAGCGTTAAAACACCAGAACATTTAGGGAAATTGCAAACAAGGAATTTAGAAAAAGAGGAAGAAACTGCTTATCTATTTAATCAAGAATGCAATAGTATAAAAGTTGATCTGAGTCTGTCTTATCTGTTACATTTCATCCCATCCAACATCTACAGAAATAAATGACACACAAACTAGTTTTCAGGATAAGGATTTGTTCTTATAACTATGTCCAAATAAATGCATTAAATATGTACATTACAAGCTACGTGCAAAACCCCCAGTTTCAATATAAATAATTAGGGATGCACTGATCGATCGGCCAGCGATCGGAATCGGCCGATTTTTGGCCTGATCGGCCTGATCGGTGATCGTTTCTCATTCACTTTGAATGGGGTGACATCGTGCGGCGACGAAAAGAATTTTGGGTGCGTGAGTAAGACGTCACATCAATGCCAAAACTAGAGCGCACAAAATGGCTTGCCGCAAAAAATTCACAGGCGTAAATTTCAAAGTCGCGAGCGTCAACCTTATTAATTTTAATAGTTAGGTCTTACACGTTTTAGCACGCAATCAATGGCTCCCCTTGCCCACTTGTCTGTCCCCAATTCAACATAAACACAGATGCACAAGTCAATCACAAGATGATCACTAGATGATCAGCCGTTTTCCATAGTTGAGGATACCGGCTTCAGAAATCTGATAAATCACCTCTGCCCAAAATACACAATGCCAAGTAGGCATTACTTTTCGGACGTCGAGTTACCGGAGTTGTTACATTTTACATTTTACATTTTACGAGTTACATTTTATTTATTTAAATTTGTAAAGAAAATTTATGAAAATAAAGCAATATATTAAAGAAAATTAGATTTTTGTTTGTATTTGCTGTAGAGCTCCCACTATTATAAAAGTAACTAGTAAACAGGGAAAGTAACTACTGCGTTACATTAAAAAAGTTTTTTGTGTCGATGTCGTCGACTGCTCGCAGCAGCTCTAATTTTCTGTTATCTGGGAAAAAAAATCGGTATCGGAAAAATCGGTATCGGTCGATCACACAAAAAGATCGGTAATCGGAATCGGCCAAGAAAATTGCAATCGGTGCATCCCTATAATTAACTATAATACTATTGAACCAGATTCCCAGGACGAAACACCAGAATGTGTCTCTGCTGGCTGTGGTCAGTATTTGGGGTCTACAAAAATGATCAGTGTTGAGCAGAGAGCTCAATGTACCAGTTACACAGAGTGACCAGGTTCCACCCAGTACGGCTATATTTAGTTGCCTGACCAGCAAGGCACTGCTCAATAAGCATCTCTGCCTTTGGAAAACAGTCCAAGGCCAACATTTAGACTAGAGGTTTCCACTGCAACAAGGCCTTGTTCTTACCGAACATGTGGTGGAAATGTAAATAAAACCACTGGATAAAAACCTGTCCGTTTAAGACTGTCAAATAAAAAAAACCTCTCTGTCGTAAATGAATTCATAAACATTAATATTTTCTTTATATGTGGTACTCAAACACTTAAGTGAGAGTATTTATTAGAACATCTAAGAGCTGTTTTAATAAGGAATATCACCATAGCTGATATTCCTTGTGTCTGGAAATACATCATATACATCATGCAGTAAGAAAAGAGAAGCACAAAAGAAAGATAAAACATATTCTCTCCATAACAAGCCAACTGTATCTGATAGTAAAGAAAGTATTTACTGAACAATGGCCTTTTCATAATCAAACACCACACCTCTGTCTTTCATACATTTTTTAATTCCTCCTCCATCATTATATGTTTGTCTGTTTGTTCAGAAATAAAGAGAGTATGCACACTTTGGGCAAACAAAAAGGAATTACTACCGACCTACAACAAACATCACTACACTGCATAACCACTCAAAGCCAAAAACTGCATCTTTGCTCTTTGCTGAACTTTCTCTCTCTGCCTAAACATATGATGACTAATGGCTTTGATGATCTCTCTCTTGCTCTAAATAGCCTTACATTTACCAGAGGTCAAATTTCTCCTCTGTTGCTATTGCACGCGCACGCGCGCGCTCACACACACACACACACAGGCAAACAAAAGGCATTCATCTGGACGAATCTTTTCTCATACAGTGAAAAAGAGGTCAAAGCAGCATGTCACAGACTAAGACAGCGCTGCACTTTGGCCCACAGCCTAAATCTTAAGAATGGTTCCCGAAGGTTCTTAAGCTTCAGCCACAGATGCAGATCTCTGGCAAACTTATCAACCCGCATAATAAAAATATGTTCACTTCCATGAAAATAGATTTTCTAAGTTACTCTCTTGTTTTCAGAAACACAGTGACTTTGAAGGAAAAAATGTGGTTACATGAAATGTAGAGACTTACACCGAGGTACTTACTTGCCAGCTACATGTGCATTCTCAATAAAAACCAGTGCTGCTTCCAAGCCTTTCAGCTGAGCTACGGCGTTGGATTCGGTGACAAACTTTTTGATAAGTCCCAGGTATTTGGACCACTCAGGGCTCTTCTCGTCCACTATCTGCTGGAAGAGCTTCTGAGCTTCTTCGTATCCATTCAGTCTGGCCTTCCATACCTTGTAGGGGAACAGAGATTATTGAAATGGAGTCTGAACTAAATGAGAGATGTGAGCCCGGGCCGTCTTACTGACCCACTTCTTCTCTTCATTATTCTCTACATGGCTGATACTTCTATGCTAAAGGGCTGCTTTTTCTCAGGGTAAGAGTAAAACAATCCTGGGGCCTGAACTTCACTGTTAGTCTTAGCCTGGACTCTTCTGCCTGGACAGAGGCTGCTGCACGGGAAACAGTTAGTCTTTTGCAAGCCCAAGTCCATACTTAAATAAATAATGCCTTGTATCTCCTTCATGCAACTCTGCTCTGACTGACTCTTCACTATACAAGGAAGCGACAGGGCGAAAAGTGGAAAGTAACAGCATCAACAAGGCGATTTGCTGACGCAGTAACAGCCAGAAACCACTGAGGCCTGTCAAACAAGTCAACAACTCCACAACGGACATCAGCAGAAGTTTCGGAACACTCACCTTGTGTTCACATTTCTGGTCAATGGGCAGTTTCATCCACTCGCTGTCGTCCCCCATAGTGGCTCCTCTGTTTTCACCTTATCTATACAACTGAAAAATCCCTAAAATGGAAAAAGATTTTGTTGGATATTGTCTCATTCGTCAGTAAAGCTGAGAGAGAAATGACATCTTAGTGTTTTTGAAAACCATCTTAAAAAGGATGCAAAGATCACAATAAGGCACACCAAGACATAAAATAGACCCAAGAAGAGAAAGAGACCACAAAATGGTATGGGTATAAACAGCAAGTGATGTTTCTATTTGTGAACCACCAACATTAATAGTAGACCAAAAAGTGAATACTTCTATGCAGATGTTTATTAGTATGCTGACTACTGTGCATAATATGTAAGGTAATGGTACATCAAGAGAAGATATCCGGCAAAAAATCTTAGTCATTAGTAAAACAAACAAACAAACAAACAAACAAAAACAAAGCTGCTGTGGTTGCTGTCATATATGACAAAAGCATTTTGGACTTAAGCACACGCATTCAACACAGTCACCATCTAATAAGCCCACACTGAGTGTTTCCCTAATGCTCCTTAATGCACATCAGACAGGGATACAAGTTTCAGATTTCATATTGATTTTTTTCAAAAACAGCACACAGGCCTAAAGGCTTCAGCACTATGAACACTTAAACGTCATGCAAAGCCAAAAAAACAAACACATCTAATCTTTACGAACCATGAGCAAAAAAGGCAGCATCAACACAACTTATTGAACATACAAACAAAGACAACAAACCCAGTGCTTACATGATTTAATGTTTTAACCCCTCATTGACTATTCACCACATAGGGACGTATAAAATTAGGCTTGTACCAAGAGTTGGAGGAGAACACATTTGGCAAAGTTGAACAAAGGGCTGCATAATAATTGAGGAAAATCCACAATGTCTTTTTTCTGCAAGGTACACAGCAATACAAAAAATGTAGACAAATAATGAATAGGGCTACATGGGAAATATCAGTCTCCATAATGATGGAGGCGATTTTCGGAAGGAGAGTACATTTGTATACAAAAAGAAAACATTTTTAAAAGCTGAAATATTTGAATCTTAAGACCCTGGAAAGCTAACCATCTCTTCTTGAACTTTACATACGATTCCTTATATCTAAGTAAATGATGCTGTATCACACAGACTTCCCTTAGAGATCAGCCATGGAAAAGGAAAGGCGGGCGAGTTTACATTCTGTATCATGCAGCAAAAAGGCTGTAGCACGACGTGCTTGATTTCATTTACACTAACTGACAATGCAACGATCTTTTCTGAGACTACTGAAAACGCTAAAACTATGTTTTTCAGCTCTTGTTGGGCATCACTTGCAGGACACCCACCACTAACAGGCTAATTTGCTAATGTCAACTATACAGTCAGGCTTTATCTGGCTGACGTTAGAATTTATATTTTATCTTCGTTTCAACAATATTAAAAATCAACACCCATCTCTATTAACAGCTATTATTACTTGTAACGCGTGAAACTCCAGTCTTTCATACGGCTAGTTAAAGCCGGACACCAACCTGCATCCATCGCGTCTGATGAACGGTGGAGTTAGCTTAGCGGCTAACAGGCTAGCCTGCGTTAGACGCAGCGCACAGGGCTGGCTAGCATAGCTTAGCATTGGCATATTCGCCATTTTCACCCATTTTAATCCAAACATCGCCTTAAAGTCAGACAGGGAATAAACCTCTGACCTGATAGACAACATGTGTAGTCTGTAGACACCGGTGACACAAAAAGACGGCAAGGAGCAATTTGTTTGGCAGAAAGAAATGTCTGATATCGTGTACCCATTCAGTCAGCGTAGACACACAACACAGACATACACACACACACAGGCCGTAAAGACGCAGCAATAAAGCCGCGCAAAAAACACATCAATGCCCGCGGCCCATTTCCCCTCGACTGATATTTCTCTTTGGTAAAACACGAACGTGGTTTTTATTAAGTTACCTGTTTTTCCGATAGGGAGGGCAGGGCTGCGTTGTTAAGCCGGAGCCGACACTCGTTTATTACTCCATTACTGTGCTGGCTTGTAAGTAAGTCTCAAACGGTTGCCTAAACCCTAGGTAGTGCTTTGCGCATGACTGGGAGAAGCAGCTTGTGACGCCCCGTGTGGTGGGCTACGAGTCAAATAGGGAGTGCATACCCCTTCAGTCTTTCTTACAGAAGCTCAAATGGATCCGCATTTGAAATGTTGCGCACTACACAGACGTCAGAAAGACCCAAGTAGTGTGCACTTCCTAGGGAGTAGTGAGCCGTGTAAGTGCTCATGGCGAAATAGTCGCCCCAAAGGGCGGCGAGGCGAAGGCGGGGCGCGCGAGTGAAAGGGGATACGCCTCGCGCAGTAATTTCGGACACGCACGGGACGCTGACGCACGCGGTTACCTTCTGGTGCATGCAGCCTTTATTTACATTAGATTGCATCTTAATGCGTTAAAAAAACAAAAACAAATTAATTGGTTAAGGAAACGTGTGCTTTAATGAGCCTTTTTAGTTCTGGCTATTGTTCTGAAACTGTTTAAAAAACTAAAATGCATCAATTTTAGAACAATAGTCTTCAAACACCTCCCATTGTTGTTAATCTATATGTCAGAATGAAGAAGTGACTGACAGTCTTTTACAGGCACTGAACTAATATTCTGCACAGTTCTATTGTTTGTGCTGTGAAAATGTCTCTTACTTGAACATTCGAAATTGCACCGTGCTCCTGGATTATATGGCAATAAAATTTGTCTTGGTTCGACTAATTCATAACAACTGCAAAACATAGGCTACAGTTAACTCAGCTGTGTCCATCCTGCATGTACAGCATACAATGCAATTGGTAGTATGCACATAAATAAAGTCATGGACCCAGGACCAGGATAGAGTTGTAAGCGTAGAGCCCGAATTATTGGTGTCCACATTTAAATATTTTTAGTAATTTTAATTAAGGGTTCGGAAATATTTTCACCACGTCCAGTGACATATAGAAGTGCAATCTAAATCTAACTAAATATTATTTATAACCAATTCATTATTAAATCATTACCAAGAAACAATCGCATTAAATCGTCTTCACACCTCAAATTGTCTTTAAATGTATTTTCAGATGTAGCAAATGTGTAAGGAGATGTAGTTTAAATGTCTCAATTCGACCACAAGAGGTCGTTGTAAGACGCTGTCTCTGCGCCATAGACCCACCCTTACAGTAGAAGCCCATGACCCCGACTCTACGTCAGTAGTGCGCTAGTGCAGGGTAAATTTTAATCGACAGTACCCTCCCTATATAGTGTCCCACATGTGGCCTGAAAATGTCATCACCAGGAAAGTCATCTTCTGGGACTCGTTGCTGTCTGAATATTTTCGAATTTATGACAGATACTCAAGATACTTGCACAACCTATTGCACAACCGTACCTGCTTTTCATTTAGCTATGATATCCCAGAAAAATAGATCCCACAACTCATGGGAAGTCCACATACTTGCTTTTTTTGTGCTCCACAAAGAAGATCCACAAGTAGCATGCAAAAATGGATAACAGGAAATATTCTGACACTGTGCTCATGTGCACAGCAGTAATTTTGTCAAATTCGTTAGCAAAATCTACATTTAAATATTTTTATATTGAGGCAATGTTGACCTTTATAGTTTAAATAAATACATAGAATTACATATGGCCCTACACAGGGAATTAAACACCACTACGGCAGGTTGTTTGAAGTACACTACGTAGGCAGCAGACAGCCGAATGAGACGCACCATGCGGCTGGTTCCAGGTGCTGAGGCAGTTCCCTGCGTTTCTATAGCACTAATGGTAAACTCCGAGGCGCCATAGCCACATGAAAATGAACACAGATCGTTTCACCCTCACGACAGAGGAATTTTTAGGTATGTTGCATTGTCACTATTCTGGATCTCTTTTGGTCCAATAAGACCGAGGTCACAGTACACAAATACGATGGCTATTAGATTCCTACATCTCTTTCTGCCTATTTGCAGTGTTATGTATGTAGTTTTATATAGGCAATGATGTATATGTAGTTTTATATGTGTAATTTGTTTATAGGCAGTGCATTTATGCATAGAATATATATGCATTGTATGCAATGTGTTCTTCCACAACTATGTATAAATGGAGCCGTAAATATATTTTCATTTCAGCTGAGACCAATGTGCTGTTCTATCTCAACGATGCTGTCACCCAACTTCTTGAACACAGAGAAGAATACACCCAGTTTGGCACTGCACGTTATTTTGCAGAATAGTAAGTTACCTAGACGTCTTGTTTTATTGTAACTGATGACTGTTGTTAATATAGTGGAAAATTTTGCCTTGTTTTTGGGCAGTCTTCACATGATGACAGTTTAATAGGTGATTCAGAGCCCATGCTTGTGTTGCAGTTTTAGCAGTGTGAAAAATGGCAATCACATTCTATTCAGAGAATTCAGCTACATCAAAGCCACACCGCACAACAGAGCATCCTTCATCCACATTTTTTGGAAGTGCTTCCGACAGCTTGGAAAAAATGGAGGTAAGTGTACATTTATGTGTGTACTCATTTGTTTGTTTACAGTTTTGAAAACGTGTCATCTGTTTTGCAGATCTGCTGTCAGTTTTGGAATACAGTTCACTGATTCATCTCCTGTGTCCTGATTTTCCTACTGAAATGATGCAGAACACAGCCAGGTAATAAACTGTTCTCCCTCAGCTAGAATGGACTCATGATGCTTTGTGTCTCCCGCTAACAGTGTTTCCTTAATTGGTATTTTTGTATCAATTATAATGTTAAACACTTAGTTACAGACGCAGTTACAGTAAATGTCCAGTCATTTTTAGATACTAAAAATGAAGACTTGTGACTCATATAAAGGTCCACTGTTGGAGAACTTCTTTCATCTCTTTATTCCTATTCGCCCCCTCAAAACCATATTTAGTATTACAATGTACCCCTAAATAACGCTAGTTCCAGTTGCAATCCAGGTGCTCCCAATCCTGTATTTCATTCACAATTAGTAGATTATTTGTTCCATAGTTCATCGACCATCACTTCTAGTGTGTTATTTTTCTCTTTGGTAGGATCGTTCTGATGGAAGATGCCATGGACTGCCTCATGTCCCTCTCTGATTTCATCTACTCTTTCCAAATCCAGTTTTACTATGAAGGTTGGCACATGAGAGTATATTAAAGCTTTTATTTTATCCCAAATTATTAATGTGTGATCTGTTTATAATGTAATTATCTCTTTGTACTCTGACTTGTTTTAACCCAGATCTAAACACACCATCTGTTTAGAGATAAAGTTTTGTTTTGGTATATTTGGCGCAGTAAGTTTAAATGTCTTGTTCACAACCACAGGATGCTTGTGTACTTTCTGCTCTGATACTCTCCCTGGAACAATTTGTGTTTTAGAGCCCCTATCTCTTGGTATATAGCCTCCTTGGCCATCACCACTGTGGAGTTGCAGTTGGTGTTTGACGTCATGATTAGTTATCAACCATATTAATACTGTCTTTAAATATTGCTTTATTTCTTAATAGTTCTTCAGGATACAAAAGTCCAGCCTTTTAAAATCCACATGTGTGCTTCTGACAGAGTTCCTCAACAGTGTGTTGGTGATTTATGAGGACCTGCTTGAGGGGAAGAACCCCAATGCGGTGGTTGTACCGACCTCAACATCAACGGAGCCGTTGTCCACCGGCGGTGGAGAGGAGACAGACACTCAGGAAGGAGTCGACTCCCTGATTCTTCTTAAGTGTGTTCAAGGACTCTGTGAGCGTTTCAAACACAAGTGAGAATCTCTACCATAGAAATGAATAATCAAAAATAGTCGTGTGGTTTTAACAAATTTTCTTTGCATCAAGCTTTCTGAAACATTTATTTTGTCCATGATTGTGTTTGTTCTCTATGTTCATCCTCAGATATCCATCTGTCTCTGCAATTAAGGATATTCTCGAGGGCGCCTCCCGCATATCCTACTACAGTTTCCTGATGGCTTTAGCCAAACATGAGGGAATTAACCAAGATATTGGTGAGGCACAATAAACAATGATCAGCTTTGCTTTTTTCTACAAAAATGATACATTTAATATCAGTAAATTATAACCCCCAAACCTTTAATTTACAGTTGCTGTTATCATTATGTTACCAGGTGCCCTTCCAAACAAGTCAGAGCTACTTATTGACCCAGAGATGGATCAGGAGTTAGAAAGACTGTGAGTATTTATTTGCTGTCAGGTAAACACAGCTAGTTTGAAGCTGAGTGTATATGCTTACCTTTTCTGTTTACAACCCAATTCTTTTATGGAATTTTTATGTCTATTTTTTATATCTAAAAATTAAAGAAATGAATGCTGTTTAGCCCTGAATTATAACAGTACACTGTAGACAGAATTCTATGTTCCTACTGTTTGTTTACGGCTTTTTAAATTCATTTAATTGTTGTAAAAAGTACAGACCGTTAGACAGTTAGGCTCTACAGGTCCATGTATTACCTTTTTTAAACAATGGGATCAAAAGATTGAAACAAGAAACACTGCTTTATACACTTCCCATAGAACTTGTAAATAACACAGTCTTTATAGCAAATGTATTTTCAGCCAGTCATGTGGATTATAAAATGTAAGTGCAGAACTATTAGGGATTTTTGGAGTAGCTCAGTTAAAGCAAAAAACTTAAATATGGCTGAATTTAAAGAGTTGTCTGGAAGACTGGTTCAAGAGGTGATTATTTGCTATACATATGCACTTGTTGGACTAATACATATGCACAACTGGACTAATGGTGTTCATGTTTGTTCCATAGAGTTGCTCAGGTGGCCATCAGCCCCACGTCCAACAGCAGCAGCAGTGCCGCCGGCCTGAAGGAGCCGTCCCGGAAAGCCTCCCCACGAAAGTCTCTCCACCAGCGCAAGAGGATCGAAATGGAGAGTGACGGCTCCACCGAGGAGACAGACTCCTCAGAAAATTAGCATTACGATCAGGCGGGAGGAGGTGAATGCTTCTCCCCGTTCCTTGCTAAAGAATCTCTCTTGGAAATCATGGATTAAGAGCTAACAGGGACTGAATAATTCATGGCTGTGCTAAAACACCAATATTTTCCCAATAGCGTTCATGCATTGTTAATCATATAAGCGTCTTTATGCGTAGTTTCCCTTAAAAACAGTATTGCCCCAAATATGACTCGACTCAGAGACTGACTTTATTTCTATCTAATATTTATTTGGATATAAAATCAGCAAACACCTTCTCATTTTCTTATCATAAACCTTCTTTCTCATAAACCTTCATATCATATGAAGGGTTCCACATGTGATGGAATGTAACACAATTACAGAATGTGTCCACTTCCATTGTGTTCTTCATTAAGGAATGTTGATTGCACAATTGTCTTTGCAAATAAAAACAAAAACCGATGCCCACATTTCTCTACATTAGTAATGTGTGATGCTGTAAACTCAATCATATGTCATCCCTTTGCTGCAGCCCACAGTTATAAATAGACAGGGCTATTTGAGGAGACTGATATTGAATCCTGCCTTTGTTACCATGTGACCATGACGCTGCACAATATGCTGTGAATTAAACTCCAGGACAATATATTAACAAACAGAGTTTAATTCTATCAGTTCCATAGTACAGTAGCGACCATTCAACAAAAAAGACAGTATACAACAATCACAACAAATGAAAAGAATAGGCACAATTTGTGAATTCACAGGATTCATCTGAAGACACGTATACTCCAAATAACCTTATTATCTTCCAAAAGCATGAACGAATTAATCCTTAGTCTCTACTCTTCACCTGTGTGAACTTAATGGGCTCTTTATTGGACATTAAATGCACTACAAAGGCCGCAAAAGCCACTGTTATAAGCCGTATGTAGTGCAATACATAGAAAGGAGGGATGCGCCTCACGTCCAGGATATAACTCATTCAATATGGTTTGATGAATTTATATTTAACCCTGTAATGAGAGCAGAAACAATAGAAAGTCCCATATTCCAGTTTCTGACATGATTTTGGTATGTTCAGTTTAATTGTAAAGTTAGTATTCTGGACAGTCAATTCCCCAAACCTCAGTATGACAATTTCTAGTCCTGCTTAAGCTTTAATTCCCTCAGAAATGTGTGCTATTAAGGGGTCTGTCATCCTAAAAGGCTTTGAATAAAGGATCAGATGATTCATTTCAGGCATTAGCTGTAATTCATGGCTGTATTTCAGTATGTAATATACAGTCAGAACTATGAGGAAAGACAAGTCCAGTATAAGGGGTTCCAATGATCATTTACCACCTGCTTTGGAGTCCAGTGTATTTCCTTTAAATATATTCACCATATTCCATCATAATGAGGAATTTGTAAATGTTCTGTGCTGTACAATACTTTTGTTAAATATGCTTTATTTATGATTCATAAATAATGTAATAAAAAATAATAATTACTCTTCGTTAAAATCATTGTATGACCATTACACACAGTGCAATCTGTAAGGAATTGGAGCGTGGCACAATTAAAGATATATTACAACAATTTGTAATTGAAATTAAAATGATTATGCATCTGTGGAATTTAAGCTTTAAAGTAAAGAGTGTACATCTGCATTGGGTGAACCGTAGTGGAATCAAATCACCTTTTATCATTTGAAAAAAAATGGAAGTCGTCCCATCTCTTTTCCGTTTCAGATGAGTAGTTGTAGAGTCAATGAGCAATGAGCAGTGTTTAATAATCTTGAAACACTGACAGTATTCCCTTTTGACACGCCAGGTCTATAACTGCTTGATTTGAGATGAAACCTGGTAGATGAGGAAGAGCGACCTTTACGTTTGATTCACTGTCCTGCTGAAATATTATTCTAACATTTTTTTTATTTCACTCATTCTTAGAGCACTTCTCTCTGAAATGCTGTTTAATCTCCCCTTAGAAATCAAACCCAGGACCTTCTCGCAGCGCTAACCACTGCACCAATGTGCCGCCCCCAATGTGGCTAAAAATAAAGGAACAATAATGAAGTTTTAGCACAAGTTTTCCTTTTTTTCACTCAGATTTGATTGATAAAAAAATGTAATTAATACACATTATTAGCACCAGGTACCTTATGATTGCTATAGGGTTCATCCAGTGCAGCAGTAAATCTAAACAAATTAAAGCCAACCTTCTGCATTTGACCTCATAATCATTTTTTCTTATAAAATCCTTGTGCTTGTGCACAACTGTAAATTGTATAACTGTTCAATTAAATACAGACTGCACTGTAATATATACAGTATTAAACAAACAAACAAAAAATAAATCAAAAATATTTGGTTGTCGTGGCTACATAAGCAATTCAGAGATCTGACCAACATGTGTTTCAATCCATGGAACAATTTGATAGATTTGAATATTGAAGCACATAAACACGGACCACACAGAGATCCAACAACATTTATGGCAAATAAAAAATGGAGAGATATGTTGGCTTATTTTAACCCTTCAAAACCAAAACTGACATATCAGCACATCCCATAGAAGTAAGCAAAGTGTGCATATGACCCAAGAGTTTAAGGGAGGCAGACTAAAAGCTATCCGGATCAAGCAGGCAAGATCAAGCTTAGTTTTTGTGTTTCTCAGCGTAAACTGGGCCATTGTACTTTTTATTACTCTAGATTTGTCCATGGAGAAACACACTGCATATAATATTTAGAGGTATTATTTATTCCGTGTGTAAAAAGTTTGCCGTAGCTTAATAAATGACTCATGAAAATCAGTTGTGAGCCACAAAGCATTTTAAAACATCCTTATCATGGTCATGTTAACCTCAGATGTTCGGAATGGTCTGTGATGTTTTCTTGACATTAAAAGGATACTTGAGTTGCACTGTAACCAATAACAGCTTTACAAACACAAATTGTGTCTTTTTAAACATACGCTTTGTCTAAAATAGACATTTACATTATAGCATGACATGTTAAGAGATTTTTGTAACCCATCATGCAACACTTTTTTATAATAGTGTAGACAGTTGTGCAAAAGTAAGCAACAGAACAAAAGTCATTCTAGGAAGATGTCTTCTGTGGGGCAGGAATACTCAATGTTTTCTTTGTAGAACTGCTGAAATGCTTTCCTGTTATTAACAACAGGGGAAAGAAAGAGCTATTATAACACTTCAGCTCATAACACATGAGAGGTTTCATATTTCAGTTCCTTCAGGATTTCGTGGGCCGTTTTTGAGATTGTTGCAACCTAACATTGCCTGATTTTGCGGCAGCATTTCTAAAATATTGTGATGAAAGTTGCTGTGTTTTTAAGTCATTTGTTGCAATTTTATTCTTTAACAATTGATTAAATCGAAGGGAACAAAAACCACTATTATTTTAGCTAACCCTTAACCATTTAGTTATTTGTGACGGCGTTTTTATCAAACATGTTTCCTGCGTCTTCCAAACGTAACAAGGAAGTGAGGTCGTGGACAGTGATTGGTCAAAATTGTGAAAAAAGTTGCAATGAAAAAAATTGCAAGGTAGCGATGAATTTGAGAGGATGGGCTGAATTTGCGTTAATAATTGCGATTGCAACATCGCGAAATCCTGGAGGGTCTGATATCTGGACTACATAATTTGTACATCATTTTACAATTTGAATTATCAGAATAAAAGCATAGACATGTTCAGAGGAATGACAGCCAGAACACTAAATTATTTCGAGCTGTAGTTTTTAATAAAAACCTGTGGGATATATTTCCAGTTCCAGATTGATGGAATGACATATATCCTTAAAGCAACAAATCACTGTTTCTTACCCAACAGATGCAGCCAGATGTGCCGAATGTTCGTCCGAGTAAAACACATGACAGGCAAACTTCTGGTGTGCTGGGTGTTTGGTGATTAGTCCAAAATACCTGCACAAATAACAGTTTATTGTGACCATTTCATCTGTAAATTTTGCAAAGAATACATTCAGTTTGTGTAACACAGGTAAAAGGGTATATAACAGTCATTATAATCTGATCAATCTGGGATAACATTACACAGTATAACTAGTAAATGTTGAAGAAAGCAAGAAAATGCCAATCTAAGAAATGCAGTCAGTCACTGTTGATGCATCAGAATCCATGAAACTCAAGTGTTTGTGATGTAAGAGGATTTGCAGAAACCCAAGAACATTTCTAATTTCCAAATACTGAGCAGACGTGGACCAGCATTATTTCCCCAGGCACTTGTTTAATCGCCTTTTATTTTGGCCTTTATTAGCTGTTTGGGTTCCGATTGTTGATTCATTTCCATTAAATGGTCTAATCCTCTCAATATGTCCTAACCCTGTTACCTCTATAACCGTGAATGATCTTCACTAAGTTAACACACAGTCGAGAAGCAAAGCAACATCACCATGAAGGCTCTCTGCTGCACTCACTTGTTGTTCTTTGGATGGCATCCGCAGAAGGAAATGTTTTTCAGCTGAAAGAAATGACAGCAGCTGTCGCCCTGCAGGAAGAAGGAAAACAAGGAGTGGACTCATCAGCAACATGGATTGACCTACAGTGGTGGGAACTGCTGCCTCATGATGAGAGCGAGAGGGTGAAGAAAAAAAAAATTGCAAGCACAAGCTCACCCTGCAAAACTCATTTAGCTCAGCCTACACAAATGGTTTAGGGAAAACAGCTGGTTTGACTAATATTGTGCTACTGTTACTTTAGTGAGTGATTATTGGTCATTGTGAATACACCACATTTAACATCTGTGTTTGAGCTTCTTGTTAGGATAGATACTAATCACATTTTTCTCTTTTGCTAAATTTCTTTGCTAAATACTTTCTACCTTTTGATTACACGCTTGAGCCACATTTTGTTAACTAAATACCTAAACAGGGTGATGGTGGTCTAGTGGTTAGGCTACTTGCCTCTGGATCAAGAGGTTGTGGGTTCGAATCCTACCTTCAGTGCTACCATCTCTGGATCCCTGAGCAAGACCATTAACCCCAAGTTGCTCTCTAGGAAACTGTCCCCGAAATTAGGAAAAAAATGGGAGTTGCTCTGGATAAGAGTGACTGCTAAATGCAGTAATTGTAAATACACTGAGCTGTTACCTTGAAACTGGGTTGTTCATTCAAAGATAGTTATGTAACACAGAGTACTATTTCATGTTATGGGTTTTTGGATCGTTTTCTGAATTATATGGATGGAAGAAAGGTGATAGTAAATAAGATTTGTATTTTAATAACAAACTAAATATAAAATGCCAAGGCTACCCTGATTCATGGCTATATTCTTGGATTGCTAATGCACAGTCTAAACATTCATTCATTCATTATCTGAACCGCTCAATCCCAACCGGGGTCGCAGGGGGACCGAAGTCTATCCCGGAAACTTATGGGCGCAACGCGGGGAACAACCCTTGGCAAGCGCCAACACACGGCAGGGCACACACACTCACGCAATCACACACATTTTACGGGGCAAATTTAGATTCTCAGATTATACTGTGGGACTGTGGAAGGAAACCAGTGCACCAGACTAAACCCACACAAACATGGGGAGAGCAAGCAAACTCCACACAGAAAGGCCCCACGGCCGACCCCAAGCTCGAACCCAGGACTTTCTTGCTGTGAGGCGGCAGCGCTAACCACTGCGCCACGCTGCCGCCCCAGTTTAAACATATACAAAAAAAGTGAAAATTTCTCCTTTATGTGTTTTCTTTTTTGACCACACTCTGTGCACTATCATAGTATTTTGTAGCAGCAGAATAAACATATGTTTATTTTACCCAGTTTCCAATGGACAGCTCGCTCAGTCACAGGGCTAAAAAGCCGAGACGCAGCAGCATTACGTGTGCAGATTACCACTCGGCTTTAGGACTGTTTGTTACATAATGCTGTGGCCACGACAGTTATGTCACCCAGCGTGAGACAGCTGGACGACCTCAAAGTGTCAGTTTCAAGTCCAGATTATTGCCTGGTGTAGGTTAATTTAACGTCACTAAAAAAGAAAACAGATTTTTTCCCCTGTTAAATATTTACATACTTTCACCACAGCAGTACTGATTCTGGTTCCATACCCTTTCAGAAGTCTCACACTCATCCTGAACGATGATCTTCACTCCTCTCACACTGATCTCCACAATGCACGCTGAAGGAGGGCTGAACTGCATAGTTGTCCTTCTGTTTGTGGCAATCTGTCAAACAATCACATATAGTCTTTTTGAAATAATTCTCAGAAAATCTGGTTTATATCCATAGTATGTACACTACCAGTCAAAAGTTTGGACACACCTTCCCATTCAATGTTTTCTCTTTATTTTCATTACTATTTACATTGTAGATTCTCACTAAAGGCATCAAAACTATGAATGAACTGTGTAAAGGCTATATGACCCAGAAGGAGAGTGATGGAGTGCTGTGTCAGATGGCCTGGCCTCCACGGTTACCTGACCAAACCCAGTCGAGATGGTTTGGGATGAGATAGACCGCAAATTAGGGCAAACAAGTGCTCAGCATCTCTGGGAACTCCTTCAAGACTGTTGGAAAACCATTTCAGGTGACTATCTCATGAAGCTCATCAAGAAAATGCCTAGAGTGTGTAAAGCAGTGATCAAAGCAAAGGGTGGTTATTTTCAAGAATCTAAGATATAAAACATGTTTTGGGTTATTTCCCACTTTTTGTTTACTACAAAATTCCATATGTGTCATGATAAGAAAGAATAAAACATTGAATGGGAAGGTGTGTCCAAACTTTTGACTGGTAGTGTATAATGTGAATCAATGCAGATATGCATCTCACATGAGTTCCACTTATGAGTTCAGCAAATAAAGTTTAAATGGTTCAACCATTTTTCAGTCAGACTGGGCAACCTATATTAAATCTGCAACTGTTAAGCTGATAAAGTTGTTTGCCACATTAATGTCTAGTGTCTGGGTAGAATGGCTCTTTAACCTAGACCCCCTGGGAGCTAAGTGTCTTTATGTATGAAATGTTGGAACTAGAATCTAGGACATTTCCAGCCTGGCACCTCTATCTGCAAGACCCTTCTACTAATCTTTGCTGCATAGCAAAAGGTCACTGACTGCTCAGCAGCCAAAACTGTACACACTTATTTTAATGAAAAACATCAAATCTTTTGACTTGCCATGCATACAGGCAATTGTAAGTTAATTGTACGTTTTGACCTTTAAACACAACCTGCAATCAGTAATCCTCAAAAACCACATCAAACCCGTGTACCAAGTGATGTATAAATATGTATCAAAGCAATAATTATATATAACTTACTGATAAATGTGATAAAACTGATCTATGTTGTGTTGTGATTGACTACTGTACCTTCTGCATAGCTGCACAAAGCACGTCATTTCCTTTATGATATGGTACTTGAACGGAGCCCAGGAATTTCACCCAAAATGTGTCTAGCCAGTCACTTTTTACCTCTGGTGAGGAAATCCAAAGCACAATTTAGCAGTCAGAAAATTAAGAAAAGACAAAAAACGAAAAAATACTTCTTTGTTGCCTAAGTTCTAAGCACCTCTAGGTCTTTTGTCCTTGTTGACCTCAACAGCGTAGAAGGCGGGGAAGATGCCTCTGGAGCCGGTGCGCATATTGTAGGCCTCACACCATAGATCCTCTGCTTGCATCTCCAACAGTAAGGGGTCATCAGCTTCCATCTCCAGCTCATCTTCATGCCTTGGGATAAACCTGTAAACAAAGCAATGTTACCACCTCCGCATTGTACTTTGGAAGGGTTTTGGTTAAGGTTGCTTGATTTAAGTTTTAATGTCCCCTGAGAGTAATTTAATTTTGCTTCGTCTATATGGTTCTTTTAATGATTAACCCCCAAATTCAGATTCTAGTTCCAAGCTTAATCTAGCCTACTGATTTAGCTAATTATGAACTTCAGAAGTATCCGTCTAAGTAAACCAGGGAAGCACATCCTGTCCAGGTACCTAGTTGGTCGTCTATAAAGGACATTTTTTGCTATTTATAACCAGTTAAAGCTGTGTTTAAAACATGCTTGTAGTGGTGCCAAACCAACATGGTCAAACTGCTTATGGTTTGTTTTGAACCTCCTAGACTCTACAGCAGGGTGGAACTCCAATATCAACACTAATTATTCAAATGGAGCTTGAGAGCCTTATAATTTGCAATCTCCATATACATTCGTTACATTTGAATTATGCACGTGAATCAGTTTTATTTTGGACCCTGGTCTGAAAAGATGTTGAAACATACAGTTTTGTTTGAGTGCTTACCCTCCACTAGCTTTCAACAAAGGTCAGCTGTTTTTACCTTGACATTTTTGGGAGCACTGTCCATTGTGAACACTGATGTTTAATAAAGGCAATTTTAAATGAACGGCCTACCACTTTAATATTTAGAACTATGGTCAGAAATTAAAGAGCGATGAACAAGATGCTAACCTGCAGAAGAGTGATAACAGCACTTTGCATTCTATTCCAGACCTTTTTATCTATCATAATCCAAGAAACTCATTCTATCAAAATTCAGCTGAAACTGCAGAACTGAAATATTTCCGTTAAGTAATCTTAGCTTAGTATTTGGCTCCAAAACTGCTGTTAGCATCATATAGGAGATCAGTCTCTCAAGCTAAAGAAACCACTGTTATGGTAACAGAATAAAATGGAAATAATCCATGAACAGGTTACAAGGGCAAAATCAGGAATCACGGTGAGCAAGTGAGAAGGTAAGACCTGCCTGAACACAGCCCTGTGACTCTGCTCTTTCTCCTCGCCATCGATAATGCAGGAGAAAAGACCAAAGGATTCCATACCTATGGATCAATAAACAATGGAAGTCTGACATTTGGCAAAGACTTTACTGTGGATTTAGAGAGTTTCTGACACTCCAAAAGGGGATAATTGCAAAAATAGTGCAACAAGGCTCAGTTTTTGGCCCAATACAATTTTCTCTAGTCATTTTTTGACCATTTCAAATGCAAAATTACAGATAGTATTAAAATAGTAACATAGAAATCCGAGTTCCACCTACCAGGAAAACGAGGACGCCTGTTAACAAAGACATTCAGGAACTTGCGGGAGCGAGGCATGTCGGAAGTGCTGTCGGTGGTAGTGTCTATAGACAAGCCAGAAATGTCTCTGTTTATGCCTCCCGCACCTGACTCTTCCTCATCGTCTGCCACATCGTGCTCTTCCTCATCCTCATCTAAGGCAGACTCATAAACAGTATTGTCGCTGTCACTATCATATCCCTGGTAACACTGCTTCAGGCTAACCAGCTCCAACTTTGCATGTTCATCCACCACCAGGGTGTACTTCACGGAGTCGTATGTCAGTCCTGAAGCATCTGTGCTAGCTACGGTCTTTGCTGCGGCTGTCTCCCCAGTCCCTGCTGCCGCCTTGGGTTCTGTGACCTCGCTGAGGCTGTCAGTCCTGCACGGAGGGGTCGGGGGATACACCTCATCCTCCTCGCTAATGGAAGGGTTGGCACGCCCGGCAAGAGGGTGGAAGTGCAGGGGTGGGAGTTCCGTATCAGAGCTGATAGACATGCGATTGCTGTCGCTGCTCTGCGACAGGAAAGGTCTCTCCTGTTCCCCACAAACGGGCGTCAGGTGGATCTCCTGCGGCGGCTCCTTGTTTCCCTCGGAAGAGCGGTAGTCCTTGTTTTTGTCAGTCGGCTGACGATTCGTGCACCCATTTTCTGCAGGGTACTGCACTTGTTCTATGCAACCGTTCAAGGTGTGGAAATGTGCCTTATCCTTGCTTATAGTCCCAACATTGCAAAGACCCTCTATCAGGGTCCCGTCCCCCGGCATGTCCCTCATGTTTGTGTGGGTAGAGTGGTGGACGCTGTGGCTATTGTTGACCGCAGATTTCGAAGGCTTTCCCTGTTTCTTGCAGACGGAGACTGGGGCTTTCTGGGCAGAAGAACCAGTTGTGCGAGGCTTGGCGTCTACCCGGACGCTGGCCTGGACTTTGTCCCCATCGGTCGGGCCAACTTGCTCATGGGCGGGAGCTACGTCCCCTAAGACCAGAAACAGTGACACACACAAACACAGATTATAAATTACACAATATGTCTCACAGGGAAAGGATTATACAAAAAACTGTGTGTACAAGATTTTTTTTTGCAATATTTTAGACTGTAGTAATTTGTAACAAATTCTGTGTGCGCTATGCAGAACAGTTTTATTAAAGCATCATAAATGAGTTGAGAGTTTGAAATTTGGAAATCTGTCTGTGGGACTGTAAATGCCCTCTTTTCACCACATGGTCTCCTTTGACCTTAGTAAAGCAGATTATTGAAATCCCATTAGTGTAATAGTGGTTTTCCGTGGGAAAAGAAATGTACATATATCCATAAGGTTGTTTACAACTGGTGCGGTGAACATAGTTATGTATATATATTAAACATGATTTAGCACAAATGCACAGCAAATATGGTGAATTCAGTTTGTACTAAAATGTACTAAAATCAAGCAACTGCAAAGGATAAAGAAGAATTTATGATGCACATAAAAACACTTCCTATGATTTTCACCCTGTTTACTCATATTTCTGTATTTACAAGACTGTGTTAAGTAATTTAAATCTTTGTGGAAATCTAGTTCCTGGCTCTATGTCCCACTGCGTCACCTCACTGCCCAGATTGGCATTTTTCCTCCTGCACTGGAATAACCTCAGGTTTTTTGCCCCAATAGTCCTCTTTACAGGACTGATTTGATTTAAACATTATTTTAGCCCAGTGACCCTCCCAAATGTATCTACTGAATCTCAACACTTGTGGTGATCGCTGTGATGCAATGATTCTCAACAGATGCTGTCTATATATACAGTATATAGACTTAAATATATACAGACTGTATACCTTTACCTTTACAGAACCTGAACCAGCAACCCTCCAATCATGAGGCCAACTAGCTAAGTCCTACGAGGAGCACTAATGTCACACTTTATTTTTATAGGATTGTCACTTTTTACCTTTTATATGCGGTGATGATGAAAGAGTTTTCTTCTCTTTCCGTCTTTCCTTTTCACCAAAAGAGTTGTTGTTTATTGTGTCCTGCATGAAAGGAATGAGAAAGTCAGTCTTAAATGGACAATTAGATTGTGGCATGTTTGTGCATGCTTGGTTAACAACTGGGAAACTGGGAAAGTTTTACAGAGCCTTCTGGATACGAAGTGTACCGGTCTAGCACATTCTACACCAGACATGCAGAAACGTGCACTGTGGTGATGTAAACATAATGGACGCTTTCAGGAAAGGCAATCAGTCGGAATCCTTTCTGGTTCTTTAGATATCGCTGACTCACCTCCAAACCACGCCATGGTGATGCAGGAGGCACCAACACTCCTCTGTCTCCATGGAAACACTGGCATCTAGGAGTGTGTGTGCATGTGTTGTGAGTTAGTGTGCCTGTGTGTGTGTGTGTGTGTGTGTGTGGTGTGGGCAGATGGTGTGACGCTGTTGTACAAAAGGAGACTGTTTTTGTGAGATATAAAAAGCTCTCTCTATATTTTTCTTTCATAAGCCTCGCCAGGTCCTTGATTTAACGTTACCTCTTAAATACCAGTTTTTATTATGCCCAACAAACTTGGCAAACCAGCAGTAGCAATATATAAAAAATATATATAAAAAAGACGGACTTTGGAGGAAGCTCAATTAAACAAATGGGGTATTACAAACAATATACTGTAAATACAATGTAAAGACCGACAGTAAAACCTTAATAGCAATATTGCTATTGCTTCATATGAGTGATGTCTTAGACACAAACTGCAACATGTAACAAATGTACACATCTACCTCATACCCAGTGACGTTTGACTTTGGTCGGTTTTCAAGCGAGAAAGGAGAAAATAGCTCATCATTTAGCTTTCAATTCATTTTCACTCACAGGCAGGACACCTGTGGTACTGAAAAGTTTCAGTTCATTTTGACAGGAACTATATTCGTGCATGGGATCTAGTCACTGAGAGCAAAGTGAGCCAGTGAGGAAGAATTCCGTGCCTCCAGCAAAACATGTCATTTATGCATTACAACCTCATACACTCTGAGCTAAACTCTGCAAACTAGAAACCCCAATACACATTTTTGAGCTCCGCCACCACACTCTGAAATGCTTTATAGCAAATTTCCCAGTAATCCCCTGCGCGCTCTTCGTGTCCCGGGGGGCCCTGACACGAACATATTCCTGCATAGACATGAACGGAGAGGGCAGAGCACAGATTCGGGATTCTGTGTCACAGAGCAGCGTCTCTCTGTGTAGGCAGTCAGGCAGTTAGCAGCTTCTCCAGGCAAGAGCATTCAATTGACCTGGATATGACTCACAGCTCACAGATATTCGGAAGATGAATGTTTCAAAGCCCTGATGCATCACAGTGCTTACGGGAAGCTAGGGACTTGCTTTAGCTGCAACCTCATCCTCTGGAGTCAAGCTGACATATAAGGGGGTATATAGAGTGTAAATAGCCGGATTCTTATTGTGATTACAAAGGTGAATTGGAGGTTGGTGAGAGTGAAGAATTACAGCTAGGATTTTTTCATAATATAGCGATCATGATCAGTAGTGCTTAGTACTGCAGTAATTGTACAACATCAATGTACTTTTATTCTGAGTTATTTGTATTAGGAATTGATATTGCTGGGCCTCATTCCACAACTGTTCTTAAGAAGAAATTTATTTTTAAAACCAACTTACTGTTCCTAGATCGGAACGGCAAATTATGCAAATTTTACCAAAACCGGAACATTTGGTTTTCTTCAATTGTACAGTTGTATAGTATAATACTTAAATGCCTTAATTATTGAAAGAAAAACAACTAAGAAACAATTGGTGATTAAGGCCCAATATTTATGACCTTCTACTTCACTATACTCACAATACAAAGTGAGCGATTATTTGTCATTGTGAACACACCACAGCACAGCTCACCTCTGCAAAATGTGACCTCTGCATTTGGCCCATCCGGTACCTTGCTCATGAGTGACCTTCTGATCGGGGGCGAACACCTTAGCGTTACGCTATGAACTGCCCCATTACATTCATAGTGAAAGTAATGTACTTTCTACTGATAACAGTTGTTACTTGTTACATTTTGTCTGCAGTGCCAGTTCTTTTGCTTTCGGAAACTGATAATTAAGAGCTATTATGGAACTGACAATCCTAAGCTTTGCATTTATATAACACAGACAAACATGTTCATGTTACTCTGTGCCAAAGCAATTTGTGCCTGTGAGTCTGGTCCTCATTTAGTGAAAGTAAGTGATTATTTGCAATTGAAAATACACCACAACACAGCACAACGAAACGTGACATTTGAACCATACGTGTAAGATCAGTGGGCAGCTGACACGTGTAGCACCCGACAAGCAGTACTTGGGGACGGTACCTTGCTCATGAGTACCTCTGTAGTACCTTTACTGGCGACCTTTCGATCATGAGGTGAACGGCCTAACCATTACACTTCCAACTTCCTATTATGTGTGAAATGAATAGAGGGTTGACATCATATTTAAAAAAGTCTTCTAATATTGAGATGTAGGTATTGCAATGACAAATGTTAACACTTAATTCATCCTTTCAAATAAAATAGAGATGAGTGTTTAGCAAAGGCTCTGTCATTATCAACTCTCCAGGTTCACAAAGGCAGTGAAAACTGCTATCAGCATGCTTACGTGACATGTCACACTGCACATGTGACTTGTCATTAGTGTTGATGCAAGCTGTGCAGGACTACAACCGGAATGCACTGCTCTAAACGTGACAGTGACTGATTTGTTCAGATCAAGTAGGAGCCAGCTTTTTGCTCTTGGCCTAGATTTGAAGTCAGGATTCTTCAGGTAAACATTCTTTCAGGATCTTTCTAGGTCATCGCCTGGTAAACTTAATAATAAATCTTGAAAAAAAAAATTCATCAGAGCAAATGTGCCGGTACTTATATTTACACCCCTTCTATTGGGACACATATTAGGAATTGGGATCAATTCTAAATGCCAATTCCTTTATATTCATGGTGACAAATTCAGGCAGTGAAGGAACTCACGCATGCCCAGATTGTGGCTGAATTTCTCTTCCAGCAAACAGAATTGAATTCTTAAAGGCCTTGTAAATAAATAAGCTTGTGAGTTGAATCGGCTGTGGTACATTATTTAAGATGATCAGCTCTGCAGTTCTTGTGGGCCTTCCTGGGACTGGGGTCTGAAATCAAGAATCAGCAACTCTGAAACTGAATTCCAGCACTGTTAGGGGTTAATGGAAATGACCCTGCAAACAGTCTGTGGGTGTGAATAGATTAGCACCAAGACACAAATTTAAAAGAGTTTCTGTGTAGGTTAAGGCATTTGAAAGCAGCCATATGAATTCTATATGATTTTTCATTCAATTTCCATTGCAGAAATACGCAGAACTTTGTTTCCAACAGCGCTATAAATATAAAAAGACAATGTAAGCTGCTATGGTCGGGTTAAGTATAAATAGGGGCCAGCAGACATGCAAGGGGTCCTTCCTAAAATACGGTATGATAGTGCATCTTGGGATCAAAGTCAGCTAAAAACTCATAGCTCTATGAGAATAAATGGAAAGTATTAATCAGTATTACTCAAATTCATGTACACAAGACTGGAATATTACTTACACCCCAATACCTATTCTCCAGTCATCATGACAGCAACATCTTTACCCAGAGTACAGTGCATTACGAGAAGAGGAGCAGGAGAGCGAGAGACAGAGAGAGAGAGAGAAAGAGAGAGAGAGATGCCTGCAGCATTCTCTGCTTCAAAGTGCCTAATATTAAGGCAGACATACAGAACTCAAGAGTAAGCTGGATGTGACATGTCATGGCCCACGCTTCAGTTATTGTCTCCTTATGGAGTCTCTGAAATTAGGGAGCAGTTTCAAAAGAAATATTACCCCATATTCATAATTTAAGACACCTTCACCTTCCCTGGGACTAATCGATAGCTGATGTAAGTGATATTTCTGAAACTAAGTGTGATTGGTCCATTGGTGGCCTTCACTCTGGTCTTCCTCTTTACAGGAAAAAGCAAAAAGGCATGCTGAATATCTGAAGACAAAGCCAAAGATGACCTCATTCCCCACCAGTCTCCGAGGACGGAAAGTCCGGTAAAATATCTGCCAGGTCTTCCTTCTGTCAGCTGTGATTGAAAGCTAATGGGGGCTTTTTTGCATGCCTTGTTTCCATCCACTACTCCTCACGTTTACATATATGAATGAAATTACATATGTAACTTTGATTATAAATCAATTTTTACACAATACACATGAACAAAAATGCTAATGGTAGGATCAAATCTCTGGGTCAAATTTTAAAAAATTCTGAACATTACCTTCTGACAGCTACTGAAATTCACACTGGTTTTACACTGGAGTATAACAGATTTTACAAACGGTGTTGAGGGCCAGTAACACACCATGGTTAACACCCAGTATAAGCCCGGCCCTGTTAAATCAACACCTCTGTGGATAGACTGATCTCCACTGCACACCCTCTAGGTGTTAATTTATCAGAGGCGATTTAGCTGTGAGCCAGATGGGCGACTGAACACAGCTGCTCTAAGGTGTAGTTCTGGGCGTTTTATATCGGAAGCATAAGACACTTATCATGGGGTGTCAAACAGACTGTGGAACCACGTTTGAAACCATTTGAAAGAGCTTTTAAGTATATCAAAACAATTCTATTTTGGAGTGTTCCACCTAGACCTCTCCTCAACATTTGTGCATGTGTTATTATCAGAGAGTGTACAAGACACGCCTATTTTTCACTTCCAGGTTAGACATATTCGTTGAAATGCATATAAATAATGCATGCACAATGACAGACACAAGCAGAATGCACAGAATTAGGGGGAATAATCTCGGGGCTGAGCACCTTTTAAAGACCAACTATCGTACATCTAAAGCAGATTCTGCACAACGACCAAAGTTGACCCAAAAAAATCTGCAGCGCTTATGTGATCAATGCCGAGTGGACAGAGAAAGCCGGTCTACACGTTTGTCTAAACAACCCCCATCCTCCCTCCATTTGACCCCTGCAGGTCATGGATTCTAACCAACGTTTCCTGTCTGATCTGTTACACAGAGGAAGGGGTAAAGGAAGAGGCAGAGGAGAAGAAAGAGGAGGAGGAGGAGGAGGAGGAGGATGAGCGTGATTCATAGCCGGTGGGCCACGGGAAACACACAGGGCCACGTCAGCGGCAGCATCAGCACCAGCACTGGCATCGCCCAGGCCGGGAATCAGGAACGTCTGCTAAACGTCCACACGGAAAAAGCGTTGTTCTTGTCTCACACACATAAGCTCACACAGAGGCAGCACTGGTAAAGATTCGGGCTTTAAGGGTATGAGATGTGTGTGGTTCTGTCTCTCTCAGTTCAACCTGTCAGCAAATATAAAGATCCTCCTTACCACAAACACACACACACACACACATAGACAGTGACACACACACAAAATCTCCATACACATCGCCGCCATCAGCTCCGGCTCACCTGAGTCCTCGGCACCTGCGGGAACAGATTGAGGGTGGTTGGCCTCTTTGGCCGGTAGGTATCCATATTTTTGAAGGGGACGAGGTCGCTCAGAGCTGGCTGTCCGGCGGGCCGCCCTGCTCCCCGCTCCTCCTCCTCCTCCTCCTCCCTGCGCTCATCGATGAACAGCGGCAGCCGCCTCTCCTCCTCGTCCTCGCCTTCTTCCTGGGTTCCTCCCTCTGCATCTATCAGATCCAACTGGAGCATCTGTGTCTGCAGATCCAACAGCTCCCTCCTCCGACCCGACTCTGAGCTCCCATTGGACGGCTGAGTCACATGACCCTGGGAAGAGCAGCCGGTGGGGCTGTTAGAGGGGGCTGCGGGCCAACAGGAGGAGTGGGTGGGTGGGGGTGGGGGGATGCAGCCAATCGACACTCGACAGTGACATCATCTTGTGACTCCCTGCTGCTGTGGCTGTGTGGAGAGCTAATTTAATCACAGAAGATAACAAGTAGCATCCTGCTAAACACTAGCATGTATATATGTTTGTAAGGATGCTCTCTCTCTCTCTCTCTAAAAGGATGCTAAGGTTATATATATACACACATTGCTTTAAATTATACATGTATATATTATAAAAAGTATAGATTTTTATATATTTTTTATGCAGTTTTGAATGTAATTATATATAATGCGTAATTAATTAAGTAATACATTTACATTTAATTAATACATGTATATACATGCACACTGCTCTAGTCTGACACTTTCCTTACAGTTGACATGAATTTGATCTATCCATCAATCAATCAAGCTATCAATCAAGCAATCTATCTATCTATCGATCAATCAATCAAAAAATCCATCCATCCATCCATCCATCCATCTATCTATCGAGAGAGAGAGAGAGAGAGAGAGAGAGAGAGAGAGAGAGAAAGAGAGAAAGAGAGAGGGAGAGAAAATTGAGATTCATGTCAACTACAGAAAAAGTGCTAAACTGCAGGAATGTGTGTGTGTGTGTGTGTGTGTGTGTTAAACGGCTGACAGATCGGGTCCCGTCACAAAAGTTTGACTCAGAGCTCTACACCCGCGTTAATGTCTGTGATTAAGTCGCTAATTGACTTTGGCTTTCCCTGAAAACCCTGCATCTGCCGTCACCTCAGCCACGGCCAAGCCGACAACGGAAGGCACCTCCTGAGTAACGCCGCTTCTGCATTCACTCGGGAAGTCCGAGGAAAAAGAATGAGCAACTTTGTACAAAATGCTTTTGTGCCAGAAAACTATTTCCTCTGCAGGGGATGTCATGCGATGGAGCCTTCCTTACTGAAAGAGTTTTTCTTCACTCTGTGGCATCCACATTAGAAAAGGAGCTACTATATGTAAGATACTAAAGTTGAAAGAGATGTTCATCCCAAAAAAAAAAAATCACAATTGTGTCATGAAATTACTGTGATTAACGAGCATCTGGCCATGTAGATTAATCAGTGATTTATAAATGGGCTTTCAAAGATGAGGGACTTTTGTCAGTGTATGATTTGCTAGTTCTCTGAAGAAGTGATTTCATGGAGACAGATTGCTCTGTAATGGGAAGATTGGACTGGAACATCTGCAGCAAAGACAGAATTTCTTTGGATTGGTAGCATCCAATGTTAAAAAAGCCTTCTGAAGGTAAAAGTCCTGCTATGTTTTCATCCCATCTGCTCACTTAAAAATGCATTTGGCCTAAAACACTGTTTTAGCTCGAGGATCTGATGTGAATTATTGCAGATTTTAACATAAGCATCAAGTAAACTCCAATAAAAATCCCTGAAAACATAAAAGGTTTATGCAACAATCTCGTTCCAATAATAGAATCTGAACTTTGACTGTGCAACCAAAATGAGCATCTTGCATGTACTGCATACATAGAATCTGCATTATTATCCTTCTTTGTGTGGGACACAAACAAGATACTTTCTGCAAACATAAAACTATTCAGGGGAACTTCAGCCTTGTAAACAATCTTATCTAAAATGAGTTCAATTGTAAGCTATGGAGAAGTTCAGTTCGTCAAATTCTACACGTAGCAAGGAAAGTTCTTCATTTTTGGACTTCCAGCAATCAGATGGTCCACAATAAAAGATCATTTGACCCATCCATGAAGGAGCAGTGGGCAGCTAACAAGGGCAGCGCCCAGGGAGCAGTGCTTGGGGATGGTACCTTGCTCATGAGTACCACAGTGGTAACTTTACCGGTCCTGGATTTGAACCTGTGAGCTTCTGATCACGGGGCGAACAGCCTACCATTACGCCACCATTTGCCCCATTATAATATATACCTGAGAGTAGAGGCAGTGTGCTTTGAATAAGGTGGTATGGAGGTTCCTAAAGCCAAGACACGAGTTCTGGAGAAATTGAACAGATGCTTTCTGACCCAGATGGAGTCTATGTTCACTCAAGTGTTTAACTGGACATACTCAGTCCCTAAAGGCCACTTTGCTAAGATAAATATTTTTAACAGAATGATGTCTTTTTCAGATTAGGATTCAGCACTAGAGACTTTCTTTAATATTTACGAGGTACTGTTTGTGTTTAATGTCATGCCTCAGACAACAGATCAGCTTTAAGTTTAGTTGCAATTACAACAGACTGACATAAAATAGAAACCTTATAGCACTGAAACTGTCAAACTGGCATCGAAATGGTCTGCTGGTTCTTACATGAATGTCGTAGTCGCTGTGGCTCAGACTCCCTCCGTTCTCATCAGTGATCTCAGTCACCTCAGACAGGTCGTCGTCTTCGTACTCATCCAGACTCATGTCATGAATTAGCCTGAACACAAACACAAAACCCATTTGCTTTTTGTACATTTCAAGAGCCATGCTTCTTTATTTGTCACATACACAGTAGTAGTAAAATGTACATTAATTGTTCCTAAGCAAATTCATATTAGATATTAATAACTGCTTAAGTTAAAGAAGCCAGAGAAGAATAAAAATAATAATATAAGAATAAAAATATATAGAAAAATACATATATGTTGTCCTATAAACAATATCTGTACGTGTATTTATTATGGTAAAATATGTATCATATAACTACAGTATATATCTATATATATAGTTATGTATAACTATGATAAACTATATGTCAAAACTAAATTGAATTATGCAGTGAACAAGTGATGGTGTAAGTGAAATCCGTTGAAACGTGAGCTGGGTTTGGCTAATGCGATTGGGATAAAAAACACATCTGGAGCTCTGCAGGTAAACACAGAGACTCCAGCTTTGCCTGCAACTCCAGCTCATTATGACTGCATTAAGAAAGCAGCGTACACAGCAGACCCAAAAGGCACTTAAAACACAGCACAGCACATCACAGCACAGCACAGCACAGGGGTCGGGCTTCAGGAAAGACCCGACTAACCTACAGCTTCTCATATGACAATCGAACCAAATCACTCTGCCACTGCAAATTCCACAGTTCAGTGTGTGCACTTTTAAGAGTTTCAGTTGGGCCAAAAGTAAAGCTGAGATGCTGTGGATCACAGTGAAATATTTCAATCCCTAAAAAAGCCTGCAGGTTTGACTAAATGCACACTCTGGGTAGCACTGTAGAGTTTATGCATGATCACAATTGCTCTTAACTGTACAATGACTGGACTTACGAGAACTAGTCAAAGACAAAACTACCAGGAACCTATTTTAAGATTACCTAGTCTTAGATTAACATCAGAACAAACTTAAACATTTCCAGACAAATCAAATAAACAAATTTCAAAAAATATCATGTCATTAATCTATGAAGACATATTATCAAATTTTATTATTAAGTTATCAAATAAAGATATAGTCCTTTTTCTTCTTTGGCTACCATCCAAGAGAACTCTCATCTTCTGAACATAATGTACTAATCTTTCCAGACTCACCTTACACTTCTTAAATCTCCAATAAAAAGGATCAGTATCTTGGCATGACATGAGTTTAACCTTCTAGTACTTCTGCAAAATTAAAATTTAGTATCTTGCAAGAATAAACTTAAAACATTATAAGGACTGAGTTTGTTCATGCATATTTGCATACAGTACCATTTTTCCCACTGGTCTTCCATCCAGCTGTCCCCATCCTCCCTGGAGTCCATGGTCAGGCAGAGCACCATCTGTAGGGTAGGGTGGGGTGGCGTAGGACCCGGCGTGGGAAATGATGGAGATGGCAATTATGACGACACACACACACACGTAAAAACACTCACGCGCTCTCACACTGACATGGTCCTGGCTTGTTTCTGGTAGTCAGTCGCAGTGTAAAGAGCATTATACTACAGCCGGGACACTCCCTGCTCACTGTGCGCCTGTCCTTCCCAGGGTCAATTAAAGCTAGCGGTGGATGAAAGAGAGATGGGGAGAGAGCGAGAGCGAGAGAGAGAGAGAGAGAGAGAGAGAGTCCTTTTAAAGGCCTGCCATTGCCCTGATTGATGGTGTGGATCGATGCAGCTCAAGTTGCCACCTCCACCACATGTGTTTGGACGCTGAGCGCAGCAGCAGCAGCAGCAGCAGCAGCAGGGTTGGGGTGTGGGTGGGGTAAGAGTTTTCTCCAGGGTCGATGTCATTGATAAAGGCTGAAAATAATCATCTGGCTCCACCCAGACTGTACAAACTGCCTCGAAAGCCCTGAGAAATCAGATTAGGTTGGCTGGCAAGCAGACAAAATAATGCAAACAGGAGATGTTGTTCTGAGGCCTTCATTTTGCATTACAGTCTTTCTATAGAACCATTAACTTACATTCACAATTTTAGGATTGTTTTATTCCGCACAAACTCATTTAAGTGTGAATAGAGATAACACTAATACATTATAAAGACTATAAATTCAATGCCTGGAATTATGTTGGGTGCAAGAAATGCTGTTATATAAATAGTATTTTTTTTAAGACAGAAATGAACACTTTCAATTTGGGAAAATGTTTGGGCCAGATACAAAAAGGTTCTTCACTTAAATTAAAACCACAGTTTGGACACATTAAAACATCTTGATGGATGTAGGAGTATCTTAATATTAACATAAAATAAAATAAATCATACAGTAATTTGTGCTTACTGTTAATATTACCGGCCTGCCCCACAGAGCGTATGCTCTTGTTCGAATCCAGGGCCGGTAAAGTTACCACTGAGGTAATCATGAGCAAGATACCATCCCCAAGCACTGCTCCCCTGGCACTGCCCTTGTTAGCTGCCCAGTGCTCCTTCACGGACGGGTCAAATGCAGAGGTCACATTTTGTTGTGGTGCACTGTGCGCTGTGCTGTGGTGTGTTCACAATGACAAAAAAATCACTTGCACTTTATTTCTGAGAGAGACGGGAGGGAGGGAGGGAGAGAGAGAGAGAGAGAGAGAGAGAGAGAGAGAGAGAGAGAGATGGAGAGATGGAGAGATGGAAAGCTCGGTTCTTGACTTGTAATGTGGTCAATATCCTGCATGTGTGTTTAAAGTCCATTATCAGTGCAGGGGTCTGAGGGCCATTATAAGGTCATTTGGACCCTGCTTGAGTTAAACTCCCCCAAACAGCATGAACACACAACCCAGTGTATACCTACCATCGTTAAGATTAAAGACACACCTGACCAGTTTATTTTAAGAAGTGTTCCACAGGCTGAGAGCACTGAGGTTAGACGAAATGTTTTTACTGTAACGGTACAACAGCCCAAATAATCGATTTTAGTCATTTAAAATGTCTGTGTCTCGGGTGTGATGGAAAACAGGGCGAGGTATCGACGCATACACAAAATACGGACAGTGTCGCCCTCTAGCGGACTAAACGAAAGTGAGCGTTAAATAAAATGGCTCGCTATAATACAGCGAGGTTTAGACATTGGATATTAATAATCAGTTGTGAAACGCTCTTTTTCCGCAATCAAATTTTTACAAATTTACAATAGGAGGCTGCGAACTCAGATTCTGTCGTCCATTGGGAGTCAAAATTTTGTTGAATTATTTACAATGAAGGCAAAACGAGTCTGTAAAGGGCGGAGAACCTCGATCCAAAATATACAGACAAGGTGTCAAATAAATTACTGCAGTGTAAATGAAAACAGGAGGAATGAAAATTTGCTTAAACATGTTGGTATGTTATGGAAAGGATTTGGTTTGATATGAAGCGAGATCGGGCATCGTAGTCGTAAATGGTCGCCCGGCAACTCCTTTTATTATTATTATTATTATTTTCTGATGGATCACTAGTAGCGTTCTTCTTTCTGTTACCACGCTTAACTATTTTTTAGTTAGATTGAAGATGCAGTTTCGAGGACACGACAGCTCGTAGCAGAAAAAATAACAAGACGCAGTTCTGATTTTAAACACGGGGTGTCGCTGTCAGCTACTAAATTATGTATTGCTCTAATCTACAATCGTTAGAAGTAGAAATTTCAGGAATCGTGCAAATGAATCCCACTTACTTGATCTGTAAACAGGGCAGACATCGCAACCTGCAAAAACTCAGTTCAGTTTGGCCCATTTAGCAGTGTCTGCCTGAAGTGCTCGTTCCTTGTTCTGGAGTAATTTCTCCGGGCCTCTATTACGCTCCTTCTCCTTCTTTCACTCACTTACGCTACAGTTTGCTTGGTCAGACACATAGTGAACTCAAGAACATAGCCCAAAGGTGGTGGTGTTCAAAGATTTACGGCCGCCGATTTACGTCGAACCGACGACGTAGGCCGAAAAGGACGTGTTGAAACGACTTAAAGCGAGGCATATGATCATGATATAAATGGTTTTATGTTGTTTCCACATGCATCTTTTTTTTCGAAACGACGTAAAGGGAGGTATAATTGAGCCTAAATATATAATTTCTTCAATGAAAAATTAGGTAGCAGGCAAATGACTTATGACTTAAATTATGGATATAGTATATAACATGACTATAACGACGAACATTATTTGGGACCTCGTCTACTTAATTTAGGGTGGTTGTGGCTTGCTGGTGCTCCATCCTCCAGGGTAGCAGCTGCTGCTGAACTGTGGTCGTCTAATCTTTGCAAAGTGTACAAAACACAATTTTTGGGAGTTTATTTGAAGTACTGCCGCTCTTTAAAACTACAGAGTCTTTGGTAAGTTTAACCCCGGACTTCTTGTTGTTAACTTTTCTGGATACTTTGGGCCTCTTCTTAAATCCTTTTTTAAATGATTGCGCACGGTCTGTATTCGTGCTGCATTGCAACTAACCCCACAACTAGCCCCAAAATCTGATTCTCCAGCACACCCTTTAAATCAGTCACCAACGAAAAACAAGGCGTCACTGCAAAACCTTAGCAGTTAATCCTAAGAACAAATAAAGCCCGCAGTTTTGGTTAATAAATTAGAATCTCCCACCTCGAGTGTGGTCAGCTAAACTTTTTTCACAAAACTCTAATTTTCCTTTGGTTGTCTTCAAGCCATTACAATACTTCTAATTAGAAGAATTAGCAACAAGAAAATGAACTAAACTTCTCAAATAATCTTCCTTTACTATTAATCAAAACTAAATCAAGTTACAATCACACACACCACCAAACATGCTAACGAAAAACACGGAAGGCTGAAGCAACACCGTAAAGGCAATAACACCTGTTGTGCGACAGCCTCCGGTACAGACTCCAGTAAACAAGTTAAATACAAAATAAACGCTGATACAAAAAAATCCAAACGTTTGCAAGATCCTCTTGAATGTTTACAAGTCAGATTAAAAATGTTTTAATTCATTATTTTTATTTACTACGTAGAGGCACTCCATACCCAACATACCCCAAAACCTTGTGTTTTTATATATGTTGCAGAAAAGATATTGACATATAACCCCAGTCGTACAACTGGTATCTATTCTACCAGGCAGTGCTGGGTTTTGAATAAACAGTACATAAACGACTCAACAGTTGTTGCGTTCAGAAAATTTATTTGGATATATTGTAGTCTACAACAAAATAATGTAGATGCAATATATCACAGAAACATTGTCTTTGTCGGTGACAGAAACATGCAGAGAAGAGGTTTTGATAAATCACTGCCTACAAACACAGCAGTTTGCCATCCCGGCAGCACTTTCACGAAAATAAACTCTTTTGTACAATAAAAAAAGAGAAAATAAATAAAGCTATTCCACTTAGCGTGAGAGAACATAAGGGAATGGTTCGGCCAGAAACAAACAAAAATAAGCTAATTCACATTAGCTTTCCCACTTGCCTCAAATCAGGAGTCATGTTCATATTCTGCCGATTTAGTTTTAAGGGAGTACGAGGTTAATACTGCACTCAGTAATAGAGGCTAATGTCACTAAATGTACAATGGCTGTAACGTTTTTGCAGGATTTTAAAAAACCTATTAAAAAAATTCTGGGTGTAGATCATAGCCGTAATCCTGCAAACAATTCTAATTCTGGCAAATTTCTATTTAATAATAGCATATTCATTATGTTTTTGCATCATGAAAATGACTAAGTCAACCTTCCATCACTTGTTAGCAATATTAGCCTTGTACTCCAAATGAAAATCTGTCCAAATTGGAAACGTCCTGCCTGATCAACTACACTTGAAATAAGTGGAATATGTGAACAATTAGTTGTTAGATGTAAATTTTACTTTCTGCAGAACCATTCCATTATTATGAATGTACATGTTTAAGTGGAATGCACACTTTTTAATTGATTTTTTTTTAGGGAGGAAATAGCCTACAAGTGGTCAATAAAATTAACCATCCAAAAATAGATCGAACCTTACTGAAAATGTACAATTTCCCATTTGCTGCACTGGTAGTGTTTTGTTTTTGGCGTCTGTGGAGTTGCAGAGCATCTTGGAAAAAAAAATGGAGGAAAGTGACAAAATTCTATAAATGGCCTGACATTATACTTACTGAACACAGTTTTATTTGTTTTTTTATTTTAATAGGGGAAACTTGTTTCACGTTGCAGCTTGTATACACTGCAAGCAATAACTGATATCTAATGTATCTGACTTAAAATAATATTGTTTTCAGAAAATAAAAGCTTTTAAATGTTCTTTATCTGTAGTCTCTGGCAGGAGGTACACTGGACCTTCTCAATTTGGGTTTTGAGGCCATATATTTTAATCACCAATTCTCAGGCTGCATAACGGCAAGAAAGACCCGAAACCAAATCTGTCTAAAAAGCTGAAAAATGGCTGTAATAAAAGCCGCTATATCCTGAATCAATAATCGCCAGCTTTTATCTGCTAGTAGCCTTATGAACATTTTTAGGTGCAGTGTCTCTCAGACAATCCTGAAGCAATGAAGTTTAACAGGCAGACATTTTTGTGTCAGTTTAAACAGATTCCAACTTTAAAGCACAGAAAATTCTACATCAGGCCAAGTGCAAGTGATGTTGCCTGGAGCCCAGAGGAGTTTGCAGATTTGTCTGGCTTGTCAAATGACGGCGTATTGCAGCTCTGCTGCCATTTCTGTTGTGACTTTTTCTGCTGATCCCATGCTAAAAGCGGCGAAGTTGTACTGAGTGAAGAGTTGTGTGAAGGTTGAGTTGTATATTTTCCTCCTAAGGTCCTGTAGCATTTTTTAATGAGAAGAGTCTTGCTTTTCTCTCTCTTTCAGTAGCCGCTATTTTTGTCTGTGCAGAAAATAAATCATTTTAATATAAAATCAGGTAAAAAAATGCCCAAGTTAAAGTACTTCAGTATAGTATAATATAATAAGGATAGAAAATATCACGCTAATCAAAGCAATTAATCATGAATAAACACAAGTTTTAAAAACTAGTTTTTTACCTAGACAAAAAAAAAAATCAAATTATATTTCAATTGTGTTTCATGATTTGATATGAATGGAAGTGATTGTGTTAAATCAGCACGATATTGTCTCATATCGATTGCTGGCTCCTGAACTGTATCAAATCGAAATTGTATTGTATCAGTCTTTTGCTAACAATAGCAAATCACTGTCTGCTGAATCGATATAATGTCATATTTTGATGAAACACCGCTAGGGCCAACCACTGTATGGTAAATCTGCTGTCTAAAAAAAATTTTGATCAGTAGTACTGCATGACATTTTGACTAACAAACAAATTGTCTGGTGATCTGAAAAGCACCTGCAAGGTCATGGCTTGTTTTGGGTCTGCTGTTGTGTCTCTTCTGCTTTGGCCTGGCTGGAGAACTGCGCTTTGGGCATCTGGGAGCTCTGTGGTCCGGAGGGGCACCATCGCTTTCCCTGGGCAGCAGGAGCCGGAGGGGCAGCCGCTGGGGGCTGGGGGATTGAGTAGGGTTGCGGGGTCTTTTGCTGGGCTACGGTCTGGGGTTGGGAGGAAGGAGGGGTCGGAGTGGATGTTGCACCTGGAGAAACATGCAACAAGAATTTTCCCAAACTAAAACAACGCTCCGTACTAGAGTGAAACATCTTAGGCCAAAAGAAGCTTAGAGGTGAAATGCACTCTGTAAAAGATCTCGCCAGACTCAGTCAATTCCTATTAAAAATGCACAAGGTAATTAATGATGTAGTTAAGAGCTGAAAGGCAGCAGCACACCTATGGATCCCTGAATCTTGACTCTACTCTGGGGTCTAAAGACAGTATTGATATGTGTAGCTTGAGTAAGAAGATTTTTTTGTGTGGCAGTCTTTTTATAATAATGGGAAGGGGCTGACTGATTATTGGCGACAATTTTTATGCTTATTGGTGTGAAGCTTCACTGGTCTCACAATTCAATCAGATTACAATTCGATGCAATATCTTGAGTTTTTATGCCATAGCCAGAAAATCTCCAGGCAATTTCATTATAGTATAATCCAGGGGTTTTCAACTGGTTCTCCACCACTCTAAGCAGTAGGCTGTGTGTCCATTTGTGTTACTTTTACAATATTTTACGTTACTTTTTTAATATTCACATTAAATTCATTATTCATAAAGACGCCCAAATCATCTGGAAATGTTTTAACAAGAAAATGAAATCATTTTGAAAATGATTTCAGTAGTGAAACTCGAATGCATGTCACAGACCACCTGCAATGCCGTCACAAACCGCCAGGGGCAGTGGATCGCCAGTTAAAAACTCGGATATAATTGATTATAGTCTGCCACGGCATCGTCACGGAATCGTCCACGTCAGTATGGTGATGCATTGATTATGTGATTAATTTCCCCTAGTTGTCGGTTTGGGTCATTTTTAAGTCCATATATCAATGAATTTACAATCTGCTACTTTATCCCTTAGACAGCTGGCCCTTTCGGCATGAAGTCTCAACTTAAGAGGAATTTGACCAAAAAACATAAGTTTAGAAAATCAATATTGAAAGCCAAAGGAACTAAAAGTCGGGGACTCAGCAGCTGGAGGCTTCTCAGAATGTAACATGCTGAAATGCATTTAAATGAAGCTCTGTCCGAGTGTTTGCTATTCTAAATGTTGACACCAAGTTTCCATTTTACAGCAGACATACTGTATATCAGTTCAAAATACTTGTTACTGGTCTCCTTAATTATTACTAATCTGTCCTGGCCCTGACAAAACACATATTGGACTCATCCTGTAATAAACAGGCCTCGAAAATAATTAATTTTTTCCATCTCCAAGGTCCTTTTTAAGTTCAGAAAACCATGTCACACATCTGAAAAGCAGGCAAATGAACAGACGGCATATGTGATATTACAGCATATGAGATGGATGTGTAGCAGTTTGCTTAAGACGTCACTAATATGAAGGACCAACGTTGGATCGCTTCCTTCATCTCTCAATGTCTCTTACCACTACTGCTGGCCTGAGAATCATCTGATAGTGGGGGCTCGGCTTCTTCCTGTATGGTGGGTACAGACGCAAGCAAACCTGTGAGAGAGAAACATCAAAAGAGACAGACTGCTGTTAGGGGTGTAACAATACATTAGTCCACATAAATTCAATGATCTTGTATACTTTGATTCTTTATAAATAAACTCTGCAAAGGACTGACAAAAAAGCAGGTGTATCCACTAGACATACAATTCTCTTTAACCTAGACATTTTTATTAAGCCTGAAGAGCATTGTATCATTACATTGCATTGCATGTTTGTGTGTGTTCACTAGAGTTGTGAACCTTCGCTCTTCTCACGATTAGATATTTGCATTAAATTCATTATTCATAAAGATGCCCAAATCATCTGGAAAAGTTTTGTAAAATAATTTTAAAAAAGTGAGTTCAGTAGTGAAACTGGATTGCATGTCACGGACCACCTGCAATGCCACCGCAGACCACAAGGGGGCAGGAGACCGCCGTTTGAAAAACCCATGACATAATCGAGGCAGAATCATCCACGTCTGCATTATTACGCAGGATTATGTGATTAATTTCAACACCCCTAGTGTTCACTCACTAAGGCCTCTGTAGTGGGACAGCTGTTGGTAGACTTGTTTCATCCTCTCAATGTTGAGGCGGCTGCTCTCGGCATGGTTGACCATGGGTTTGGGGTAGTCCACTCCCACCACGCAGTTCGCCGCCTTCTGCACTGATTCTGGTGCATTCCATGGCTCATAGATGTAGCGATTGGGATAGTCTTTCAGTTTGGGGATGTACCTCCTGGACAACACAACAGCAATAATGAAGAACAGGCAGTGCAATGAAGATTATTTCCAAGTACCAGAGAATACCAGGAAGGATCACTCTCCAGCAGCAGGAACAGCTTGAGCTAGTGAAGATCATCAGATAAATGGGGTGGGAAATATTACAGATTCCACAATACAATATTACTGTGATTTTTTGGTGACAATTAAATAATTATTGCATTTTGCATCTGCAATATATACATTATTTCCATCTCTAATTCTTAGAGCAAATAAAAGTTTGATTTGTAAACACTTCAGGTGAAATATGACTATTATAATCTATTACACAAACTTTACTCGCTGGAACAGAACAAAATACCATGAAAATAGGATCAAAAAACCAGACAGACATCTAGGGGTGTAATGATACACTGATCTACATCGATACACGACTCAAAGAAAAGGTTCACAGCATTCAACGGATTCGAAATGTAAACACTAGTCGACATAAAATGTATTGCAACGTCACTTCATATTAAACAGGAGATCTATTTTTAATAAAAGAGCTCGGGAATAAAAAATACAATATCTTAGCTGCTTTTCTCTATTTGATATAAATGGACGTTATTGTGTTAAATCAGCATATGATATTGTCTCATATCGATCACCAACTCCTGAACTAAACTTAATGTAAATCATAGCTTTGCAGACTTTGTGATACTGGCAGACATCAAATCAGACATCAATAAATTAATATAATATTGTACCAGGTTGAAACATTTGATTTACACCTCTACTGACATCAGGCCAGATCTGATACGTGGAAAATTTCCCCTGGGTAAAACACTTGATTTTAAAGATGCAAAACTTGTTCACTGAGATTCATCTACATTTAGCAACCTTTTGCATACAGTATGTGGGGCCATTAATATACACTACCAGTCAAAAGTTTGGACACACCTTCCCATTCAATGTTTTTTCTTTATTTTCATTACTATTTACACTGTAGATTCTCACTAAAGGCATCAAAACTATGAATGAACTGTGTAAGGGCTATTTGACCAAGAAGGAGAGTGATGGAGTGCTGCGCCAGATGGCCTGGCCTCCACGGTCACCTGACCAAACCCAGTCGAGATGGTTTGGGATGAGATGGACCGCAGAGTGAAGGCAAAAGGGCCAACAAGTGCTCAGCATCTCTGAGAACTCCTTCAAGACTGTTGGAAAACCATTTCAAGTGACTACCTCATGATGCTCATCGAGAGAATGCCAAGAGTGTGCAAAGCAGTGATCAAAGCAAAGGGTGGTTATTTTCAAGAATCTAAGATATAAAACATGTTTTGGGTTATTTCACACGTTTTGTTTACTACAGAATTCCATATGTGTTCATTCATAGTGTCGTCAGTGAGAATCTACAATGTAAATAGTCATAATGATAAAGAATAAAACATTGAATGGGAAGGTGTGTCCAAACTTTTGACTGGTAGTGTATTGTCCCATCCATATATGAGAACCAGAGATTTAATGGACTGTGTACTGTGTCCCCATGTGCTATTTAAACTTAGAATACTTCATACGTTCTGAGAATGGGCAATAAATGACTATGTGTTACACAACAAAAATGCAAAGGAAAAAAAGCCCAGCATCTGTTGTCACATCTGTTCCAGGCATATTTCGGTGATTGCTTAAAAGGCACAGTGCAACAAGTGGATATAGCCATTTCAGAGGAAATCCTTAAAAGGAAATGGTGCAAAACATTGCAATATGTGTAATATGCTGCAGTCACAGTTATAATAGAATATAATACAGAACCAGTAATGTCATGATTTTCAACTGTTAAAACATAAACATTCTCTGAGACCAATTCTGTGCAATGACTTTACTGTGGAATAAATGAATGAATGGCTGGCTACATAATCAAGAAGGTGTGCAAAACACATTTATCTAATTTTCCTGAGCAAATGTTGGGAGAAACAGCACACACTTGCCTTCAAGCACAGTTTAAACATACTGTATACAGCAGCACAGTGGGGAATCTATCTGCTGCTCAGACTGTTTACATTACAGCGCTTATGCAAGGGCACACTGTCGAGTTAGTTCAGCTAGAGTGACCTAACCTGACCACTCTAGAAAGATCCATCTAGCTATAAGGACCAATAAAAGTGTGGTCTTCTCACTCTAATCTGAGCCTGACCATCACCTTTACATCAACACTCAAACTTGGGAGATGCCATAAATGTCAAACTAAATCTATGTATTTCAAATGTTGATGTTTCAATTATTTCACCATGTGGAACAAGTGGGAGAATTAGCAGTAATAGCATTACCGTATGTAGTCACCACTGGGATCAGTGCGGCGTCCGAAGCCCACGGGACAATAGCAGTGAAAGAACTGCTGGAAGAAAGCACTGCAAGAGAGCCACATCCAGCTGCCCGCGTTCACACTCCAATCAGAGTCCAACAACAACTCCTCAAACACCTGCACAAGAGGTACACACGTCAGGACAAACGCCAGAACTGATCAGTTTCCTCATTCACAAATCCACCATCAGAAACGTAGAGTCTGATGCTTTCAGGTCGTCTATTTACAATGCAGCCTCATTATTAATCCTACCTCAACTGAATTTATGGTTGCTGCAAACTACTCGTCATCAAAAGCTAATTACTGAACTGCATTTAGTATAGTGACGTCGTAAATTAGACACAGCTGTCGAGCATAGCTGACTTCACAAACAAAGCTATAATTGAAATACAAAAGTAGTCATAAAATAGACATAGACAGATATATACACACACTTATATACTTAAGCCTAATAATAATTAATAAAATAATGTTAATTTCTTCATTTTTAAACAATAATTATTAATAATCAATATCTGTAATAATTACTACATATCATAATTATACTCTTAACATAAATTTAATATAATAATAAAATATTCCTCAAAAAGTACATTACTTAAAAGTAGGGATGCACCGATCGATCACTCACACGTATTGCCGATCTTGTGCACGCGCATTACTTGCAGCACAGCCACGCGCGCATTCAGGCAGCGTTCAGATATACGCTCAACGGAGGCGTTTCTCATTCACTTTGAATGGGGTGACATCGTGCGGCGACAAAATGAATTTTGGATGCGTGAGTATGGCGTCACATCAATGGCAAAACTAGAGCGCGCAAAATCGCTTGCCGCAAAAAATTCGCAGGCGTAAATTTCAAAGTCACGCGCGCAAATGTGAAACTCGAGAGCACAAAATTAAGAATCGAGTGCGCGGTTGTGATAATATTGCGCGCGAACTGTATTTTTCCTCTCGCGAATGCGTTGTTTCCTCTTGATGTGTTAAATGTCCTCGCAGTTTGAAAGGGGGCGCGGTTTCGGCAGTTTGGGGGCGGGGTTTTGGCAGGTTCTGTCTGCGAATCCTATTGGCCGATGGCTCCTGGTCTTGTGATTGACTGCACACTACAGACAGTTTTTACAGAAAAACCAAAGATGACGTAGAAAGAGGAACGGCAACAGGTAGATTTAACACAAGTTATAGTTTATCAACCTTATAATTATAATTTTAATAGTTATTTTGTGTCAATGTCGTCGACTATTCGCAGTAGCTCTAATTTTCTGTTATCTTGGAAAAAAATCGGTATCGGAAAAATCGGTTTCGGCCGAGCACACTTACAAAAAAATCGGTAATCGGAATCGGCCAAGAAAATTGCAATCGGTGCATCCCTACTTAAAAGTAATAAAGTACTAAAATAATTTATTACTGTAGTTTAAATCAGTTCATATTTCATGTTGTTAAACTTTATTGCACTTTGTCTCATTGCTGATTTCATACTCCCTCACTACACTGAATATGTCAGCTAGTTGTGGGAGGTGGAAAATCTGTGTATTTTTTGGTTCCCAAATCATTCCTTAGAAATAAAAAAGCCAAACGACAACACTAATAAAAGTCCTCTCACTTTCATTCCCTGTTTTTCACATTAGCATCTTTTTATCAGCCCGGGAAGGAATTCTCACCCTCATGCCGCTCTCCCAGCTGAGCCACAGGTCTCCGCGTGTGAGGAAGCAGGCTACGGCGTGGCGCGCCAGGTGGTGGATCCAGCCCTCCTGCCTCAGCTGGGTCATGATGGCGTCAATCCAGGGGAAACCCGTCCGTCCCTCGGCCCACTTGGCCAGCGCTTCGGGGTTGTGGTCCCACGGAATCTGCACGCAGATGGGGTTGCCCTCCATGCGGTCGAAGTTGGGGTTATTGGTGGCCGCCGTGTAGAAAAACTCCCGCCACAGCAACTGGCCGAAGAGCGAGAGAGGAGGGTTGGAGCGCCTTCGCAGCTGAGGGGAAGAAAAGACATTGTCGTCATTAAGGGATCTTCTAACCTCGTTGTTAAAGGACGATACCAAGGATATAAATGTCAAGTTTTGATTAATTTTCAGTTAATTGCCCAGGTCTGGTGTTGTCCAGTAAATAATCATGGGTTTTATTTGTACAAGTTGAGGAGGTTGAAGTGATGGCAGAAGGGAAAATAAGAGATTTCAAAAAAAGACTGATTATACCTGCCATCCAATATTCCCAAAATCCTGTAATGTCACATGCTTTTTAGAACATATGCTTGACTACAATGGATATGAATAGATTTTTAATGATGTTTATATAAATACTGCAAGGTAACAGTATGGCCAGACTTCAGCAGACAGAAATCCAGCAGAGACAGATTCTTTCCATTCAATACTCTCTTTAAATTACGCCATTATGTGCAGTTCAGTTTTATTAAGACAGGGTCAACGTTACAATGAAATGCGTAGGATGAGAGAAGAAACAAGATGCATGTCTCAGCACTGGAGCAGAAGTAAATAATATGTAATAAACTTAGAAAATAAGTGTCGATATTGCACCCTGGGGAATGTGGCATAGGTACCAATTATAGCATGCTGGTAAAAGCGATAAACTTTGTGATATATTGATAACAGATGAATGTTTAGGTGACGTGAGCTAAGGAGTCTGATGACCAAATGGTCACTCTGGTAGTCCATGCTTCTGTATCTTTTAATTGTGGTAACAAATAGAGTAGCTGGCGAGTTGGGCGGCTGTGGTCCTTGATAATGCTGTGTGCCCTGTATTTAAACACCTCACCTTCATATAGAGCTCCCTCAGATGATAGTAGAAGACGCGACATGACAGGCAGCCAAAACAAAGGTACGGACTCAAACCGGCTGGGCTGGCGAAGAGAGAGTGGGCGTTTATCCGAGGCCGATCGAAACTCGCCACCCAGGCCTGAAAGCACATCGCACAGACACACAAATGAGTACTACAGAGTTGGAACCAAAAATCATTGCCTCAAAAGCTGACCTGCAGTTTGAAAAAATTTATCTTTATTTTAATGTAAAGAGTAGAGAGATAATTTAACTAAATAACAAACGTACATACGTGACGGATATTACTGAAAAGTTCCATATATTAGATTCAAAATGTCACCTACATAGCTGAACGACTCAAAGACTGTACGAATCAAAAAAATAATTTAGAATGTAAAAAGTTTACAGGTTAAATTAAAAACCTTACAAACTAAATAGTAAGAATAAAATATATACATAAAAATATAAAAACATAAAAACAGAGAAAACCTCATAAGGTTGTACAGTCATCAGAGGTGGGTAGAGTAGCCAAAAATCATACTCAAGTAGGAGTACTGTTACTTTAGAATAATATTACTCAAGTAAAAGTAAAAAGTAGTCATCCAAAAATTTACTCAACTAAGAGTAAAAAGTACTCAGTCTGTGTATGTGTGCGTCTATCTGTCTGTGTGTTTGTGCGTGTCTGTCTGTGTGTGTGTGTGTATCGTGTGCGGTAATGTGACTGCCAAGCTTGGTTTGATTGGTGGAACAGGTCATTTAGGAGGAAGTTTTCCGAGAAGACAAACAGATCTTGCATTGGATAACAGATGAATAAAAATAAAAGTAGCGAGCGGAATGTCGCGCAATGTAGCGGAGTAAAAGTAGCGTTACTTCTTCACAAAGGTACTCAAGTAAAAGTAAAAAGTATGTTGTATAAAAACTACTCTTACAAGTACAGTTAATCCGAAAAGTTACTCAAGTAAATGTAACGGAGTAAATGTAGCGCGTTACTACCCACCTCTGACAGTCAGTCATACCTGATGACATATGTAACTATCAATATTTAATGGGAATTTGCACTAATTATGGTACTAATACCAAACACAGTACAAATGATGCATGTTACATTTATTGCAAGTTTTATATATTTTTTTCTGCGTGTTTTCACATACAGTCCTCTTTAAAGGAACCGAACTCAGTCCTCTAGAAGTGGTCCAAAAAGTGGACCAACAGAAAGGGAACTCGCTTCTTTTGATGTTCACACTGTGAGTTCGTTTGAAAGGGGACTCGGTTATCTTTCTGCTCCACTTCAGCTCAGATGTGGCCTCAGTCCTTTTTCTGTTCATACTTAATTCTTATGGAGCTCTCAGACCTTTACTGCTTTGCATTCTGCCTAGTTTTTTTTTTCTTTGAACAAAAACTGTCGAAGCGAACCAGGAGCGCTTAAAGCGAACCGGACTGAGACCACCTCCCGATGTGGTCTCAGTTCAGTTCGTTTCAGATAGGTCTGAGTTCGTTTGGTATGTTCACATACACATAAAAAACGCTGACTAATCGATCCGAGTTCGCTTTGAGGGCTGAAAGGGACCAAGTGTGAAAACACCCTCTTTTAATGCAGTCATCAGCGTTTTACTACACACTGCATTATTACACTGATATAAACTGTGACTCACCTTCCTGTCCAGGTGTTTGTTGAGTCTCTCTAGTGCCTCTGTTTCACCCCCTTTCCATACGGATGCACCCTCACCCTGATTCTTAAACCCTGACAGGAACAAAACACATTTTCTTTTATTTTTCTATGCCACAACCTACAAACATGATGGACAAACTACAGTTTAAGCATGTATTTACGACCACATGTGCAGATTGGGCCAGAAGGACCTTTCACCGTTTTACATAAAGCTTGTATAAGATTATCTCAAGAGTTAAAAGGTCCTAGTTTTGGCTGTGGGAGGTGGAAGATGTCTTCTGGCTAATATCCAAGCTGCACTATTCACACTCAGACCTTTTTTATGATTGAGGGACTTTGTGCTGTGGAAAGGTTACAGCTCCATGAGTTTATTATATAAGCAGAGATTGCACTGAGTTACAACTGGTGCTCCTGACGTTTAACACAATGACCATAACCTAGATGGTTTTTCCTTTCTCATGAGTGCTCAAGCATTGATCAGAAGAAATGTAAATATCAGAGGAACTGCTCAACGTGGGCAGGGCTGCGTCATGTAGAACAAACACACATCATGGACTTTTCAGGGGACAGTTCCTTTATTCAACTTTATTCAAATGTTTCAGAATCTATGGTATTGGATCGGATATTCGGGATACTCAAAGCCCAAACCCAAAGTACTGGCATCTGTGTCCAAACTGAAAAAGTTGGATCGTTGCATCCCTAATTGTTGCACCCTAGTTTTAGGGACCTACACCACTGCAACGCCACCCTCAAAAAGACATGTTACATGAAATCATGATTTGTGACACAAAATACACCCTTATTCTAATGTTTGATAACAGCACAAACCTTATGCAGTAATTGCCATTTATAAAAGACACACAGAAGCTTAAAGCTGTATGTAAATGAGGGCCTCACCCAGCTCTTCGAGAGAAGGTACGCTGTAGTGCTCATCGTGATTGTCTGAGATTTGCATTCGGCACCTGGCCATCTGCTCCTGGGTGACGCTGGGTATCGGCTTCCTCGGCAGCTCCAGTCGGTTGACGATAGCCTGAAAGCGCTTGAAGGTGAGTGGAGGGCTGTTGTTGTTCATCTCAATGACCCTGAGATAAATCAAACGCAGAGTCAGGAGTCAGTAATGCCTTGTAGGATGGAGACTGGACAGGCCAGTGATGCTGAGCAGCGAACATAATACATTGGGGATTTGGTTGGCACTCTGCTACTCCTGACAAATAAGAGTAATGTAAACAGTTTTCTTTTTGAGAGTAAACTCATGGTCCATTTAACAGGCTGCTGCCTATGTCTCTACTGTAAAAGAGAGAGAGAGAAAAAAAGTTTTACGACTGACACTAAGAGGAACATTTCCTTTTGGAAGGCTAGTCTCCTTGTAGAAGTGAGGCTCTGAATAATTTAATGTAAGAAGTGCAGCAATAAAGATGACAAAAGCGTAGAAATAAAGGTCACAATTCATGAGGATTAGTTTCCAAACTGTTGCTTATGCTTAAGCTCAAATAATAAAAATAATTAACAAGTGAAAATAATTGTGTGTGTATATAAATAATTCCAATTTTATATATATGTGTGTGTGTATGTATATATATATATATATATATATATATATATATATATATATATATATGCAAATGTATAAAATATACAGTATATATAAAATACTATATATATATAGTTAGAATTAATTATACACACACACACATTCTGCCCATTGCTGGACAGAGGAAAGTTCAAAGTTTAAAAGCCTGCCTAAAAGTAGCAGTGAATGCTGTGAATTCAGTAACTAGGGACCAGTTGACTTGTGTGGGGCAAGAAATGGCCTACCGTTTTGATGTTTGCCGAGCTACACATGGCGCTCATTTCATTTTATGAAAAAAATATAGGTTATTTACACTTTTCTGCGCTTGTTTTTAAATGCCATATGTCTGAATACGAACTGTATTTTTTCCTTTCGTATTTTAGAATTAGCGACGTAACTTTGAAAAATACGCACATTGAAATGATGTAAATACAATGTATTATTGTGTCCGGCCGTTGTAAGTCTTAGTGGAGAGATAATATACTCTAAGAAGACTTTTCCTAATGTTCCAAGCTTAATATAATAGAAAGTTTATCTTAAAAATCTGCTGATGAATGAATCAGTGAGTAGGTGCCTTCTTTTAGTGGCCATACACAAACATATACACACACACACAAATGGAATGATGTCTTTATATAATAACAAATATATTTAAATAGTTACATAATTACATTATCTTGGACTAAAATGAATATATACACTAAACTAAAAATAATCAATTTTGATTGATTTAAAGAAAAATAGTCAGGTCGGCATCCAGAGGAAGAAGAACATTCTTTGCACACAACGAAAGAAACGCTTGTTTCACTTTTTCCAGTGTTTACGAGAGTGACCCGGTCACGCCGCGTCATTCGTTATTGTATCAACTGAGAAATTGCTGGTCACATTTCTGCTGAAACTCTCCCTCACTTTCCAGAGCTTCCTCTCCCGGCTTATGAAAGGGACTGTCTTCACAGAACTGATCTTATACAACGGTCGACTGTTGACGCGGGTGAGAGCCAGTCCTATTGGCTGATTTCTTTAGCGCGGGCTGGCGGTCAGGAGGCTGCCATGTGTCTGGCTGGGGGAGCGCCCACACGCCGGCCAGCACATGTGCGGGATGCCGGATTACATACAAAGCTATTTCTCCCCCACCAGCTCCACGCCCACAGCACATGCCGCACAGTGTGACCTGCAGCTGCAGCGCTGCTCCACTGGGGGGCGGCAGTGTGAAACCAAGCCGAGCAAAGCAAAGCAGAGAACCGAGGCTTAGTTATCCAGTTACACACACACACACGGACACACACACAAGTGCACACCACACGCTCTCTCCCTCTCTTTGAACTCGCCTAGTGGGTGGGAATATTAAACACATCAATCAGGTTTATATAACGTGAATGCCTGCATCGATTCGAGCTTTCTGAACGCTCTAGGACTCTTTCTAGGCCGCTTCTGGAGAGCGCAGGGAAAGTTACACAACCAGACAGCGCTGTTCGTCATTAGCGATCACTGCGTTACGTTCTCACACAAAAGCGTGCCGTCCTTTCCAGACTTGCCTGTCGTGGAGTCATACTGAAAAAAGCGAGACTCTGTGTGCATCAATGCAGCTACCCCCCCCAGTCCGGGACTTTTTTTGGGGGAGATGGAGGAGATTTTGTTACTTAACGTAATTAAATTAATTAGTGCACCCTGCAGGGACTGAATATATTTATTTTTTCTACATCAAACGGCACAGATTCAATGCTGTACACGTCTTTGTCGTTCATATCATATGCACTTAAATACTACAGTGCACTGTATATGATTGTGCCGACAGAAAACTGACAAAAAAGCTCTTTTGAGTCTTAAATATTTCACTTTAATGAAGATTCTACGACTAATTAAACCTTGTTTGTTAAAGCCAAGACATCAACTCACATTACAGAAACTCTTGCTAAAATGGATTAAAATCTTAAGCTTCTATTTCCAGTTTGTTCTAAGCAAAAATAACATATTTACATTCCCTTCCAGTGTTCCCAGGCCTTTCCTCTAATTAATAGAACATCAATAAAGAATAGTTAATAACATTTCTTTAAAAAACAAAACACTGCATTGCAATTGTTTTTTTTATTAACAAAAGAATAAATACATATGCCTCAAACAACCTTTACTGAAAAGTTTTTGTTTGTGGTTTTGGTCCATGTGTGAGTTAACAGCCCTAGATTACAATCTTGTGAGTGAATTCAGGTCCTGAATGAGCTGCAGCAAGTAATGCTTGTAAAGAAGAAAGGGACGCTGCTAATTTTTCTTTATTCCGTATCTAGTATTCAAACAGCGTCTTCAATCCAGAACAACTGTTCCCGTTTTCGATTATTCCAGAAATTTGCGAAAGCACTTTTAATGCCTGCCTTTAAGTATTAAATATTACGTGCATAGTGCCTCATCAGGTTAGATGTAAATGGTTTGTGTGGGCAGGTGAAGAGCGTGTTGCCACCCACCTGTCTGGGTTGTAGAGTGTGTGAGAGTTCCTCACTATCGCCTCCACACCAAACTCTTGTGCCATCTTAATAATGGCACTGTCCCGGTCCTTTCCATAAGGCTCAGGGTCATAGTCAAATGTCAGCCGAGTCACATTCCACTCCTGAGGGAAAGAAAGAGACAGAGCAGCTCATTTTAGAAGGAAGCGGCAGACAAGATGTTTTCAAGCTGCCATCATTTCAATAGAAACTTGGTGCAAACTGGTTTAAGTTGTTCATACAGGACAGACACTCCTGAAAAGAGCCAAACAAAATGGAAGTGTGAACAAACTGGCGTAAAAACACCCTTAAATTAAACCCCTCAGTTTGAGTAAATCAGGGAGTAGGGGTAGGGCTAGACTTAGGATTAGGGTTAACGTTAGATGGACACTGACACAAACAGGCAACATATTTTTCGACACGCGTTCTCTATCCGCTTGTGTGAGTTTGTTCACCTGAGTGCAAACGGGCATCAGGGCGGGAGACTGAAATTAGGACAGTTAGTATTGAAATGGTTATGCAGTTGGCTCCATGATTGGAAAGTTGCGGTTTAAGACCTGGACCGGTTAATGTACCACTGAGGAACTCATGAGCAAGGTACCTGTCCCAAGCACTTCTCCCCGGGCACTGCACATTGAGTCAGATGCAGAGGTCACATTTTGTTGTGGTGCTGTGGCTTATTTAATGACAAATAATCACTTGAATCTAAAATAGCTGCCAAAATTATCACTGCTCTGCACAACTCTATCTGCTGCTTTAAACTGGGTGTGGAGTACAGCAGATACAAGCGGGATGACCATGGATAAAGAGATGAAGCAAGCACTCAGACATTGTACCTTCATACGAGTGGCATCTTAAACACAAAACGCTACATGCACTAAAGGTCCACATCGCTCTCATGTCCTGTTATGTTCCTGCTCTTCATTTCAATAGTGGAAGGAGAAAACAGCTGAAAAACCATCAAATCACAGTTCTCAACGTAAACGCTGAGTTTTCCATGGTTTTCCAGTCAGAGACAAGAGTATTAGTATGGAACATGTCAAACACAACGTGGAGAGTTTCATGTTCATTTAAATGTTAATTTTGTGATTTAGTTATGAATCCATCTCCTTATCACTGCTTGGAGCTGCTTGCTTTCATAACCCGAGCTGTGGAGGGCAATTCAGGCTCTGTGTGTGTTCTCCGTGCACCTCGCTCCAGGCAGACATAGAGGATACAGGGACTCTTGCATAAACACACTCGTCAAGATAATGACGACTCCAAACTGCACCCACCTGCTCCCATACTGCTAAATATCAGAGAGGGAACAGACGTGAATGCCTGTGTGAACTTACACTGCCAAACGAATCTGAAATGAATTAACCCACAGAATCTGTAAAGGTGGACTCCTCACAACAATACAAAAATGCATCACACAAAACTTTTCCAGATGCGCTTATCTAGAGCAACAAATATTTCTGAACTATAATCCCCAGAGCAATATGGGACTACTGTATGTGTCATGCTCGTGGGTGCAGTGGTGGAAGTTTTGGGAGGATAAATGAAGTCAGACTTGAAGTCACTCACTTCAAAAACATCTTGGTTTATTGTTGACTCCACCTAGCTAGACAGAAGCATATTTAAACACACAAAATTACAGTAAGCTGCATAATAACTTCATTATGTGAGCCAAGATCCCATAGAGCAGCTCCTCTATTGAAGTCAGATTTTCTTGAACTAGCGATGGTCCAACCTAATTAAGACATGCAATCTTTAAATTCAACATAAGTGACAACAGTGCGTCTACAGTTTACAGTACGTCTACAGTATCTACAGTTTTTAAATTCAAGTCAATTAAAAAAAAACTTTCCCCCCAAAATCAAAGTCTAACTATTAAACAAACCATAAATCCTGGTGTCTCTTTGAGGAACGCTACAGATTTCGGTCTGGCATTAGGCCCTCACAGCGGGAAAAAAAACTTCAGCAAACTACTTCAGCAGGCAGAACGTGACTCTCTTTGATTCATGAGTATGACCTAATTTGGTACAGTACAACAAAAACAATAACACAACCTATTATTACACAACTAATATAATTAGTTACATATAATTCAAGCTAGCTACATTAGGATCTTTGGATAGAGGAAAATCTCAGGCATACATTAGGGGTGCAACGACTAAGGGTCAAACGAATATCAGCCGTGCTTATTATTGAGACCGATTTTTAGCCATTTTGCTGATTAACGGTATAAGTGTTTAACTTTGACCATCAGTCCTGGATGATGTCATGGTACTTGTTTTGCTCCATGCCTGAACTAGGAAGTGGCAAAACTGAAGATCAGTTTTAGCTAGAAGAAAGCTGATCCATGGATCTCGCCAACAGGCCAAGAGGGAAAGTGCGAGGAGCCGCTTTCTGTTTTGTCCTTTATTACATTTGGGTAATAATAAGGAGAATTGCGGAGGGGGGCAGCTGGGTTCCACAATATAATAGAGGAGGCCATGACAGACTCGATGATGCTTTTCTGCCGCTCTGCGTCTGCTGTAGTAGCCTGGAGCCCAAATAGACATGTAGTTCGAAGACCACATTTTCACTCTTGGCATCAAAAAAAATAATAAAGCATGGCAGAACCTCAGCGCACCAGCTAATCTTTCTCAATAGTGTAAGGGGAGGAAAGCCAGGTGTGTTTTCTGGCCAGATGACAGAATTTAACACAAACAACAACAGTGAGCAGTCTGAAAAGAGGCCTTGTGTCTCCAGGTGTCTGACCTAGTCACTTACAAAAGGCTTTGAGAATTTAAATACTCAAATGCAAACTGTGATTCAGCATGTTATCAATGCAAACAGCAATGCGCTAGTGTTATAAACATCATAAATAGGTCTGAGGCCATATTATGAATAAAACAAAAATACCAGGGAAAAGCCACAGTGTACAGGGGCAACTTTTCCATAAAAAGACACGCTTAGGTAAGTTTAGATACTCTTTTAGCTAGCAGAAAGCAAAGATAGAGAAATAATAACAATAACAACACCACAAGAGTTTTGCAATAAATCTTGCATTTGATACTGCCTCTTTTACCTAAGACATTATACATTCTAAATAAATCATACAATAATGTATGATTCACAAAATGTTATTCTCACAAAAGCATTTTTTTAATTAAAAAAAGATTTGCCCAGAGCTAAATACTGCAAACTGAAACAACCAAGAACTTAACATTTTTACTTTTAGACATACTGTTTATATATCAATAAGCTACACACTAAACTTATATCAGTGCATAAACCGAAACAATTAAAGCTATTTCCAATACCCTTTGTACTTAACTTTTGAAGCATGTCGTGCCATGAGAATAAACGGCAACCTTTTTTCTATAATTGGTTCTACATTGCACTGAGATATTCAACATGGTATTTTCTTAAGTCTGCTCATATATCCATGTAACATATTTCAGCTCAAATGTTCTACTCTGAGACAACATTAATGCAAAACATTACAGAGCAGACACACTTTATCCTCAGGCCTGTACTGAACACGCTGCTCATCTCAAGACATTCATTAGGAGGATTTTTGTGGCAAGACAACCTTTTCCTTTGTAGCGGGCCATTATTTAATGAAGACACATACAGGCCTGTCTACATCAACCTCTTTGCATCAGAATGTTTTCATATATGACATTTTGAAGAAAGGAGGAAAATACCCCTACAACACTATATACTCTGTATACTTATATAGAGAATGAGGTTTTCAGTAGTAAGAGATTTACAAACACAAGTGGCTAACATCAGCATCAGTATTAAACTCCATGAAAATACTGATTAAAATTCCCAATCTGCTCTGGCTGATTAAAAAGAACGATAGCTAAGATGACAGAGCCTGTGGTCATGCCGAAGGCCCTCATGAGACACCGAGTTCAGAAGAAGAACGTGTTTCAAACGCCATGGCACTGAATACATTAGAGAGAGAAAGAGAAAGAGAGAGAGACAGACAGACTAAGTCTACAAACCCACCTTGAAAAGTCTGGGGAACACATCTGCAGGCTGTCCGCGCACCACAAAAAGTCTTGAATTAAGTTTCCTTAAACTTGCATCCAGATCCTCCAAAGACTCCAGTAAAAATCTACAGGGTTCAAATGACAAATATATGCAGAGTCAGAACCTATACCAATTTGAAAGGTTTATTTAACTGGTGAAATCTGTGTTTGGAAACTGTTAAAAACTGCACAGACTTGTTGAGGGGCACACACTTTTTTTAATTGAAAAAAAAAAAAAAAGAGAACGTTGGGAGGAAAATGTCACATGATTAGTCAAGGTTCTTGACAAGAAAATCAAACCTTTGCTTTTTAATTTTTCAACGTGAAATACGCAAACTCACATATACACAGTCAGAGAGTGTCTGTAAACGAGTAAATGACGCTGAAATAGGAAAATCGAGAGGTTACATAAAACACAAGCGAGTAAGTGAACGTGACGGCTTAGGTGCAAAGGTCATCACTGCACTAAAACATAACCACAATACAACCCCGACAGAATGTTACAGCAACGTATCCACCTCATCAGCTTTACCGTTGGCATCCTAACGCACCAGAGTGAACAGGAGAATAAATAACTCCACTCAAAGAAATAAATCCGAACAGTAAAAATAAAAAGGGCTTTAGCTAGTATAGAATGTAACTGGCACCAAATATCTGCATTATGTGGCAAAGAGTTTGTGCTGCTAACCAAAAATGGTCAGTTAAGGGTGTAATAAATCCGTTCTTCTACGACATGACCCCAAAACCCCCTTTTCATTGTATCCCAATTTAACGTCATGCACGTTTTAAACTTTCTGAATAACTGAACGTTTCTCTAGTTCACTATTCCATCTTTCCACGTTATCAAACTCATCCATCCGGTTAACCTCTGGAGCCTTAGATAGTAAAACAACTGTCTAAGGCCTTATGTTCTGCAAACCGCGTTGGGAAATATAGTTGCGTGTTAATCATTAAGACCATACACTTTAAAAAAAGCTCTTAAAACTGTGGTATAACGTCCCATTAAATACGCTATGTTGTATAGAACCTTCAAATAGATTATCTGGGGTGAAAAGACACTCTTCAAATTGTGGCTCCAATGAAGAAATGTACTTCAATTTCAGGAACGCTTCTAAATGAAAGCAGAAATGGTTCCTCTCTAGCATTAGTCCAAATGCCTCCGTTTGGTCCCTTAATTCTGAAGGCAGAAAAATAAATCGTACAGCCTGGAATGAAAAGTTGTTGGAAGGCTGCGCTGTAACTCGTAAGGGCCAAAGCAGGGGACTCTTATTGGCCCCAAGGCGGTGCTTGCGTGCCGTGGTGCCGGGAATAGTGAGAGCCAACCGGGGCGAACAGCCGCAGTGCAAAAGTCACAAAAGCGACATCCAAACCCAATTTTATTACTAAGGAACAACACTAACCTCCATCGGTTCACCCCCACGTTGGCCGAACCAGCAAACCAGGGATCCAAAACATAAACACAGCGCACAGTATCCGCGCCATTTAGAGCTTCCTGCAAAGCCGGATTATCATGAAGTCGGAGCCCTTTTCGAAACCAGTGCAGGGAATTCACTACCATGATTACGATTTAGTCCATCTTTAAAGCATCCGATTCGAAGTGAATGATCCAAAGCAAAATGAAAAAGGTTAAATAATCCACGGATTCCGCTCGGTGTCTCTCGTCTGTGATCACAGTATTGGCTTTCCGAAGTTTGAGACGGAGGCAGTAGACGTAATAGCTGCGTCCCAAAGTGCGCACTACCGTTCTAAAGAGTGTGTTACTGGTTGCGTTTCAAGAAGAGCCTCTCTACTCTCCCCATACCCTATGTAGTGCACTGCATGTAAAGTACGGAGCCATCTTAACTTGATCCGCAGTTACAAGTTTCATGTAATCTGGTCTAAAATGTTACTTCAGAAATGGTAAGAATAGCATTGAACCCCCTTGTTTACTAGTTTAAGTTCTGTTAATTATTATGGACTTATTTATATTGACATTGTTGACAGTCTGTATACTTGTTTAACTCCAATATAGACTATGGGCTCAATTCAGAAAATTAAGTATATTACAATTTTAATTAAAATCACAAAATGCATAAAGTAGTACTTAAGTAAAAACGAAATAAAACTGTAATGCAAAATATCTGTTAAAACATGCAGTGATTACCAGCGATTTGACATCTACCGCATCTCGGGGATCTTTTTTAAATTAGTCAGAACAAATTACGAAAGACTGCATATTTATAATAAAGGAGCATCACAGGTATACCAATCTATATTAACTGATTCTTGAAGTAAATCTTCAAAACCAAAAAGAGAGTCCCTTACATGTATGAATATAATATTTGGCAAAAATAAAAAATTACATGTATTAAAATATATTATTCATTGTATCTTCCAAGGTGGGCCTACGCTACACGAAAAAAGTCACCATATGTAGTGCACTACATAGGGGATATGAAGCAATTTTAGCATCAGCCACGGACGCCTGTGGAGAACCACTGCTATGGCCTACCGGAGCACTTAATTTAGTACAAGAGGGCGTGTTTTAGGACGCGACCAGTGAATTTCCTCTTCTCCCTGCTGCCATTGGTTAGAAAACAGACACGTGTACGGAGTATTAAAATGAGCGATGTGCGTAGCGATGTAATCGGTAACTCCGCACGCGCTTTGCTGTCACGTTCTCCGTCTGTGTGTTGGGAGGGAAATTGTTATTTAACGTCACCCGGAAGTAACGTAAAGCTGGCCTCAACTTATTGTTATAATTTTTGAGGGTTATGGACGCCATAAAGAGATTCATTATCAATGTTTTAATATGTAACAGAATGACGTTAGTGAAGTTTATTCATGTTATTATATTCTTGGTGTGTTTATGCGCCCTAGTGGTATATAGTAAAATATATAGTATAGTATAGTATATAGTAAAAATTATACTTTGTGGCATATTTTGGATACTTGTCAAAGAAACAAACTGCAAATGATGATAATTTAAAATATGTATTTTTTATATACTGTTTAAATGATTTAGTATTATCGGAACATTATATATTCAAATTAAATGGGTCCTTAAACTACATATTTGGTATTGATTTATAATAACGAATAATAACGAATAATAATAATAATAATAATAATAATAATAATAATAATAATAATAATAATAACTGTCTCTTATACAATCTTAGGAAGACAAGCACTGACGACATGATCACCAAGGATCGCCATAGTCCATGCTATCCATTCCATCTTGTCTTTTTAATTTAAGGACTTTAAATACTAATATACTAATGTGGCTGACAGTCTGACGGTGAATGTCAAGGGAACAATCACCGCACCCCATTAGCTTTCATTTAAAAAACTGAGACCAGTCAACAAAAAAATTAGATCAAAGACAGCATATTTATATCCCACTGCATAAAGCGCACTCACATGATGGCTTCGCTACTTGCCTCATTGGCTTTTTCATCAATTGTTTTGCCATATTAGCAGTTTAATAAGAATTATTATGAAATTGAGAACTTCTTCACTGCACATCCTCAGTGACAGGGGTGTATATTTTCATATATTTCTTTTATTTATATTTATTATATTATATATAATTACAAATGGTTTCTCATGCAACCCAACAGACTTGGCAGTATATAACGCTCTCTGGTAAGTGTATTCTGCCAGTGCACTATAAAACTCCGGATTGAAATACGGGACAAGCACATTCAGCCATTTCGAAGGGGTGGGGGGGGTCAAGATCTTTGTCTAAATAAATAAATAAATAAAATAAATAAATAAATACATCAATTTGTTTTAAACGCCAAGGAGGACCACCACTTCATTTTTGTATCGGCTCTCTGCTGCTTTCATTTTGCCAGGTAACAAAAGCATACCATGGTGACATGATTAAACTCTGCTTATTTATGTATGTATTCAATCATTCACTTTTGTAAAAGTCAGGCTACTTTGGTGTTCCTGTATTAGAAATACATTGTGATACTTTTACAGTGATTTACTTAACGTAGTTGCAGCTGTGTACTTGACTATTTATGCCTGGTGACACATTAGTTAATTCCCCTATTGTGTTTAGCACTAGCTAGCAGACCTGGCAGCTCCCACTCGAACTGATCTTGTGTGTGTGTGTCCAATATCTATGAAAAAATCAAAAACTTCAAAGATTAATCAAATGCATCACTGTATTGACACCAATAAACTATACAGCAAATGTCACAATTCATGACAATGCACAATACATTACGTACAGTGGCACATTGCATGGCAAACTGATTTCACATATTGGTGGGCATCACAACGGTTTTTGGGGGTTATTATGACAAACGAGAGTGCGAGATATAAATAAATAATTCCATGAAATGAACATTGTTTACTAGTTATCACAACACCCAAGTCCGAGTCAAGTCTGAAGTCGTTGAGGGCAAGTCAAAAGTCAAGTCACAAGTCTTTCTTTGTGCGACTAAAGTGCGAATCGAGTCACCTCTGTTTTTACCTCCTTTTGGTCAGGACTTTTTTTCTTTTTGCAAGCAGTTGGCCTCGACCAACAATCTTTTCATGGTAGCACCAGCGACTGCGCTAACAAACATACAGCAAATAGTGAAGGTTTGGTAGAAAGCGGGTTGAGTAATACCAAGTGATAAAGCGAAGGAGGGGGCGGGGTTACACATTACCAGATGGATTAAACATGCAGCACTATTTTGCTGGCAATAATTGAAATGATTAAAGAAAATCAACAAGCTATTTATACTGAATCATTCATAATTTTATTAACTGGAATGTTATTGGGGGGGGGGGGGGTCATGACCCCACTAACCCCCCTGGAAATTACGCCCCTGCAAACACGGGACGGGACCCTACTTATCTGATGCTAATTTTGCAAAATATATAAGAATGTGCTCTTTTAGCACATTTACTAAAATACACTGTTCTAAGTTAGCATCAGGCTAAATAAATATCAGCTCCAGTGTCTGTAAGGGGCTGTAAGTGTCAAAATGTCTGTATCAAATGTCTAATTAATAATTTATTTTATATTCACTAGGTGGTGCTGTAGTATCACACAAATGTGGTAATGGGTTAATGCAGCGCTTCTTCTGGGTAGGCTGTCAGTAGTATTTCAAGAAGAACTTCACTTCTTTTTAAGAATATAGCCAAGTACAACCTAATGAATTGTAGAACTAAATAAGATGCATTATGATATCTGAGAAATGTTAATTTACTTCTGGAAATGACATTGAATGTCTCTATCTTGCCTGTTGTTAAAAACTAGGGTTTAATATCTATTACTTTGTCATTATAAGCAAACATATTGCCAAATATTCATTGGATTTCCTCTAAATTATATGTACATGTTGTGGCAAGCCAGCAGAAAGAAGACACTGTAATGCCTTTTCCACGTGAGCCTTTTTTATTCAACACAAGATTCAACATAGTCTTTAGAGAGACTGGTTTGCAGCAGGTCATCAACCACTACATAACAGCAGAGTGCTCATTCCTCTTTAACAATAAACTCTCCCCCAGTCCTACTCTGGCAGTACAAATCCCACAGAGGATGACAATGAATATTACTGCCCAGATGCTATCGGAATGAAGGAACAAAAAAAAAAGGAAAAACACACCCCTAACACACAGCATACATTTACCACACCAGCAAAAGAATTAAACACCAAAACTTACACATTACTGTAAATGCAAATGAGCTGCCGCCCATGGCCTCATGGGTATGCACAGCCTTACCGGTGCTGACTGCTACAATATCAAGGTTTTATGCATAAAACAAATATAACTTTAGATAATTCTTGAACAATTTTGATAGACATATTAAGGAGGGGGCAAAAATTTACCTCAGCATTTCTCTATTGAAACTCAGCAGTGGGGGAATAAAACAGAAGCTGCACATTTGTTATGTGTTTTTCAAGACGGCCAATCCAATTTCAGATATGTCATGCGCTTTGATCAATAATGGTAAATCCAGATTCAGCTAGGGGGCGAATCCTGACATTTGTTATGAATTGCCTGCTAAAATTCAGGGTGTTAGAAGCTTTAAATTCAATCACTGACAAAGCGGAGGTGAAATCGCTGACAGGCAGAAACCCTGCGCTGCAGTAAGCCTCCAGAACTGGATGTATCTGATGATATCGAAGAGCTCTCCTGCTGTAATCCCTTTTTATTATGGCACACCGTGAGGGGAGAGTGTTATAGGAAACTTTTCAAAATATGCATTAATGGAGGTGACTCTGTAATCTAACCTTTGGCTTAAATGGGTTTTCATAAATGTGTACCCAAATCTGAGAGTAACACAGCTCATTACTGCAGAACATATCAGTATGAGAGCAAAATAGCCCTGGCGTGGAATAGGAAATTCTTACAAATAGCTCAGGGCCATTACTAATGCATCCTCCAACTGCCAACGACCTCCCACTTCTTGTAACGACCTTCTCCTTCCTCTAAAGGAAGTCATAACGCTCAAAATAGATTAAAACTAAGATACCTTTCAGGTTGCAGCACCATCTCTATCACTGGATCTCTTTCACTATCTTTTAATGCAGTAGTTTAATGGATGAAGATACTGATGTTGTAGTTCATATCTGATGTGGCATGTGATAAAAAGCTAAAGGTGCTAAAGGCTGAAAGTCTTGCATCATCTTGGCATACACACATAGCCAGAACGATGAAGAGGAACTCATTCTTCCGCTCTGAAGGTCATGGATCACAGGTGGCAAAAAGTTTAATCTCTAGGTAGAGTTAGCAAACTCTGCAAGACCATTTCAGGAAAAAAGTTGCCCAAGCAGAGCAGTTTTTGAGCTTGTCAAAAGACAAAAGAACACTCCATAGTCTCTCAAACACAAATAATATACAAAATTTGAAAGTTTTGAAACACACTGCAATTTTTAGAAAATGTGTTCATTGTGAAGCTCAGCATCTATTCTTGTCTATACAGTTTTTTCTGCAGGTTTATCTGAGGACATGTGCTTCCCTTGACAAGTGACACCTAGATCAACTTTTCCAACTCTCCTCCTTCTGGATTGAGAGTGGCTGTGGAAAAAGCAGCACCTGAGACTTCTAAGACGTGCTGTGTTTGAGGGAACAGGCGCTTGTGCTTCATGCTGTATTGGGTTTAATTCATGTCTTGCCAGGCTGGTGTGTCTCTGCCAGGTAACTTGCGGGTGATTTACTGGCGCTCTATCAGAGCAGGTCTGTCGGCAGGAGCCAGTTCTATTTCTCTAGCCGGTCTAGAACGGTTTATATTTTACAACAATCCTGCAATCAGTTTATTTGATCACAAAGATAAACTCTTAAATAAAAGTTTGAATATTATATAAGCTACTGGAAAAAAGCTTAAGATGATATCCATCTTGAGCATACAAAACATATTTTAACATTAGTTTTATAATCCTTCACACTGACATATTATGTTAAGACAGTTTTTGAACACAAATGACTATTCAGGCTTTTAAAAAAAGCAACAAGAAAGAGCAATTGATCATATTTTTTGTTACACGATTATACAAGTGAGGCATGTAATTAGATGTTAAATTGGTTAATTTCTAAAACTGTACAAGATACACTATATACTGTAAATACTAATGCAACTGTTGATTACAATAAAATGCAGATTAAATTGAAGCAAAAGTTGACCCAAAGTATTATAAAATGTATATAGAAAGACCAACATTAGTTTGAATCAACAATTGTTTATTTTTGAAAGTGTATGTGAAAAAGGATTTGGCAGAAGCCCATTGCTTGGTCGTTGGTTCATCGCCTCTGAAGCTGTAACGGCAAAGAAGCAGGTTAGATTTTCTCCTTATACATGAAACCAGGACCAGTGTGATTGGACGCGCTGGCGCTCATTAGGTCTCCATGTTTGAACTTTCGTATTCTCTTCCATTACAACATATAATGCTGTTTCATGCTTATATTTTGTTTATTAACAGTTGCTTAATGAAATTAAAACACTGATATATTTTATTTTCTGTGTGACACGTTAATAGACTACAGTGCAAGTGACTGATCTTTGGAGTTTTCTCAGGACAAATATACACTAAGGGTTTTTTTATTCTTTGTTGTTCTCTTGAAATTTGCTCTCTGAAGTAATTGGTTAAACACAGCCTTTGCGTTTGACACTAGCGGGAAATGTCATGCTGGAGAGATTGATGTCACATAAGGCTTTTGAAGGCAGTGACCATCTGTGAAGTCCTGTTTGGCTAACCATCAATCAGACCACAAACCAAGCGGTGATTCAAGACTGTTGGCGCAAGAAGCTAAATTAGGCTTGTCACATGCTGCAATATCCTTTGGAAAGGGTGAGGAAAATTAGAACACTTTTGAGGATCTTGACTGAAGACTTTCGACTGTCCACAAAACACGTAGTCATAAACAAGCTAATTTATTCAGGACAGCAGAGAAAGGACACTGTTGAGTAAAGACAGGTGCTTGGTGAGAGCTGATTAGTTCAGTTAGCCATCTGGATAACGGTGGTGATTAGGGCTCAGCTCCACATAGTCAGTGTGTTTCTCAGATCAGGGAGATGAAACGTGGCCAGAAATTCCACCTTGTTAAGATGACAGTCGAAGATTTATGGTGGATATGTGGTCGAATACTCAGTTATGAATCAAGATGAGTTCATGGGATTCAGTCTGTCCATCTGTATCCTCCTTAGAGAAATGGCACTACTATATTCTTCTCCTAATGATGTCAATAATGTCAAGTCAATACTAAATAGCAAAGATCAGTAGAAAGTAAGTCTTGAATGCTACTTGAGTAAAAATATTAAAGTATGTGATATTAACAGTACTTAAGTATTAAGCACAATAAAATGTATAAGTCCTAAGATTAAGTGCTCTCAAATTCCTTTAATTCCAAAAATATTAAGAACCAAACTCCATCACCATCATAATTGTAACATAGAAAAGTGCTCAAAACAGTACTCAAGTGCATTAACAAAATACGATTATTCACCCAGTGCCAGAAAGTATGTTCTATCACAGCGCATCCATATTGGAGCCATATATATCACAGCCAAATGACCAGCTCTGATTTCTGAATTAACTCCAGAAGACTCAAACTGAGCCAAGTTTATCTCGGCAGGCACCGGAGCAAACACCGTAGGAAATTCAATTCAACAGTGATGATTTTCAACATAGATTAATCTAAAGTGCTCCTTCTCCTCGCCCCTATTCCCGCTCCACCGAACACTAGCGATGGAAACCTGCTGTTTAGGTGGTGAATCTGACTCCACAGCAGATGGCGGATAGACCGATTCTGGAGGCACAAGTCTCCAGCTCTCAAAATCACGCCTCTGGCTATGACTCACAGTTAATGGTCCAGTGATTAATGTTGTTTTTTTCAGCTCTCAGTCTGGCTGAATGGTGGGTCAGAGGAGCTGGACTGTCTCAGAGCTCTCTCAGAACCACTTTTGTCTTTGTCTGAAAGGACAAACACTCATCGTGGAGGAGAAAGGACAAGAAGAAGGTGTAAGTGGTTTAAAATAGGCCAGCTTAGATTTTAAATATGCCATGGCAATTTGCTGGATATTGTTGGTTTGATAGGGGTTAAGAGTTATGAGTTGGCACCAAAATAAGGGTCTTAAAGAACAACTTAACGTGTTCTTAGTGGGTGTCACTGGTTTAGTTTAAGAGGGTTATCATTGATATACATACAAAGTGAATGTGCATATGCGGTTTCATTAGACAATCAAAACAACTTTACTTAAAGTATTAAAAAACAGGTTTAGATTTATATAACCTCAGACCTAACTTCATTTCAACCAGCCAGGGTTTTCAATTCAAAAACTCTGTCTCAACTACATAATTGTTGAGCATAAAGAATCAAAAGACATTTCAAGTAGGAGAGGGTCCAATTTAACCTCCTGACAATACTTTTGTCCATGGCAAATAGGCACGGATTAACGCACAGACTAGATATGGCTGAGGCCTAGTGGCCCCCATGTGTGCCAGCCTGTCAGGGGGCCCCCGATTGGTCAGTAAAAATATCAATCATTAAAATTAGCCCGGAGGGTGGGGCTAACAGAAAATGTAGCCTAGGGGCCCATGTACACCTTAATCTTCCTCTGATGGCAATATTAAAGGTCCAGTATTATACATTTTTTCATTAAGTTGGAATAGGTCTGTGAGCTCTACTAAACATGTCTCTGAAGAAGTTTGCTGAACTCCGGGCGTAGAGAGCATGGTGAGTGTTTACCTCGGATAAAAAGTAATTGACATAGCTGCTACTAACAGACCATGCATACAGCAATACATGTTCAGCACGCCGCCGGTAGACTTCTTCAGTGCGATTCCTATGCTAGCGCTTGCAAGAAAACATGGTGGATCAGAAAGTATTAGCAGTTCTACCTGGTGGGCAGAAGTTCTCAGATAGAAGGGTGGAGTCATTCAAATGTCCTTTACCGTGACGCAGAAGAAGGGGAGAAATCTAAATGGCTCGTTTAAGCACACAATTTCTGACATTTGTAAATTAATACTAACACAATGGACCATTTTTTAAAAATCAAACTTACAGTGTGTGCAGAGGGAGTACAGACCCAAATGGATGTCCAAAGAACAGAAAAGGTGATTTTTTTTTCAAACAACTTCAAGATAAACACTCAGCAGTAAAGCGAATGTCAAAAGCACAGGAACCACAACCAACGTAAAGTATGTTAATTCAACTGGGGGTCGCGGGGGAAACTACCCGGGAACTACGGGCACAAGGCAGGGAGGTGCCAACACACCAGAGGGCACACACACTCACACAATCACACTCTCATTCACACCTTACGGAGCCAACTTAGAGTTGCCAATTAACCCACAGTGCTCTCTCATTCACATAAAATTAACGTATACTTCATTATTCTCAACCTATCAAATAAATAACTATTATATTCCTACTGAAAAAGTTAGCTGGTTTAAGCTGGTCTCTATGTTGAGCATGTTTATTAATATACATTTTATCTACAGTATGACCAGCTTATGTTTTACAATTCTTCAAACTGGTTTTAGGGTCAATATAGCATTTTATTCCATGTTATTTAATGTGATGTATAACTGAATATTTACAATATCTTTAAGCCATCTTGTGGCAGGTTATGCCCCCTAAAGCCAGGATCCGGTAAATGTGTGTGAGCTGGTGGCTTCAGTGCTTGTGGTCCTGACTGCTCAGATTGTCAGAAACTAAAAATGATGAAACTTATAAAAAAGATATTCTGTAACGTTCAATGTATCTTTCTGCAATTGCTTGCCAAGAGCTTCAGTGTTAAAAAGGCTGATAGACCAGAACTATAATTCAGCACCTTTCATACCCCGTTATTACCTGTGCTTCTTCAGACCCGTAAGTTGAAAAGCTTGTCAGTAATTGCAGGTTGGGCGTCCTCCTGACGGGGCTTTAAGAGTTCATCTTTACTGAATTGGCTGCAGGGGAACTGAGGTGAACATTTAGAAAGTATGGCTGGTAATGTCTCTCTCTCTTTCTCTCTGTCTCTCTCTCTTTCACTTTAATTAGGATAGCTGCACAGTGAAACCCGCTGTGTGAATGACTAGGCAAAGGACTTAAGGAAACATGAATAAAGGCCTTGAGTGCTAAAAAGCCAGTATTCGTAGAATTAGTACTGCTTCCACCGTTTGTAGAAGACTGCACAGTGGTGCATAAAAGCAATGCAGGAATGCACTTGTTAAAAAGATGGGCTCAAAAACCACGGCAATTAAAACAAGTGAATAGTAAAAAAATTCCCAGCTTGCTTGCCTTAACTTCTCCTGGCTTCCCATGATGCTCAAAACTACCATCATCCATCATATACTCCACACAGCAAAGGCTATTAATCAATGTTATCAGTTGTAGCCAAGAGATATATGTCTTTTTCTTGGATCAGTCACCATCCTGGAATCGTTATCAGCCTGAAAATTTCATTGATCGTTGTTACACCAGTAGAGGCTGGCGTTGATACAGTATGTTAAATATAACTACATTTAAATGACAAAATGGATACTTGTACACAACAGCTGTGACTCGATGTTTTTTTTTTTTTTTTTTTAAGAAAAAAGTGTCTTTGAAAAAGCAGCACTGAATGTATGAATAGCTCTTTGTAGACTGTCTGGTTTTGGCTGGTCTCTTGGGCCTATTACTTTGAGTAGAGGCGATCTGACACAAGCAACGAAAATTAAATGGGAACATGTGGCGGGTAAAAAGCTTTTCAATTAACAGCCTTCTCTCTCTTCGATGGTTGAGTAGACAATAAAGATTATTGGTTGTACAACAACGTGACTGGGCTTTTGGGAACGCCAGACAATTGCAAAGTACATCAGGGTAAAAAACGATGGGGGTTGAGGGAGGAGAGAATGGCCCAAAAGTTTCTTATACTGTATAGGTTTACAGCAGATAATGCAGGGGTTTATTTCAGCGTAGGGCTTTGTGTGTCAGTCGTTTGGGGATTCTTTGTGTGGATTTCATTGCTACTGAACATGTACACACTAGAGAAACACTGGCACCTATTGTACACATCATCGCATCCAATGACAGGGTAATGCAATACCAGTCAGTTCAAAGTGGATGGCAGTGCTGAAACACAGCCAGTCTGTTTGATTAACCTGCTCATGACCCCATGGAAGGTCAAACATCCAAAATCAGTAAAGTCCTTTATGATTGATTATAGTTCTCCATGATTAGAGGGGTTTAAGAGGGCATATGGGCTGATCATGACTAATCTCCCCAAGTAAAAACACAAACACGAGTCGACCCTGGGCACCTAAGTGTGTGATACTTACAAAGACAAAGACAAGGTGGAACAGGGGACTTTGGATAAGGTACATTGATTCAGATGTATTTCGTGAGAAGGGATCAGCTGGGACAAAGAATCATTTAGGTGGCAAGTGGACCTTCAAATCTGTTTTTGGAATGAGTAAAAAATATCTGAGAACAGAAAAGAGAGACTGTATGCTAGATCCTGACAGAAGTTTCCTTAGTCCAAGGACTGTGAAGATTCTGAGTTCCAGGGACGCTGCTCTATAGGACCCCATAGGGCTGCTAAACTCACTTTCAGTTCTGAGGTATATTTAAGGACTTAACTTCTGAATACATCTTTCCACACCAAGACTTTTCTATTACACTAATGGGTTATCACAGTATGTGTATTTCTAGATTAATTTTGGCCATGTTTTTGCCTTGTCTGTGCCTTTCCTCTGGTCCTGTTTTGATCTTAAGCCTGTATAACATTTCTGTCTTTGTACTTTCTTGTTTATACCTTTCTAAACTAGCTTTGACCTGTGCCTGTAGATATTTATTTGCTGAGCTACATCTCCCTTTCCCTATGAACATGACTTTGTCTCCATGTTGCATTCAAATTAAATGCCAATGCCACCTGTGTAAGCTTTGTTCTTTGTTCCTAGTTTCTTAACCTGTTTGTTCCATTGGTTCAAGCTTTTTGTCCCTGCCTCCAGCTTACCCTGTTCTTTTAATCTATTGGTTTACTATTTAGTGTCTTTTTAAGTTTGATCAGTTAGCTTAGTGTTTGCATGTGTTTTAATTGAGTCGGTTTCCTATTTATGTCTGTCTCTCACTTTTGTCTCTGTCTGTCCACTGTTACTCTACGTCCTGTGTGTGGTGTGTTTTTGAAGAGAAGTTTTCAGTTTATTGTTTTGAGGCCATGTAGCCTGTTTGCTTTTCGTTTGAATAAATGCTTGCATTGGTGCCTAAGCCTTGTGTCTCACCAGCATTTGCGACAGCCATATGAAGTTGATTCTTCAAGTTCCCATTCACGGCATGCTGGTGCAGTGGTTAGCGCTGCTGCCTCACAGCAAGAAGCTCCTGGGTTCAATTCTCGGTCGACCGTAGGGCCTTTCTGGGTGGAGTTTGCGTGCTCTCACCGAGTTCCTGTGGGTTTTCTCCAGGTTTACCCATAGTCCCAGGAAAGGTTACGGTCCCTGTGACCCCAAAATGGATTAAGTGGTTCAGAAAATGAATGAATGAATGAATGAATGAAGTTCTGATGGATCATTTGGACAATAAAAAATACTACAATATGATTAGCCTGGGATATATAATATACAATGCATAGTAAACCAATTCCAATAAAATTAAACAGCTGTTAATATGATTTAATAAAACAATTTGCATAAGTAATAAAAATGACAGTGCAGCATAGCTGTGTGTATGTGTAAATTTATGATTAAAATAGTGCTTGTGTGTTATCAGGAGACGTCAGAGTCAGATGGTGAACTATGCTGGTTTCAGCTGCCTAATGTCACTTAAGGTGTCCGTGGGGAGAGCTTCTTTAAAACCAGAAATACAGGCAATGACTCTTTATTACTGTCATCATTACGATACATGAGCTCAGCTATTTGAAGCTTGGTGCTCAGAATACAAATAGCACAAAACAATGACCTCGGTCAAGATCCATAATATTTGTGTGTGTGCTTGTGCCTGTTTATGTGTAGTGCTGAGTGGCTGATGCATTCAATTTGTATTATCAATCCATGTGAGATAAAGTCAGTGTATGTTTAGCATGAAAGGCCACACAAGGCAATAACACAGCAGTCATAACTCTCCTCATAACACCGAACAAAAAATCTTTCCATTGTGACTCCATTAGGAGGGGTTAAAAATATGGATTCTTGTGCTTGTGTCACGATCCCTGAACCCATCGCTGGCGAGAAACTGGTCTTAACATGATGCATGGCTGCTCTCACGGAGCTTCACAAAGTGCCTAAATTGGAGACTTTGGAAAGCATTCAGGATTCCATTTATTTATCAATCCCGACAGTGTCCTTCAAAGTACGTCCTGTTCAGCTGAGACTGACTGATGAATAAATCAAGCCATAATGCATTCCAAACTTGACAAATTATCTGTGCTTTTGCAGTTTCATTCTCCAAGTCATTCTCCGTGCCATTTAAAAAAATCCAGTAGATCTGTGGAAAAGTAGTCTCCAAAAGACGTGCCACAAAAATGCCATGTACATGCTTCTCTATGTATATATGGTGACACTAGTAATGCTGAGTCAGCATGCACCCATTCAGCTGTGGTCAAACTTACCCTCATCTTCGTCTTCTTCTTCTTCTTCTTCTTCTTCTTCTTTTTCTTCTCCCTTGATTTTGGTCTGTGCCCACTTGTAAGTTAGTGTCAGGCTACATTTTATGACAAATAGCAGAACCCCTCTCTCCTGATCTTTCTCCATTCTGCTTTGTGACTTTTTGGCCCATTGCTGTGCCACAGTACTTCCCTGCTTCCCTGCCGAGCGCTGAAAATACAGATTTTCGTGCACAAAGGATTATTGGGATGGAGGTCCATTGAGACCGGCATCTAAAAGCCACCACCCAGCGGGAAGCTTCATGTGAGAAATGCGACCAAAGTTACCATGGTGCTGTTTTGTGAGAAACTGGCTGACGTGGAGCCTCTTTTACTACACCTGATCATGCAACTATCACACTATGATTAATATTGTATTACTGATATTATTGTTATTGATGTTGTCATGTATGTTGCTATTAATTTATTAATCAGAACCGTGATATGTTTATACTTCTCTTTAGCTGTGGATACTTTTAATTACAACTGATTACAATACAATGCTGATTATAATACATAGACTTGTATTGGCTAGTTTATTCCATTTACTGCTATATTTAACTTAATGATGCATAATTCAGGGGTGTTGGTGGCCTACTGGTAGGACACTCACCTTTGCACAAAGGGGTTGTGGGTTTGAATCCGACCTCTGGCATTACCAACATTGCGTTCCTGAGCAAGTCCCTTAACCCTAAGTTGCTCTCAGGGAAACAGTCCCTGAAATTAGGAAATGTAAGTCGCTCTGGATAATTCCCCTCGAACTCTGCTGCAGATGCCGCTGTTCAGTTAGTTTGTCATATTTAGTTCTGTCTCGTGCCCCCGTCTGTCTTGTCCTTGTCCCGCCTTCCCAGTGTGTCCTATTGGTTGATCAGCGTTCATTAGTTATCGCACCTGTGTTGGTTAGTGTTTGGTTCAGCCCCTGATTCTGATTGGTTTACCCCTTTATTGTTTGATTTGGCTTGTTTAATGTTTGGTTTCTAATAGGTTGTCCCAGTTTGATTAATCCTGTTCCTCGTTTTTGTTTCCGTATATAGGTTTGGTTTTTCTCATTGTTTCCTGTCTGTCCCCCCTCACCATACCCTCACCCCCCGGTGTTGGCACACTGCATGTTTTTTCAAAGAGGTGTTTTTCTGTTTATGGCCCTGGTGCCTTTTATGTTTGAGTTTTGAATAAAAAGGCTTGCAAGACAAACCATGCCTCATGTCATGCTGACCTGGGATGTGACAGTAGGACTCTGGATTTAAGCATGTAAATAAATCCTAAAATTTGCTAGACAAAGGAAGGTCATAAATATGAAAAAGCAGGGTTTAGTTACTGAGAGAGAGAGAGAGAGAGAGAGAGAGAGAGAGGAGAAGAGAATAGCCTATTCAAATTAGGAGGTAAAAGGTGTCTAAACAAGAAGAGCTGGGTCATACAGTACTGTGCAAAAGTTTTAGGCAGGTGTGAAAAAATGCTGTAAACAAAGAATGCTTTCAAAAATGGAAGTGTTAATCATTTATTTTCATCAATCAACAAAATGCAGTGAATGAAGAAATAAGAAATCTAAATCAAATCAATATTTGCTGTGACCACCCTTTGCCTTCAAAACAGCATCAATTCTTCTAGGTACACTTGTACACAGTTTTTGAAGGAACTCGGCTGGTAGGTTGTTCCAAACATCTCGGAGAACTAACCACATCTATAATCCTATAATCCTACAAAGTACTATAATGACTATAATCCTACAAAATCCCTGACTTTGTGCAAGTGTATCTATAAGAATTGATGCTGGTTTGAAGGCAAAAGGTAGTAACACCAAATATTGATTTGATTTAGATTTTTCTTTTGTTTGCTCACTTTGCATTTTGTAAATTGATAAAAATAAACAATCATTATTTATATTTCTGAAAGCATTCTTTGTGTACAGCATTTTTTCACACCTGCCTAAAACTTTTGCACAGTACTGTATACCAGAACTGACAATCAGAAAATATGTGTATGCAGGCACAGAAACACTGCCAAGATTTGCCAGTGTCATGACAAACAAGGTGCTTGTTATGCAGAAAAAGAATAAGTCACTGATTGGGTTCAGGTGAGTTTGATCTCGCAATTAAGGGTCTTTCTGAAGATGTGGAGTAATGCTCTGGAGCAGTTTTGTACAATTAATAAGTGTGTCTATGATCCACTTGAACTGTACACATAATCATGGTTGGTTATAGTTAGACAAAAATATCTGTATACAAATTATGCAGTTCACACTATACTACAACACCACAGCCTATTAAATCAATATAAAAATACATTTCAGATTGAAGTTGTTTCCATATAACAGCTACATTGTAACGTATTACATTTAAGATTAGAAAATTTTAATTATTGTACTGATCTGTCTATATACTGCACGTTATATTATAATGCATTCATTCATTATCCGAACCACTAAATCCCAACTGGGGTCATGGGGGTCCAGAGCCTATCCTGGGAACTTACTGGTGCAAGGCGGGGAACAACCCTGGCCTCCTTACGGGGCCAATTTTAGAGTCACCAATTAACCTATAGTGCATGCTTTCGGACTGTCGGAGGAAACCGGAGCACCCAGAAGAAACCCACGAAAACATGGGGAGAGCACACAAACTCCACACAGAAAGGCCCCATGGCTGACCTGGGGCTTGAACCCAGGACCTTCTGGCTGTGAGGTGGCAGCACTAACCACTGTGGCAACGTGCCTTCTTCTTACTGTTTTGCTTGTGTATTGTTGACATACCAATAAAGCTCAACTTGATTTGACTACAATTTTTGATTTTTGACAATTTATGAAACTTTGGAACTCCTTCATCAGTCATTCTTAAGAATTATTCTTCCTCAAAACCCACTTACAGAATTTTGCAAAGATTCTGACTTTCACCAATATTTTCTTGTTTAAGATTTATTCTTAAGTATGAATTTTAATAGGTGCAAATTTTATTGCATACCCTTTCAGTAAAACATTTTTAAAAACATTAGCTGATTGGGTTTTTGCCAATTTTACAGTTTTACGTTATTGCTATTTAACTGTCTTAAAAACAACTGTAAGAAAAAAATTGGTAAATATGTGAATGAGGCCCATTGTTACTCAAGAATAAAACTTTGGTGTTGTTGGAGAGGAGGCCAAACTCTCTATTCGGACTTAGTGAAGTTGCTGTCCTTTGCCATGACTCGAGACTTATTGCATTTAGCTTTGAGTCCATTACCTCTCCATCTCGTTTAGCCAGGCTGTAATGAATGTTGGCATCGTATCTGCCTTCGGACCAAGGTGTTTCTTAGTCGACTGCCGTTAGTGAAATCGGGTTCGATGCGGCTCTTGGAGATGCAGTAAAGTGGACACACATCAATACTCCCAACCTCACTCACTGCACTGGACACATGTTCACCTTGATTTCCATTCGCTGGCAGATCGTAAATCAGAGCAAGGCAATAGGCTTCAATTAGACACTACCTGTTTACTGATAACAGACTTCAGCAGACTCCAGGAGAGGTTTCGCCAAATGCTACAAGCTTGCTGATAACATTCTTACACAATGTGAATGTAATATATACTAAAGAAAGTAAAGGTTAAGACCAAAGTTTTCCTAAATTTGTCCACCTCCACCTTGTCTATGGGCGATGATCAAACTGTGTATCACTTCTTAGAGCATTGAGTTCAACCCAAATCGACCACCCACTACTCAAAAGAAATGGCCAAACACACTTTCCTTTGCTATCAGAACTGCTGAGCCCTTACTGCAGGCAATTATTGACTGAAAACTCAGCTCTCCTTAGCAACCGGGAAAACTATGGGTTCATGTTCTTCACGAATGTGCATATTACAGTTTTATTTGTATACTTGTGGTTTGTGCAGATATTAATGAGTTACTCTGGTGGAGACTAATCAGTGTTACGGACACTACTTTTAAAAGGAAGCTTTTCAAACTTCAAGCTGCTTGTTATTGAAAGTAGCTAAACTACAGCCAAGCTGCTATTTAAATATAGTAGTTAGCAAAATTTTAAGCTACAGAAAAAATGTAGCTAACGAAATCAAAGCTATTTCATTCATATATTTTTGAACAATCTACAGTAATGTCAAATCACAGTAAGGGTATAGAGGAGGTAGATAGTGTTTAGAGTTACTCTCAAATGTGTAAGTTCATTCCAAGTACTCTGACTCCATCTCACAGATGCCAGGAGTGTGTTGTGATGCAAGCAGAGTACAGTGCAATAATGTAGTGTGGCAAAATGCTACATTGTAACAAGATATACCATTATTTTAATAAAAAGTTACTGGAAAAGCCACAGCATTTACTACAAGTTAATTTAGTAAATTGAGCTATCTACTACCCATCATTGAGGATGAGGAACATGTGTTCACTCATCAGTGTCAATCTGTGTAGGACCCATCAAACCATTACCTTCTGTATTATATTTTTTGGCTGTTCAGCCTTTCAGACAAGTACAACATAACGATAATCTTGACAATGTTAGTATAATGATTTATCACATAATCACATTATAAAAAAGTGCAAAAGATTTCCTAGCACTTTGGGCTGCAGATTTGTTAGGGCAGGGAAGGCATTTAATGTTGTAACACAGATTAACACCAGAAGGACCCAAGAGACTGGAATGTTACGGTAAGTTGCTAATAGTCGACAGGAGACACTATTTAAGTCGAGGTGGATCTTCCTCTTTCTCCAGCAATCACACTTGATCATTGCAGTTCTACTTGCAAACGTAAGCCGAGATTCCCTTGAGAGCCCCGCAGGCCTGACAGGCGCATGGCTGGGCCGCGCTCAAGGAACTCCGAGTAATCTTTTGCTCCAAAATGACACACAGGTTCACTAACACACACCACGAGAACATGATGGAGATACAGAATGGCTCATGGCTTCAGGATTTCAAATTAAGACCATAATGTAGATTATCATGGAAAAGACATTATTGACTGAGTTAATGACTGTGTCAGGAGCAAAACAGATCACGTTCCACACCATAGCCCAACATAAACCTCAGGCTCTGTAGACTCTTGTGTTTCTTGCCCATGTTTGATTTATGCCTCCGTCCCGCAGTCCATCTTTATACCCAACAAATAACACTTGTCAGAGACATAAAAGCCGCTCAATGTTCTAAATATTTTATAATTACATTGATAATACTACATGCTTTATTACATTATTATTATTATTATTATTATTTACATCCTTTTAAGTTATTATTTGAATCATATTTAATTTCAAGTTTCTCTCTACTGCTTACATTTTTATGGTCAGGTTAAGGATGCAGAGAGATTCATCCAGGATCTACAAAGGACATTTAACAAAGAGTCCACTGTGGCAGTGTGATTTAGTGCAGGATGAGGTTTAATTTGAATCCAGAGCTTTGGAACTACCTTTAATTAGAACAGAATTCAGAACCATAAGTCCGGTTTGCCTGAAGCTAGGAGATGTGCACGTTCAGTTCCACCCTTTTCTGTCCTGAAATACATTGAGCCGACATAAGCAGTCATGAAGCTACTTGTGTTTGACTGACATATTAATTTCTTCCTGAAAAACATCTACAGACATAGTATTGTACTGTAGTATTGTTTGTTGGCTGATTTGTTTGTTTGTTTGTGTATGTGTGGGAGAGAGAGATGAAAAGGGGTCCTATCATTTGTGTATTTCTGCAACCATAACCTTTAATTAAAAGAATCCAAACCATCCCTTTGCATAAACCATTTTCTGTCATTAATTATTCTGTAACACAAACCTATTTGCTTGTTATGCTGACAGTTATACAAATCTGCACATAAACACCATGTTGTTATTAAACATTGGAGTGTTCTCTATAATAGTAGGACAGGGAAATCTAAACATTAATCTAACTCAGACAGTTGAGAGCATAAAAGTTAGAAAGTTAGGGTCAGGGTTAGGGCCCCATGATTGGCAGGTCACCAGTTCAAGTCCCGACCCGGTAAAGGTACCACTGAGGTACTCAGGAGCAAGGTACTGTCCCCAAGCACTACTCCCTGGGTGCAGCCAAAAAGCTGCGCACTCCTCCTTCATTGATGGGTTAAATGCAGAGTTCACGTTTTATGGTGGTGCAGTGGGTGCTGTACTGTGGTGTGCCCACAGCACATGACAAATAATCACTCATTCAGTTAAAGTTTCTGACCAAACCTGGTTTCTACCAAATCTGCTACACAGAATTAAAATGAACATTTTAGTCATTAAAAATATGACACTTAAAATCCTCCCTGTGACATTTGTTAAAAGAGGATTATTGTCTAATGCTTAAACGTCATAAGAGAAAACTACAAGATATGAACTCCCAATATCAAATATTAAGCATGGCCTGTTAGGGAGATGCAAAGTGACTTATCAGAGGAGACAGGAGGGAAATTGGTTTAGGTTCAAATATGCCAAAGCAAAGGAAGATTAGAATACAATACATATTCAAATGCTAATATGGGACATTTGTCTGCGAGGCGGCGGTCCGTATTATTTGACTTTATACTCAGCATCATAAGTGCTAACTCAGGCAAGAGATTAGCAAGTGGAATGGATTTGTGTGTGTGGTTCATTTTAATGTCGCATAAGTCTGCATAGCCATACAATTACACAGCGTTTGCATTTGGTGGAAAATCAATGCTCAGCCTGTGGGTAGTGTAATGGGACTAATTACACCCGCATGCAGGTGTTCCTCTCGACAATAATATGTGCCTGCTGGCTTGGCATTTATGAATGGATTTCATTAAAAATATGCATGCATGCATTCATATGCAGATAGGTCAGATATAAGACCATATCAAACAGAATTATTACTAGACTGCTCAGGAGTAAATGGCAGTGTATTTCAATCTTATTGTACCAGCCTCTGAATATTGCTGAATGGTTACAGAGGAATGGAGACACACAAACACACACATATCTGAGATGGCTTTATGGAAAAGAGCATAATATGATGTTTGAAAGTAGAGAAGTTAAATTCAAAGTTAGTCAATAAGAGGCAGATGGAGAGAGAGACTTAGAAACTGAAACTCTAGCTTGATAAAGATAATGAATATTTGACATTTAACAATCTTGACCTCACACACTGTGGTTTAAGGAAATATGAGCCTATAGTTCCACAACTTAGATTTTTTTTTCTTACACTGTACAAATGGGCCTTTTTGGAACATGAGAAATACATCATGAAGGAGAGCAATGGCCTCGTTCATTCGGCATAGGTTTATTCCAAGGAATCATTCCAAGTTTGGCTAAGAATTTGTCATAACTGAAAGTAAGACATGAGAAGAGGTTGTGATGTTTTCTACAAACTCCCAGCTGAGTGAAGGAGTTTAGCTTTGAAAATGACTGACATCAGGTGTTATGACAACCTGAGCATCAAAGTTGGATCCATGACATTTCTAATGTTTTGGCTTAAGACTTTTGAAGACAAACTGCAAGAGGAAACTGTTACACATCTAATTTTACTACATTCAACATAATCTTTATACTAATTTAATTTCAACATAGAACAAAGATTTTTCTTGTACATGTAGGGATTGTGACCCTTTTTAATTACAAACATGAGTCCATTCCTGAAAAGCTGATATTTCATGAAGCATTCATCCTTAATGATTCCAAAAATAGTTGTATCTGTGTCTGAAACCTAAACATTTACCAAGTCTGTAGAGCTCTTCAAAATCCCACTGCAGTTAGAAGTCATTTCCTGAGTAATAAAACTAAAGCTTAATATGCAACACTGAGAGTTTAGAGACCACTCAGAAATTTACTTTACATTCATGATATAGTCTTGAGTTTATCATCAGACATAAACCCTGGACTGTCCATAGTGTTGTCCAGAATTCAGCACCACGGACAGTGACGGGGTTTAATCCATCCATCCGGCACAATGCAGTCTCCACATTCTTCTATAACTGTCATTTCACCGTATTTGACCTGCTTTATATGCATAAATCAGCTGTTGGTGCTGCAATGGTGCATGGAAGCATGCTGCGTTTCAGGTCAAACCTTCTTCATCCCCATTAACCGCACTTAATGCATCCACCGCCACCCACTGAGTGCAGAGCTGCCTGCCCCCATTAAAGACCATTTAAACCACTAGAGATCTAAGTGATAAATACCAGCGGGGTTTCATATGACCTATAAAACCTATAACTTTGTCTTTGAACATTTTTTTTCCTCTGGTAATTCCTTTATTCTGGTACCCGAGTGTTTATAGGCGCAGACTTTACTTCGTCATTACATTAATAATTAAGCAGATAGAGGCTGTAATTTAGATAAACCCAACTAATTAGCTTGAAGATAAGCCATTTCCAATTTGGTCCCTGCTTAGTGCTGATAAGTTGTTAATAGGATCGAGTTAAATATTTTTAATACACATTTTCGAATGTAAGTCTTTTTCCAATTCTAATGCTTGACAGACAGCCCTCAAATGAAAAAATTATATTATGGGAGAATTAAGTATATTAAAATATCGATATCAATATTTTGATCTTCTTTAAGGATGTTCAGTTTGAAAAAACGCCCAGCGTCTATTAGCACATGCTGTTTTTAATTAACTATCAGGCTCAGACCTCAAAGGTTCTGAACGTTGCTCCATTGACTTCTTTGTGAAATACAAACAACCCTGTTCACTTCATTTTATACACATCACATATCACACACACACACACACACATCTCTGTATTACTGTTTTTGTGAGGTCTTTCCATAGGCTCCCATAATGACTAGATGTATATAATTTTACACCTACACCTAATCCTAACCCTAACCTTAACCTCAGTAACCAAAAGCACATCTTTTACCTCTTTTAGTTTCTCAAATAAAACAAGCACATTTTCTCATTTTTCCTCATGGGGATCTCTCAAATGTCCCCACAAAGCCCAAAAAATAGATAAAAGTGATTTTAGGGGACAAAAAGTTCCCCACAATGCGATAAACACACACACACAAGCGCACGCACACTGTTTACCCAGACGCTGGTTGAGAGAGAGAGAGAGAGAGAGAGAGAAAGAGACAGAGAGAGAGAGAGAGAGAGAAGTAAATTAAAATGCTCACAGAGTTGAGAGTGGACTATGTGTGAACGGATGGCAGCCTTGGCATCTAATTTAGGTCTCACCAAATGAGAAAAGGAACTAATTTTACCAAACAAGCTCTACAGCTCTGTACTGACCTGGCCTTTAACTGAGCATTTTCATTAGTGGGAGCTCTCCATCAGCTACCTAGATAACACACACTCTCTCACAGTCTTTTATTCCCATTTTGAGGGATTTTCACTGAATCTAAATAAAACAATGAATGCTCATAACTTGAAACTCAAATTTAAGTTAGGAATTCACCTCAGGTACTCACATGAAAAAGATGTCCTCAAAAGTCACAAATACTTTACAACTCTTAGGTTTAAATAGCTAAAAACATACTTTCCCAGTCACTAACCCACACAAAGAGGCTCAAAATCTGCCCTGACTTTCACAGACCTATATGTGGGCATGTTATTTTTATTCCACTTTTCAGAGAATGTCAAGCTCAGCAGTGTAGGTGTATTTTTGAAGCTGCCAATTTTAGGATCTATAGATCCAACCAAAATACTCTGCACTTGATATGATGCCACCAGAACGAAGAGCACATATACCAATTATAATAAACCTGAACCACACTGCTGCCTAACGATGCAGCTGCTCATGCCACTGAGGGATGCAGATGCATTAGTACCTTAACAACTCAAACACACAAACAAAAATGGGAACTTCCTCATTTGTGAGAACCCAATTTCCCAAAACTACGGTAGCATCCTCATTATCTTTACTAGACATACCACAATTCTGGATGCGTTGACAAGAGAAATAATATTTAGCTTGCCATAATGATTATTCTTCCAACCTGAGATAGCCATCTTATTCTTTAGAAGGTTGTTATATTTCTATGAGGAAACTACTTCAATATGTTTAAGCATTTGCAAACAAAATGGACCTTTCTTGAGAAACAAAATTTGGTTATGGAGGCAGCCACATGTGCTTATGTCAAAACTTTTGAAAGCCTGGTAATTGGTAACAGAAAGTGGAAACCACTAATTTGTCCCGTGGAGCCACTCTGCATTGTGGTGCTACTATTGGCTGAACCTGCTGGAAGCTCAAGCAGCAATGTCCACTAGCTTTTTGGAGTAAACCGCTTATTTGTATGCAAATTAGATTCAGTTTCAGAGAAGTGGGCAGCTCAATGACATGTGAATGGGTGTACAGTGCAGTGTTAATGTGTGCAAAGCCCCCGCAAACAGCTGCTAACCGACTGCGTGATGAAAGCATCCGACTCACATGACGGATTGAGTGGGTCCTAATGACTAATTGCACATGATGTGACAAACGTACCCAAGGCGTCACTCCATCTGTACTGCACTCTGATGACTGGGGTAACATTTGCTGGAAAAGATTTCAACTCACCTCAAAGAAACCCACCAACATTCTGCATTCACCTTTTTTTTGAGTAAACACATCTTAAAATTCCAAATTAAAAGTTTTCTCAGCTAATTTTCTTTTCTTCAGTTAAAGTCAGTAAACATTATTTTTACATTGTATCCATCAACACCTTTACCAGTAGCAACCAGATTTAATATTTGGTCTAAATGGAAAACCTAGTCAGAGCTGTAGGTGCTTTTGGTATAAATTTGAGATGAAGACCCTGCCATTTGCAAATTAATCTGTCACTACATTATTTCACACGTCCATTCGTAGAACAAATATGGGGTCATATGTGGCTAAACGCAATTAATGATGAATTAGCAATGAGATTCAATTTGCATGTAAGACAGACGGTGTTCTGACAGCTTTGCCAAAATGACACGGACTCCCTGATATCCATTTAATGACCCAAGTCATCCAAGTGGACTTTCAAGCAAAAAGGTTAAGGACCACCACCCTCAGGTTTGTTTGGATGAAAATCACAATGAATCAGATATTCTGTAATCACAGTACTGGTTTCTCAGCTTCTTTCCCTTTGTCATCGCTTTCCACAAATAAAAATAGGCCTACCTTTTAAATGAGTTCGCAGTGAAAAATCTAATCGGGCTCATGGGTGGAAGCTCGCCCTGCAGCGAATAAATCATCACATGCAAAAATGACGGCCTCCATCCACCATCTGATCTGTGCACGTAAGACAAGCTTTTTATTTCCATTAGGGCGGGTGGGAATGGCTAATGAAGTGTTTGCTGTGAAACTCTCTTTCGTGCATCTGCAGGCCGAGGGAGGGACGTTCCCCAGGACTCATTTTCTGGGAGAGTGGATATTAATTTGCATTAGCCTGGGGGTGAACAGAAGCCCAGCGGAAAGAAAGGAAAAGCGCAAGGGATGACCATTAATCCTGCATTGCCCCTGACGTCGGCCCAATTTGAGGGAAAGAACAAGATTCATGGCTGTACTTAACAACCTCTATTCCAAAAAAAAGTAATCTAATCAGCAGTTGGATAAGAGGCCTGGTTTATTTTAGAAGAGCTATGGAGATCCAAAAATAGAGGTCCTAATTCCTTATTCTGTTGACATTTACGTCCCAATGCATGACAGGAGTTGTGATGAGGTTTAAAGGGATTTAGGCCACTGGTCAATTATTATGCCATGTTCTCCTCGTGATTATAAGTCCCTCATGCACCCTGAATGCTAAATTGTTAGCTGACCTATAAGAACGTAGCAATCTGAACTGCTACAATTGTATGAAGAGACAACATTTTTACGGTAAAATAACATTCAAATAGACTGTCCACTTAAAAACATGAACATTAACTCTTTAAACCAAGGATGGACAGAGAGAGAGATGAAGGATTTGTTTCCAAATTGGAAATTATATGAGAGAAATCATCAATTCAAACTGCCACATGTAAACATCTATCTAAAATCATTGATATATTTATCTAATGTTAACACATCACAGACATGATATGTTTTCACTCCTATAAAGTTTCAACAGATTTGGTGATAGTCAAAGCCAAAAGCTTACTCAGACATTTCTGGTGTCTGATGGTCCAGTAGTTGCTTCTGGACCAAGAGATAATGAGTTCAAATCCAACCCCCAGCACTACCATCACTGGGTCCATGAGCAAGACCATTAACCACAAGTTGCTCTCGAGGAAACTGTCCCTGTAATTAGGAAAAATGGAAGTCGCTTTGGATAAGAGCACCTGCTAAATGCGTTAGCTAATTTCCATTTAATCATTGGCAATATTTTTGACAAATTGGAATGGTGAATCTGAGAAGGATCACATTTCTTCATATTGCACACAGATTGGGCATACAGTAGACCGCAGAATGTTGATATTCTGTTTAACTACAATTTTATGCCGTAGCCAGAAAATCACCAAGCAATGTAATTACGATATAATTCAGATGTTTTCAACTGCTTCTGTCCCACGGATCATTAATCAGAGTTAGCACGGTCTTTTTGTATTACTTTCTAGATAGTTGCATTAACTTAAGAATTCATAAAGATGCCCAAATCATCTGGAAATGTTTTGAAAAGTAAAAAAGGAGTAATAAAAAAAAAGTGATTTCAGTAGTGAAACGGAACTGCATGTCACGGACCACCTGCTGGTTGAAAACCTCTGTTATAGTTGATTATGCTCTGCCATTGTATCAATGCAGAATCGTCCATGTCTGCATCACGATGCATCGATTATGCGATTAATTTCAACACCCCTAGTGATGGTACTTTAAAATGTTTTTAAAAAAATCTTTAAAAATACCTTTTTCTTCTTACAAATAGTGAAAATACCATTATTGTCCTCTCTCAACTACCAGGTGTCTCTGATTGGCTGAATTTGCCCAAGTGGCGTCTCATAGGCCATCAATTGTACAGCGAAAATGAATTTGAAGATTTTTGACATAGTGACAGTCTCTTATCTGGCACTTAGTTAGAAGCTTTGTGCAACGTTCTGTATATAACATCAATTTAGAGAGAGAGAACACAACACATGCAATAAAATCAGGAGCTAACTGTGTGGCCATTGAACTGCAGAAGACAGAAGGTTCAGTGCCGGAGCAGTCCAGCTTTGTCCAGCTGGAAAAATGCTCCCTGTCGACATGTTGGCTCTGATGCAGTCCATATTATCAAACCAGCAATCACTTTAGCTCCAAATCCAGTCTAATGTGGTTGGCATCAGTGGATTTCCCTGGGTACCACTTTTATATCAGTTTGGTGATCATAAACATTTTCGCTATGCATTTCCAAATCAGGCAAAGCATAAAAGTGCTTTATATCAGTGCAGCTGGCAGCTGACTCTTTTTTTCCTAATCAGCTCAGTTACTGCGAGCCTTACAATGAACAGGATGCAATTACATAAAAAATGGCTTCCCCTTTATTGTGCTAACTTCTGCGTCGGTCTCAAAATATTGGATGGCAAACGAATAGGCTGTAAAACTTTTACAGGTGTTGGGTGGCAATCCAAAAAAGAATTTATGGAGCAGATGATCCCAGACTAGTGAGTAAAATTTATGGAATACTGCTCTAAAAATATACTGCAGTTTTATTTCCTGTGTGAAGGGACTGGCGATGGCTGCAGCCTTATTCAAACAGGTGATGTGTGAACAGTCTTAGCCAAATAAAGCCCTAACTTGAGGGAATTTGATTGCATTTGATTTAACTGCCAGTCAAACGGATGGAGGGAAGTAGGGAAGATGGGAAGAGAAAGCAGTCCTGATAGTAATGAGAGTTGGGTTTTGTGTTCCTGCCAATCAATTGTGGTCTCACCCAATCTAGGGTCAGCGTTTCACATTTTCTCACATGCAATCAATTTCTGCTTTGTTAAATTTTGTCAGCTCCAGTGGTGAGATTAGATTAGCAGCCTTGGCATTTCATTTTAACACACAACATTGGATAATGTAAGAAGGCCTTCTAGCTCCTGACTGAATTTGTCTACGCTGCATGTTTACCGTCTTTGCTTTGCCCCCTCACTCCCTGTTCTTTCTATGTCTGCATTCCTTAAAGCCTTTCTTGGATTGATAATTTACGAATAACCTCCGCCCTGCTTCTCCTGAACGTGCCTGACCACCTAATGCATATGATTCTTACCTTTAACTACACCCTCTTGATGGATTTTACTGGCTTCGTACTCGATTTTATTCAATTATATTCAATCATATTCAATTATATTTTATTCAATTATATTCTTACAGCGTAAGTAGTTTGTAGTCACCATACGTGTGCATTTTCTGAGACCTATTTTCAGGGAGCCTCTCATCTTTGCTCCTCTATTCCCCAGTTGTCCCTGGTACATTCCTAACCTAACCAGTCCCTTGCTCTTATATCCTGTCCCCCCAAATCTATATATTCTGTCACCTTTAACCTACATATTACCAAGAGTAGCCTTGCTTTTTACCCTTTTCCCAAGTAACGAATATCTTAACAAGACAGAATAACAAGACAAAATAGACCCTCTTGCTAGACTTGGAGTCTCCAATGGGGCCCTGGAGGAGTAGATAAAAAGGTACATTCTTGGGTTTAGAGAGAGTTTGGACACAGAGAGAGAAACACTGACTGGTCGAATGAACATCTTGTAAGAACATTGTTACTCTTTTCTGTAAATAAAACCATTAAAACTTCAAGAACTCTCCACCTCATCACTGGCTCTTCATTCTCAAACCTGAGAATTCAACACTCTTTTCTTACTATAACCCATCCTCTTCCATTTGACGAGGTCAGGCATCTGTTTTTCTGTAATATATTTTGACCATCATTGACATATGTTTTTGGAATATTCCTTAATTATTGTCTCTTACAATTCAAATAGATATATGGTTGAACAAGTGTTCCAGTCGTGTTGACACTGGACTATCGGTCGAGGTTTATGGTGATGGCAAAAGGGGCTGAGAGACTCTGCTTGATGTAGAGAGATGCTGAATATCTTGTAAGACCACCTTTTGCTGTCTCAATAAACTTTTATCAAAGCTTAAAACACAGCCTTGTCTTAGGGTCTTTGCTTTGGACCTAGGATTTCATCACAAAAATCTAACTCTACATATTATAAGTTGGTGACATATACTGATGTAGCACTTAAAACTGATTCCCACATACTGTCACAGGTCAATATAGTTGCTACTATAAAAGTAAGGGTACCTTTATAGCTCCCGCTAGATATTCCTTCCATTACAAGATCTAGTTCTGAGTAATCTTTTTCAGAAAGGCCCCTGAATTTCAGATCAAGCTTGTGTTTTAGTCATGTGATGATGCTGCTTCATGTGTAAAAACCTTGTTTTCTTTAACATAGTATAATGGATAGCAAAATGATTCTCCACGGTTACATACAGATGCATACATACAAAGGTAAATCAGTACAGTTATTACATATGTGACCCGATCTGCCGTAATGAGTCGGAAGTCAGCGTTCTATTACATATATTAAGGTACTACATTTTTAGCTCCTGCCATATTTTCTCTCCATGACTTATTCCGGATCTAGTTCTAAGGCCTTTGATTTCCAGAACAAGGTTACCTGAGTTTTAGACATGCTATGATGTTGTTATATGTATATTTTAAAAAGGTTTTTTTGGCTTTTCTGGTCTATTTTCATCTTGTGATACAGCTTTCATTTGTGCTGCCTTGTTTTTTGCTAGTAAACTGACTCTGTATCTATTTTTTTTTCTGTGTGAACATTTAACATTTAGTGCCACACATTGCATTTATGAGCCTGATTTGATCCCTTATGGCAGATGTTTTTATCCCAGTGACATTTCAAACAACAGAGACAAACTTGCTGGTGTGTTTGCTCATGAGCACCATCCTGAAACAGCCTAGAGATCAAATCCAATTTGCTCATAGTCAAGTATCCTAAAGCCCACCCCAAACCCTACAGAACATACAAATATACATTGATAAGTGTTTGTTTTTATAGCACCAAAAGCACATAGAAATGATTAAGCCAGTGTTAATTACATATATTTGTCATGGATTCTGTCTAAAATCACAGAAACCCAGAAACCAGCACAGAGCTAGAAGCTGACAGGAGCTACACTTTTGTGACATGATTGAGCAACCTGCAGCTGTCACGTTTCCACTCACACAGAGGGCGGACGCAAACACAGGAGTCCACATTGGGGTGGTTTATTTACAAACATTACATAGTCCATCCGACAAATATAGAGTGCGCACACACGACGAGTGGTGAGGGTGAGGGAGAACCGACCAAGACAGACTGACAAAACCGAACCGAACAAAGACAGGAACAAAGGGGCCGAACTAAACACAGGTGAGGCTAATAACTGATAACAACACAGGACATGGGGCCAAGACAAGACAGACACGAAAATAACCAACACAAAATAGGACACAGCGCCACCTGCTGTCTGCTCCGCCAAGGCGCAGACTGGCTCCTGACAGCAGCTCGATTAATCTCATTATTGAATCTATCTAAAATTCTCTCCGAAAATGTGATTAACTAATAATTACTCATCATTATGACCAAAGAGTATGTCTTGGATACTAGTGTAATATTGTAAACATATGAACTAAATTGTCGGGCGCACTGCCTCCCGCGGCCGATAAAGGAACAGGAAATGCTGGCCGCGGGTCAAAGAGTATAAAAGGAATTACTTCCTCGCAGCTCGCCACTCTTCCATTGAGTCAACTCGGCCCTCTCTCCGATTCCACTGGCATCAACTGTGAGTACTCTCAGTTATTGGGTTTATCTCTTTGTTAGAGTGTGTGTCGTTAGAATGCGGATTATTGTGGTAATCCTTGCTCTTCGCGTAAGAGAGTTCTTAAATCAACTTGTGTGGCAATCCTACCTACTCGCATTCCCAGCCATATTTGGTTTAACCACCACGCTACAAGGGCTAATGGCTAACGAGTAGCAATTCACCATATCCTAACCAGATCACTGGGGAATTGTGAAAGGGGGCATTCGGTTCATATCCTAACCAGATCACTGTCTGAATTGCGAAGCATTCCGACAACCACCTAAACCGGCCGCTGAAAGATTGTTAGCATCTGTTATTTATGTCACATCCTCATCAGATCCCTGACACAAACACTATTTTCACAAAAAAGGGTACAGGCACAATTGGTCAAGAAACAGTCATTATGTATAATGCTATTCACACTTTATGAGTTTTAGATTTCTTTTCTGTAATACAATATTTTATTAGGCACGCTGATGTTGAATTATATCTGAATGCACATTAAGATCTAATGTGTGTCTAAATACCTCTCTATTGCATATGCTTAAACCACCTCTAAATTGCACCTGCTTTACCTACTCTTTACTGTTTACCGCCACAGCAGGCAACCTCAAAAACTGTAAATTCACCATTCACCATACAACTGATGTGCAATATATTACCATGTACAATATCAGTCATTACGGTGTACATCACATTCACTCTCCAAATGTTACATTGTTGTATTGATGTTTTTATTGTATTGTCTACTTACTGCATTGTATTGTTCTGTTCTTGTACTTTGTTGAGTGTTGAATTCTCCTGCATGTTGGTGTCAATGCTGCCAACTGCCTTGTGCAATATTACATTCAGAAATACATATCATACAAAGATTAACATTCCCTTTTTCACTGTGAGGTTGAACGTCTACATGTCTACTTCTATGGATTGTCTGTTTGCACACTGCATCCTGTTGAATGTGATGTTCAGTGATACGAAGTGGCCATAGAGAAATGTTGTCTTATCACACACTATGTACATGTATAAAGCTGCTGATGACAACAAAGCAACCTTGAACCTGGAAGTCTTCGCAGTTCTCTGAGTCTCTTGAAGTTGTAACAATGTATATGATCCCACTGCTAGATAATGTTCATGGCATATGGTTCCTGGCAGTTATGCGAATCTATATCTTTGACTGTGAATTTGAGGAAGAGGAAGCTTCATGGAGATTTCGAACATAATGGGTGACACTTTTTATTGTAAAAGTTGGTGTATCTGGCTTCCGGGTAAAACTACAAAGAAGGTCTTTTGTGTCTCGTTTTTTTGCATCTGAAATGATTTTACTCGTTTCACTGCTCTGCTGAACCAAAAGGGAGACATAGTTCTTTTGTTACTGTCTCATGGGATTTTCACAGGATGGAGTGAATCATTTTATTTCAGGTTCCAAAGCTTCAAACAATTTAATCTTAGACTGTCGTACTGTACGCCAGGAATGGCATGTGAATTTCCCAAACTTCACACTCACACTCATGTGTCTAGTATTGCCACTTTTTTGGGTTATTTCCATTGGCATCTTGGATTACTGTAACTAAATAATGCCAAACCTAATCCTAAACCCAAATATAAACATCAGAAGTCAAAGGGTAATAGTTACAAATTTTGAAAACCAAACATGATTTCTTAATTCTAAATAAATATACCATAAAATGAAAAAATGTCATTACTTTCTTAATGTATCTAACTATAATTTAATCCTAGAAAGACTTACCTTAAACTTCATCTTTTAGATTTAGGATTAGATTATAGTGAATAATGTGTATTCTTTAGATTTTTTTTTATAATTTACTCAATCTAATCCTAACCTTAAATCTATCCATAAACTAAATTTATATAAGCTAAACTTTAAACAAGAACTTTAAAAACATCAGCACATGTCCAGTGTCCTCATTTTACACCTCTCAAATTGTAATGGATTCTGACATTTCAGAGTGCAGCCCCCTTCCAGAGACACACACACCCACACACACACACAAGTATGTACACACACACACGCACACACACACACGCACACACACACGCACACACACACACGCAGACTCATTGTAACGGAGTTACAGAGATAATAAGAGACCTCTGTCACATCTCTCTCAGGACTGTGGGAGTGATGGCATCTAGAAACTGACTGAGAAATGATGAGCTATCTCACATCCCACAGCAACTGCAGTGTTATTACAGTGTGTGTGTGTGTGTGTGTGTGTGTGTGCGTGTGCGTGTGCGCGCGCGCATGTGTGTGTGTTGGGGGAATGTTTTATTGTCTATTGTGCCCCATTTCAAGAAAAAGCAAAAAAGAAAACCACAATGTTCGCAGTCTTAGTGAGTGTCCAATAACATGTTGAAGCGCCCCTTTAGACACAGACATATGAAGGTATTCAAACATTTCCATAGAGCAGATTTCCCCAAAGTTGTAGAATTCTCAAACCGCACCATTAGCAGAGACACACATGTAGAATTGATATATCAGCAGAGACAACACAGAGAGAGTTCTGTTCTCATTGTCTATAAAACTGCATTACAGTGAGGAGGTGGAAGATTGGAAGGAGGAGGAGGAGCAGAGGAGCTTTGATTTCTTGCAACTTGCCCAGATCTACTTAGCAAAGATCTGAAAACAATGAACTGTATCAAACGAACTCTGCCTTTATGCATGTAAACAGAAGAGGAAAGCAGCAATAATACTCTGTAAAAACTCACAGTAATGTAAAAAAAACAATACATTGTTGCTTATTATTATTCAAAGGAAACGTTTGTACACGGTAATAAAATCTATATTAATCTATATAATCTCATAAATATATCTAATCTACAGATATCATCCTTATAATAAAATTGAGCTGTATGTCAAATACAATAGCTGATATGCTCTACAAACAATTTCACCATAAATGGTTTATTAAAGCAGCCAGTCACTTTATATCATGATGAAATATAAACACATTTATTTTTTAAATGTACTTCTTAAATCTCACTAACCAGGAAAGATACTAAAGATGGCACCAATCTGATACGTGGATCGGATATCGGTCCGATAACGACTTAAATAGCTGGATCGGGTATCAGTGGCATTGGGTTGATCTATGGAGCCGATCTATAAATTTGTGCATGCTCAAGACGCTATGAATGGGATGTGTCTTGCACAGGTGGGGGTTGCGGACCTGACTGGGGACCTCGCCGGTCGTCCCTTCTTTGCGGACCTGCTTATATAGAGGTCATCGGCCCCTTGGTCCTTTGCTGACTCTTCCTTTGGGTTGGGTGGGTGACCGTCTCGGGGGCAGGTGTCTGGGAGCCTTTTGCCGTGGGGCGGCTGGGGGGTTTTGACTGCCTGGTCCTACCTGCTACCAGTTTGCACTGGGGGGAAATGGGGCACTGCTTCACCCCGTCAGCATCAAGTACCACCACCAGCTCACTCACACACACACACACACACGCACACATGCATGCACACGTGGCTACTATTATTATTGTTATTATTGATGTTATTATTGTTATGGTTATTTTTATTATTATTGTATATACATGGGTGTGTACTATATTATGACGTATTCATTAATTAATTTTTTTAAATTTATTTTGTTACTCATTGGACTAACTTCATATTGTAAAATATTTTAATGGGGAAAAAAAAGCAATGCTCACAAAAAGAACCATATGTCAGCCTTTGAAGAATGGAACCCATTTTAGTAATAAAATTATTACTATTAATTTTTTTTCCCCAACCAGAACTTGGCATCAGGATCGCGTTGTGTTTCTGTCCTGTCTGTTTTGTCTTGTCTTAGTCTATACATAGTCCTGCCTTGGTTCTTGTTTGTCTGTCAATCTGTTTAGCTCTCTGTTATTCCCCTGTTATTATTTTTTGGTTTTGTGTCATTTTGTTTTGTTTGTTTGTTTTTTGTTCCTTTTTTTCTTTCTTGCTCTTCCCTTTTTTCCCCTCTCTCTCTTTTCATGTCCCTTCCCTGTGTGGATGTTCGTTTGTAGCGGATTGTGCATGTATATTCTAATTGTTGTGTCGTTTGGGATTGTGCCCAAATGAAACTTGTAATTAAAAATAAAGTTGTCCTCCGAAGAGGGGTGGTGGTGGTGGGCTTAAAAAAAAGAAAAGAATGGGATGTGTCACTGCTGTAAAGCTGGTTTACTGTTTGACATTCGCACTAATTTGTACATATTGATATGACAATGAGCAGAACAAGCAACACAAAACACTACAACCCCAGAACCCCAGATTCTGCTGATTAATTTTCTTAACAACACCAGCTCTCGCTCGCAATCTCTGTTTTCCTAATGAGTTTAGCTTCGCACGATTAGAAACTGACACAAAATTACAGAACTGTGTTTAAACTAATAATTTTTGAGATGTTATTTTAATAATACATAATTTCTCGTTTAAAAGTTATTTTCTGTTTAAGAGACTGTATCGGATTTGTATTGTATTGGCAGATATTCAAATTTACAATATCAGTATCATATTGGATATAAAAAGTGCTGTGTTTAAAAGATACTCTAAACCTATGCATTTGTAAATGGCTACATCATTACAAAAATAATACTATTATTTTTCTGTCTTTGCAGAGATGGATATTTTCAGCTCCCATATGTTTCTGATTGTTTGTTGATTTTGAAGAAGTGCCATTTGATAGAATACCATCACAGCGTGTTTTTCCAGCAACCAAGGATCTGTGGCTGTGAAATGGCTTCAATGTAGTTAGCAACTTTTTCCCTGTAGCTTGTACTGTAGCTATCCATTATGTTAAAACAGTAGCTTGGCTGTAGCTTAGCTACTTAAATCATATGGTGCTTGGAGCTGGAAAAGTTACTGTTTAAATTATTCATTCTTTTGGGGAGGGTGAACTTATGGGCGCAAGGCAGAGAACAACCCTGGCCAGGCAGCAACACACCGCAGGGCACAGACACTTACACAATCACACGCACATTCACAAATAATGGGGCCAATTTAGACTCACCAATTAACCTATAGTGCATGCTTTTGGACTGTGGGAGGAAACCGGAGCACCTGGAGGAAACCCACGTGCACACAGGGAGAGCATGCAAACTCCACACAGAAAGGCCCCACGGCTGACCCGGGGCATGAACCCAGGACCTTCTTGCTGTGAGGCGGAAGCGCTAATCAGTTTTCTGAATGTACAAACCAGTTTGTATAGACTTGTATATATTTTTAAGAACATTTCTGAAAGTTACACAGTATTTATATCTATATAAATATGAACTGTGTTCACTAAATATTCAGTACTTCTTTATTGAAACAACACATTAACATAGACATTCTATGTGTCTTAATGTCTCTATCTAGACAGAATAAGAAGTACACAGCTTTTACATGTAGCTGAGATATGACTTGACAGTGGACTATACAGAAGTCTCCTTTACTACTGGATATATGGGGATACAGGTTAAGTCCGGTTTCTTTTAAAAAGACAGGTTAGATTATGGCCAGCTAGTTTGTAAACTGCGTCTATTAGACTGTATTATTATGTACAACTTGAAGGGTCTGCAGTAAACACTACTGCTAATGATGTGGCTACAAGTGGTGTCACCGTTAAGCCAACCGGCGGCTTCCTCGGTCAGCGGCCGTGATTTATCTTTGATGAAGCTGGCCATGAAAGGGTTCAAGCACCCTTATCTGTGGCGGTGGTATCTGTTTACTGCAACCCCAACACGGTGCGCAATTGAGGGAAGCTTGTAGCAGCCACTGTAATAAAAGTCTGCAGTTGATCATATTCACTGGGGGGCAAGAGGTTTTTATGGAAGAACAGGTATAAATCCCTGCAGGCCCTCCATAATTCAGCTATAATAGAGTCTTGCCTGGGTGAGTTCACTTGCAGAAAAGGCCTGTTGTTATTTTCGTTTGCCAGAATTATGCTGACAGGGTAATTAGGACACTGCCGGTGTGCAAAGGCAGGTGGTGTTTCTACACATTCCCACTCCAACAAATTCACCTCCTTGTTTTTGAATGTGCTGCATTGACCCCTTAACCTCTTTTGAGTCAGAATAGGAACCGTTCTAACCAATGGTGGACTGTAGCATTGCTAAAAATCGCAAAGCTTTTAGTTGAGTTCTATTTTGCGGTACTGGGGTTGAAGCATTACCACCTTTAAAACCAATGAGCTGTATAATGTATTCATAGCATTTAATTGCTGATTATAACAAAAGGCTTGGCCAACACTGATTACTCAAACTGCTTGGATTGGAAAAACACATTTTCCTTGTAAGCAATTATTTTACACCGGCAAATATTTGCTCAGAATCACTTATAGTGTAACGTTATCTTGCAGCGTAAGTCCTCAGAATATTCAAAATTCTTGGCATTTTGTGATTTGTGCATATGATGCATTATTTGTAAATTCATATACAGTATATATAGCCTGTGTACAATTCAGTATTTTTTCATTAATCTCTGATATTACGTTTTAAAGACATTCAAACATAGTGGAGTTAATTTTGACATCTATCTTGTTTAATTTCTTTGTAATATTTTCATGAATTTTAGTCATATTTCTGAAACTTCTTATCTTATGTATATTAACTCTTATGACAATTAAAATGAGCGTGCCAACACTATAGTTATAGCAAAGGAAGTGAAGAACAATTAAGAAAATCTGGACCAAAATCCTTAAAGGACCCATATAATATTTTTTTTTCAACAAGTTAAAATAGGTCTATGAGCACCACTGAACATGTCTCTGAAGCAGTTTGTTGAAAATAACCCACAGATTAGGCATCTTCACCTGCTTTTAACTTCTCTATTTCAGTTCCTTTAGAACAGGCTGTTTTTCATTAGTATTCCTAAATGCAAATGAACCACTGCTGCTCACGCCTCACTCCGGATTTGGGGCGTAGACAGCATGGCGGTGTTTGCCTCACATGAAAATAATCGTCATGGCTGCTGCTAACAGACCATCCATACAGCCACACATGTTCAACACAACCCTCCGCTGCTAGACTTCTTCATTGCAATTCCTACGCTGGCGCTTGCGAGAAAAACTGGCAGATCAGGAAGCGCTACCAGTTCTACCTAGTGGGGGAGATTCTCAGATAGGAAGGTGGAGTTGTCCCCTACTGTGACGTAGAAGTAGAGGAGAAATCTAAATGGCTTGTTTAAGTACACAATTTCTGGCATTAGTAAATTAATACTTACACAACTGACCATTTTTTATCAACCTTACAGTGTGTGTGGAGCCACTATAGACCCAAAGAGATGTCCAAAGAACAGATTTTTTTAAATTATATGGGACCTTTAAAATGTGAGTTTTCAAGCCTAATATCCTTTACTAATTTATTATTATATGGTTAACTTTTTACCAAAACTAATGGGAAATGTCAGGATAGGATAGAACATACAAGAACATAATCGAATAATCGGGTGTGAAATGTGTGATGATTTTCTGATAAAAGTGCTAAAGGTAGGTAGTCATGGCTGTGTGTGTGTGTGTACATGTCTTTGTGTGTCAGGGAGGTTGACGGAAGGTCCGTAGGTGAGTATGAAGGGGGGCAGTGCGGAAAGCGCTGTTCACCAGGCAGGAGACACCCATAACTGACACGGGATTAGTTCACCGCTACACAGAGGAAGCGTGGACGCGGACTGTAATGAGTGAAAATAAACATTTCCTGTCTGCTAGAGATACGATCTAAGGATGATAAATGGAGCGATCACAGGTGAGGGTGATAAATCTGCCGGCTTGGTTGATCTGGACGTGCTTGTGGGAGGTGGAGGGAGGGGGAGCCAAGCTTCCGGTGCAGTGCTGCATGTAGCAGTGCACACACACACACACACACACTCCCACCCACACACAAATACACACGGTCTTGTATAACTATCTTTGTGGGCAGACTCCATAGACTCCCATAATGACTGGATGTATATAATTCTACAGCTAATTTCAACCCTTATCTTGACCTCAGTAACAAAACGTTAAAAAATCATTAGTTTCTCAAATAGAACATGCACATTTTCTATAAAGTAATTTTTTAAAGTGTGGCACTATTATTTTTTAAATGCTATTATTTTTCTCTCTTTACAAAGATGGGAATTTTCAACTAGCAGGTCTTTCTGATTGGTGTTGATTTCGCAGAAGAGGCATCTCATAGCTTACTCTACCTGTGAAGTGCTTTGCGTCACAGCGCACTCTCAGCAACTGCAAGAACGAATCTGGTGATGGAGTCCACCTTAACAAAGATGGAAGCAAGAACCGTGGCCATGAAAAAGCTTCAGTGTAGTCAGCTACTTTTTTCTCTATAGCTTGTAGACCTGCTTACTACATCAAAACAGTAGCATGAGTTTAGCTTAGCTACCTTTAATCATAACCAGCTTACAGCTTGAAAAACTACCATTGAAAAATAGCTTCAACATTAACATTGCACAGACACACATAATCTAGACTATCATTTCTGCGCACAGCTTAAACTGAGCACATTCTAATTCCAACAATGGTTTTGACTTTAAATTGTGCAAAACTTAAAACACCACATTCCAGTAATGAATATGCTGAATTAGAGTGAAACAAATTAAATTCTTGCAATCTTAGAAATTCATGCTAGTTGAGAAGTATCTTTAAATCATTTCCAACAGATTTCCAACAGTGCCAGATGAACACTGAGCCTGAACTTTTGATTCTGCACTTGGAAGAGACGACAAGTAAATTTGGAAAGTTTTCAGTGGTAAAATCCAGCATAGCTACCGTCACTCATTATAATTTCTGCGAATTAGCTGTATGTGGGGTGTTTCTGGAACAGACTATAGCGTAGCTTTCCACCTGGCACAGGATTTTGAGGCTTTCCTCCAGATATAAATCTTTACAAGTCTCCAATCTTCAGATCTGATCCAGCAGCTGGGAAAAAAAGTGGCCTTGTCCACACTATTAATCAGTGTGTATGTCTGTGATTGGACGGTATGGAGTATTCTGTGAGGATTAGATTTGTGTGTATCCATTTTAGTGTGTGTGTGTGTATGCACAGGAGAAAGTGTGATTTTTTGGTGTGTGTGTGTGTGTGTGCATTTGTCAAAAAGAAGTGGTCCAACTTCTCATCCTACTTTTTGCGCTGACACAAATCAATAGCTCCTTTTTTCCCTTAAAATCATATTGATCATCACAGCCAGGCACAGTGTAAAATCTGTTGAGTTGGACAGTGGTAAAAGAGGAGAAACAATTGCTCCAAAAGATTGCACTTTTTAAAAGAGATCATTAATCTTTGTTCGTTGTCATATAATATTCAGACACAATTGCCAACTTTAAATGAATTGAAGCAAAAAGCCGCCAAAACGTTTAACAAGATATACATCTCGCTTTGAAGCCAAAACATCTAAGATTGTACCAGCCAACTGACCGGGAGATTTGTTGACTGGCACAACCTCAGATGACCAATTTCAACCAGGACTTAATGCCTCCCTTCCCTCTCACCCCTACTTTACGACCCTTCAAGTCCCATTGCTCATATCCTAAACGTGGCTCTGTCAGCGAAGGTTGTTAAACTAGTTAAAAGCTGCCGGTGGTGTCGCGCTCGGCCAACTTTCCTCCTCTCCTCTATCAGACAGATAATGAAGTCTGAGCCACCTCAGCGGGTGTCGCATTAATGTGTCGCGTTATTGCATCTCTAAAGGCTCTTGACTTTAAATTACCTCAAGCTAGGAGCTATTTCACCTCCAGTGCCAGTAATTAGGAGAGCATCAGCCACGACTTAGAGATCAATTTACTGCATGTATATTCGCAGACAGAGCCCTGTTTGCTAATTCGAGAGGCTGTTTGCGCCTGTCGAAACTCAAATAGAGCAGAACGGGGATTGACATTTCTGGTTTGGGGGGGCTTTAAGTGTGTTGCCTTCTGAGGACTAATAGGACAGAGAAAAGAATACAGCAACATTTTTATGTCTTGCTGAGCTGATGGTGGTGTCAGAAATGATGGAAAGCAACTTGAAGTAGAAAAGTAACATCATTTTAGGACCTGGCAGGGTGTAAAAACAGTTTTATGGCAAGTACAACACAATAAGCTGACACAAGTTATATTTTATCCTGGGAGAGAGGGCAGATATTTAAATCCCATGTGGATGTAGGTTAGGGAGGAGGGGTGAGGGAATGATCCGTAGAGAAAAGAGTCTGCTTTTAATGTAGAGACGTTTTGCTTTCACCCACACTACACTATAAAGCAATCAACAATCTCTTTTCTTAGGTTAATCTGCCTGTAAGGACTAGTGAAATTGATGTAAAGAATTCTCAAATAAAAAAAACACCTGAACTTTGCACAAGTTTACCATAATGTTACACACATTAGCCACTTTTTGGGGGACACTCACGATTCAGGAGTTGGCCCTGCAATCAGAAAGTCATTGGTTCAAGTGACAGACCAGCAAAGGTATCACTGAGATACTCATGAGCAAGGTCCTGTCTCCATCTGTGCTCTTCAGGTGCTGCCAAAAGCTGCCCACTGTTCCTTCACAGATGGGTCAAATGCAGAGGCCATCTTTGTGGTGGTGCACTGTATGCTGTGCTGTGTTCACAGTGACAAATAATCACTCAGTTTATGTATAGTGTACAGACTGTAAAATGGTTTTGTTTAAATTAAAACACTAACAAAAGAACCACATGCCATTATGAGTTCATTAAACATAATATTTTAAGGCAGCCGTACAGTAATTTACACTACTGTTAGATAAAATAGCAGATGTTTTATTTAGGATACTGAAGTCTCAGTTTGTCTAGTATCGTTACTATCAATAATTTGTAATTTGATCCATTGATAGCCACTTCAGTGTGATGGCTCTCTCTCAATAGTGATAACAATGTGTGTTAAACACACACACGCTTACACACACACTCATCATCACTATGTCCACTCCCTTGTCAGCTTCAGTGCTGTTTTTGAGCTGCTCAGCAATAGTATAATAGGGAACATTCTTGATCAGCAGTTATGTAATGCTGCCAGATGGACTACAGTCTGTAACTGTACAGCTCTATAATGCTCCTATAAGAGAGATTTACATCATAAAATGGTCAGAGAGTGCATACATATGGTAATAAAGCATGTAAGCCTCTGTTTGTTCATTTTCTAGCTGTATCTTATACTGCTGTCTGCAGATTTAAGCTGCCTCCATTTTCTTGTGCCATTAATATTCATCTGTTTGTTAAGTGACTTTGTGTTGAGGAGAGTCTTGAGCAAATGCACCAGTATTCGCATCTCTTTGTAATGGCTGCTGTGGCATGGATTAGATATGGAAATTGGTGAACGAGTGTAGCATGCTTGAGCAGCCCCCCTAGTGGCTGGAAGGTGGATTTCTATGGTGGTATTATGTCACACATCTAATGTTTCAAAAGCAAACAACTATAAAGCAACCAATGAGAGCTCGATCATGGTTAACCAAGAGAAATGTCACTACATCTTTGGTATCATGCCTTAACGTGAGAGGACTTGGCTGATGTTGTACTTGTGAAATGCTGGATATGGACAATTTAGAATACTAACCGTTCTTTTTTTTAATCTGATGTTGTATCACAGCTAGTGTAAATTTTAAATCAATACAATTAATAAAATTAGTCAAATTAATTGAGATGAAAATATAAATTTGTAATAATATTCTAATACACACTGTATATTTTATATGGTGTGTTCATAAAGCAGCAGGTGCAGTGATGAAAATGAAATTTCTATCCTTTGCATCAAAGATTTGCATAAGTTAGTTTAACACGTGTAATCATAAACTAGTGTAACACATGAAACGTTACATCAGAAAATTATCTCGAAATACTGCATCAATGATATCTGTGGCAATATGAGTAGAAGGAGAGTCTGAAGATAGGCATACACACATGCAAAGACATTTTTAGCATTTATCTTGCCAAAGATTACATTTAAAACTACAGTGATAATTTGTATGTGCTGTGCCATGTGAGGCTCGGTACTCTTAACTTCAGAAGCTGGGGTTAAAGTGAAATTAAATAATCCATATTAGAGCAGGCAGAGTTTTTCGCATTATATCTACAATCTACCTTGTTTGTATGTGTGTATAAGTGTGTGTGTGTGTGCTTTCTTTATCTGTGTACACAAGTGTGTGCGGCCTAACCTAACAATGTTACATCTTGGAAAAGTTTTTACAGTCATGCCTTTGTGCACTTGTTTAATGTCTTGCAAGTGAACTTTATCTCTGTGTCTTTATCTCATCCACACACAAAAAATTAACAAGGGCATGAATTGTGGAACTACTTGGAACTGAATAATGACGTAAAATGGAACATACAAGCCCTAGTGGCGTGATGATACATCAGTCCACATCAGGGGTAGGCAACTCCAGTCCTGGAGGTTTTCCAACCAATTGGATTTCAGAACATTCACACCTGGTCTCAGGTAGATAACCACCAGAAGAGACTGATCAGGTAGGATGGAAAACCTCCAGGACTGGAGTTGCCTACCCCTGGTCTACATTAAAACATTTTTTCAGTAATCAAAGATCCCATTCTATTGATCCAACATGAAAATATCAAACATCACGTCTCGTGTCTCCTGTTGTTTTTGTCAGTCATGCTCCCTGTTCTGGCTCTTGTTAGTCCCAATTGGTTAGTTTGCATTAGTTTAGACTGATTATCAATTTCACTTGTTCTTATTCATTTCCTGCTTCCTGTTTCCCCTTTTCTGTTCATCCATCGGTTGTGTTTTAGGCCTCCGTTATCTGTTTAGTGTTTTTATTTGGTTTAATCGCTTATTGCTTACATCTTCTCCTTGTTTTCAGACACCCTATTTAGGTTTGACTCTCTTCTTTGTGTTCACCGTTATGTTAGTCCCTGTTGGCGTGCTCTATCTTTGGTGTTTAACAAAAAGAGACACTCTTGTTTTGTGGTCATCATGCCCAGTGTTTTCCAGTTTTAATTAAAGGTGCTCAGCAACACTTGAAAAAAGGGGGGGCATTTGATAGTGTAGTGATTAGGGAGTTTGCCCTGTGATTGGAAGGACGCAGGTACTCATGAGCAAGGTACCGTTCTCAAGCACTGCTCCATGGGTGCTGCCATGTCAGCTGCCCACTGCTCCTTCACTCTGCTTCTCGTTTTGCACCAACGGTCCATGTGATACATTTAAAGAGAATCGCTGGCTCCCGAATTGGATTGATTTTAAATTGCATCATAACAGATTTTGTGATATTGGCAGTGCTTAAGAATGATACCTTGCTCATGAGTACCTCAGTGGTACCTTTGCTGGTCTGGGACTTAAACCAGTCACCTTCCAATCATGGGGCCAACTGTTACACTGCCAACTGCCCCCTGTTGCAAAAGACTGTTGCAGTACAACAATTTTATTAAGAAGACAGAAGAAAACAAAGACATCTGCTCTCATTACATTACATTACATTACATTAAATATAAGTCTTGACTCACGCAAAAAAGAGCCAAACTGAGGAGAGTCAGAGCTCAGAGGATTATTTCTACGGGTCTCATTCACCGGCAACTTTTGGTCCACTGAAGGCTAACTGCTCTGTCTTAAAAAATGCTGAAGTAACTGATTGGAGCTCTTGGAGAGTGATTTTATTTGTCAGCAGAGCATCTACTCTGCAGCTATGCTGAGTGGGTAAATATGGTCTGCAATATCCTGGGGCTTTGGTGGTTTTTATGTTTGTTCTGCCCACAGCGGTGGAACTCCTGTACATCGCACTGCTCACAAACTGGTTTGTGGTAGTTGGCTGTTTCTTTTTAAAAGGAGAAAATGTACAAAAATAGTAATGTAGCTGACAACCAGTGTTGGGGAGGCTACTTTTAAACAGTTGCCTTACAGGCTTTAAGCTGCAATATTGAAGCTATTTATTGTTGCTAATGTTAGTTAGCTTCTGAGAAGCATCTGACTTCCAATAATGACTTTCCTGATGATATTTGTTAAAGTATTTATAGTATCAGTTTATAGTATCAGCAACAACAATATATTCTTGTTTGTTTATTATAAATTAAATTTAAGCTCTTAAAATGGTAAACCACGTTTTTACAAGCGTTTTAGAAAACAGCCCCAGACAAAAGCGTTCTTTGCTGTTTTCTCGCTCCAAGCAATACTTGTAGGTTTTTATTGGCGTCAGGGTTGTGCAGGGAGAGCTGGTGCTATCTACCCCAAATGCCCAACGTGATTATAGCCTTTTTCTTGAAAACTCCCTTTATATAAAAAAACATTAAATAACCGAGCTTCAGCTCTTCAGTCTTATCGTCTCAGCCTGGCCTGACGCTCGTATCCCCTCCTCATCTCATATCATCTTCACTTCCTCCATTTTGCCTTCCTTCTAAGAGGGCAAGTTGCTCCTGAGAGCATCCTTTTAAAGCAACAGAGTCAAACGTCAGAGAGCTAATGCCCATTTTTAATCATCTGCATCATCATTTTTCATTTGAAACATATTACACATTGCACCATTAAAGAAAATAAACGCTGAAGGGATGTTAGGTAAACAGCAGCCAAAAGTGATGGACACAATCATTAACTATCCCCAGAGCAAACAATTTTGATGAAAAGGTGTGCTTATCCTTAAATAAGTCACGACTATTTGGAAGAGGCTGCATGAAGAACTCAGTGTAAACAGTGAAAGTTTATTACTAACTCGATCTGCCCAGCTTGGCCATACGAGATATGGAAGATGAGCTTCACTCAGTTTCACAATGATGCAGCCATAAAACTCAGCTTCACATGTAAACACATTTACATTCACAACATTTATCAGAGGTAAATATTTCTTAATCACAGGGACCGTTTACCTAGACAAGTTTTGGCTTAAGGGTCTTGCTTGGGAATGCAACGAGATGCAGTACATTTATTAGAAGTTCACCCAGGATTTTGACCCCATTCCTAGGTCATCCAACATGCCTCATTTATATGGCTCCTCATTTTAAGCTGGTTTGCTCTCTCTCTCTCTCTCTTTCTCTCTCTCTCTCTCACACACACACTCTCCCTCAACTCACATATAAAAATGAAGTCAGATTTCACTGATGCATAATGACAAATTTGATCAGACTCTTCATTTGCATTTTAGTCCGTCAAAGTGATCTGGGGTGTGACATGCTGGCTTGTCAGTGGTTTTGTGAAGGTTTTCTGTAAACCATAACATTGGAGGAGGACAAAATGAGGCAAACACAATTTATTGCATGTTTTATGATAACTGTGATTAAAAAGTACATAGAGAAACTGAGAAAAACTCTGTTTGCCTCATTATTTTGCCCAGCAGCGTACAGTGAAGATCAAAACACAGTAGAAAGTAGTTATGAAGGGGCAGTTGGTAGCGTAACTGTTAGGGAGTTGGCCCTGTGATCTGAGGGTCACCGGTTCAAGTCCCAGAATGGTAAGGGTACCACTGAGGTACTCATGAGCTAGACACCATTCCCAAGCACTGCTCCCTGGGTGCTGACAAAAAAGCTGCCCATTGCTATTTCACGGATGGTTCAAATGCAGAGGTCACATTTCACTGTGTTGCAATGTGTGCTGTGGTATGTTCACAATGACAAATAATCACTCACTTAAAATTATGCAGTTGTCAATAAATTAAACCTTTGTTTAGAACTCTGAAGTTTTGGAGGTCTGAATCTCATCAACTAGCAGTAAATTTAAAATAAAGAAATATATGTCACTTTGGATAAACACATCTGTTAAATCCCAAATGTGTAAGTATGAACTCTGTAGGTCTTGGATATTAAAACGATAAATGTCTATATATCTCTACAAATAGAGGTAATGTTATTGAAGGCTTTAAAGTAGGAGTGTTACTCATATTAACACTTCCATTAAAATGTAAAAGTTCAGCCTCTGAGAGTTTACATTATAAAGTTTAGAACAAGGATGTTTGTGCAGCCTTTAATCACTCTGCTCCAGCTTGCTCCATGACGGGGGTACGACAATCAGTTTTTTAAAATTTGTTTTAGATAGCGTAAAAAGTTTTCATGTAATGTGTCTGGCTCAGTGGCAAACTGATAAAACATGTAAGCAGAAAAGGTCAAAATAAAGTTAGGTAAAAGATACAGCTCATGAAATACTGCACATGTTTACTTTTCCGAAACACTTCACAATATTTATATACTGTGTGGACTAAACTGAGAATACATTGGTGTTGCTTTCACAAAAGATGCATTCACAGATACTTCTCTCAGTCAGTAATCAACACCAGTAAAACTCAAAACCAGTAAAAAATGGTTTTATCAGGAATGTAAGCTATACACTCCATTCAAAACTGTTACCATTCAGTTTAACAGAAATCACTGTAGATAAAAGTGATATTTGCTAAACATAGTTATATTTTTTGGTACTGAATGCAATGCACTATGACTAATTGATTGTAATCTAAGTTAGGGTTAGGGTTAGGGTCTGTTGGACGCACTTTTCAAACTTAAAGAGCCAGATTCCGTCTTGCATTATCCACAGCATTCATTCAATTCCTCACAGAGATTAAATCCATAAAGCACAATGCACTATGAGTGCAAACGGAACTGAAAGCATAAGCAAGAGCACAAGCATGAGCATAAGTGCTAGCATAAGCGAGCATAAGCATTGGCATAAGCGGTCAACTGATGTTTGTGACTGCCCACTCACCCCCTTCCTGCTGAACCATTAGCAGGTGCGCAGGTAAACCACATTTCTCTGTCCATAACATCACGTGACACCGCAACCACAAAATGGTGAAGGCAAACACAATAATTGTCTCCAACAATGACATACTTTTGAGTGAAGTATGCAGTGTTTTGAGGGTTTAAGTGCATTTTGCACATGTGAAAATGATTGTGAAAAACTGCAAATATACATTGTGCAGTGCTTTAAGTTCTTTGTGTTATTGCGTTCATTGTACTAGAGCATGTGCTACAGGTATGGCAGCATTACTTTTTTCATTACTTTTTGATTAAAGTATAAAACATTACTCTTTTGAGTAAAGTATGAAACATTATGGTGCTTTTAGTGAGTTTTTCACAAAATGTGGTAATTTTTGGACAAAAAACATATTGCGAAAAACTGTAATGGCCCGGCAGAAATCATTAGAAAAATCCTGTAAACTCAAGGTGGACCTCCCTTCATGAATCATGCTGTTATAGGTTTCAGCCAATTAAACTGCATTCAGTTTTTTTTGCTGATTGGTGGATGAGTCCGTCGGCTGGTTGTGACGCAGACCATCTCTCTGGTGGGGTCTCTCTGCCCGGGGTGGGGGGTGCGACAGGCCTGGAAATGAATGGGCTCAGGTAATGGAGGCGAGCAGGAGGGAGGCTATTACGCCCGCTGCTGCCGCGGACTGTGTGTTATCACAACCAATTTGGGGGGACAGATTGCGCTGCTGGGACGAGTGGCTGACCTCCCAGCCCTCTGTGTGTGTGTATGTATGTGTGTGTATAGGGGAGAGAGAGAGAGAAAGAGAGAGGAAACGCATCATCTTGCTCAGTTTCATTAGTTTCTTGGACACACACTCACACACTCTCTCTCACACACACACCCTTGCTTGTATTAATATTTTTGTAAGGTACTTCCACTGACTCTAATACTGACTAGACGTAAATAATACCACAACTCCACCTAACCCTGATCCTAACCTTAACCTTAGTAACCAAAAGGAAATCTTTTACCACTTTTAGCTTCATGGAAATTTTATATAAACTGATTGTTCTTTATGGGAGCTGGCCCTCACATATAAAAATGTCCCCATAAAAACCATAAAAATGGACGAATCTATTTTCTCCTCTTTTAGGGGGGTTCCTCCTAACCTCCTAAATACACATACACAAACATAAGACACCAACATAATTCATCAACACCTCATCTCTTCTCCCAGCTGCTGTTAAGTGCTGGGTCACAGGATCATACAGAGATCTGGATAAATTCCTGCTGCACTGTACAGAAACATGACCCTCATACACACGGGCTGCGAACAACACACACATACACTCTAAATCACACATCTCCTTTTCAGAGACCTTTCAGTTTCATGTCAGAAACCACTTAGGCTGAAAATGAGCAATACTGAAAAATAAATAGTTCAGCTAAATAAATCAGCCTGTCTGGTTAATCAGACTCATAAAGCAAGATGCAAGCTGTGTGCACGCTGACACTAAACACAGAATTAGAGAAATGAGTAAAATAATGTGCATACTTAGGCCTGACAGATTTATGAACTGTAAACATCAGCTTGCTCTCACGATTAAGTTTACGTTTCAAAATGTGCTGGAACTTTTAAATAAACAATTTATACTGTTTTTTAACCTCATGCTGATCACAGTGGGTGCCACACCAAGTCAGCTAAAACATGCCTTTGTATTTGGTTGTGCACTAGTCATTTTTTAATTGCTCCCTAAAAAGAGTTCTCTTTGATGATGAGCATTAACCAGAAATCTGTCCTTTTCATTACTGTATATGTCATACTCCTTACTGAAAATATTCAGAACACATCTTTTTTTTAAAACTAAATAATCAAGTAATTTTGTGTGCATTAAAAAAACTTTATTATAGGTTTCATTCCAAGTGCTAAGCTAATGGGAAGCAATATTTACAAATTGCAAACATTTCTTGCACTAATCTGCCAACACCACACAACTGCACTTGGCTTTCAGACATCCCCTACTGATATTTAGTCAGAATTAAAAGCGATATGGTGCTAGTTTGACAAGCAGGTTTTGGTAAAACTTAGTTAAGTTGGACTGATGTCAGAACAGAGCTCAGTTTGACCACTTTATCCTACTCTGTTGCATTTCTGAACTCTGTATGTAATTCAGTTTAAGGCACTGCAGGTTGTGAGCAACCTACTGCTACTAATGAGCTTTTAAGAAGCAGACATATAAGTGTTCAACATTTCGGAGCACTAGCCAGTGCAACAACTGCCTCTGTTTCATATGAAGTCCTTCAGTTTTTCATACTGCGTGTGAATATGAGAACACATTATATCTCTGCGACTGTGGCTGGAAGCTGCGATGCCTCACCACTGATGCCATACAGTCAATTTCTGACTAATCTGCTTCCCCGCAGGCCCCAACAAAGGACAGAGAAGCATTTTACTCACCTGGAAATACAATGACTACTTTAATGTAGATGTCCAGTCATTTTCCCCCTGTTTTAGAGTGACAATGTGTCAGTGTTGACATAAAAGTGTGCTTTTTCTAAGAGAGCTAATGTGTCTAACGAGAATAAAAGCTAATGGAGACTTTTAGCACATGTGGCATGCGATTAATCTTAAAAGTCCAATTTAGATAAGGGTGTAATGGTTATGAATTTGGCCTTGTGACCGTATGGTCGACAGTTTAAATCCCGGACAGGTAAAGGTACCACCGAGGTACTCAAGAATAAGGTACTGTCTCCAGGCACTTCTCCATAGGTGCTGCCAAAAGTTGCCCACAGATTCACAGATTGATCAAATGCAGAGGTCACATTTTGCTGCGTTGCAATGTGTGCTGTGGTAAGTTCACAATGACAAGTTATCACTCACTTCAAAATTTACTCACTTAAATTTGACTTAATATGCTTCTAGGGCAGCTTTTCCACTAGCATCATTTCATAGTTAGCTGTACTAAATATGTGTACAAACACAAACACTGTAAACAGTCCCATGAACACTTTGAACAACACTGACCAAGTCCCAAATCTTTTTCTATGCCAATAAGATATCTCTATACACTACCAGTCAAAAGTTTGGACACACCTTCCAATTCAATGTTTTATTCTTTATTATCATCACTATTGACATTATAGACTCTCACTGACGACACTATGAATGAACACATATGGAATTATGTAGTAAACAAAAAATGTAAAATAACCCAAAACATGTTTTATATCTTAGATTCTTGCAAATAATCACCCTTTGCTTTGATCACTGCTTTGTACACTCTTGGCATTCTCTTGATGAGCTTCATGAGGTAGTCACCTGAAATGGTTTTCCAACAGTCTTGAAGGAGTTTCCAGAGATCCTGAGCACTTGTTGGTCCTTTTGCCTTCACTCTGCGGTCCATCTCATCCCAAACCATCTCGATTGGGTTTGATCAGGTGACCGTGGAGGCCAGGCCTTCTGGCGCAGCACTCCATCACTCTCCTTCTGGGTCATATAGCCTTTACATAGTTCATTCATAGTTTTGACGCCTTTATTGAGAATCTACAATGTAAATAGTAATGAAAATAAAGAGAAAACATTGAATGAGAAAATGTGTCCAAACTTTTGACTGGTAGTGTATATATTGCAGCAACAATCTCAACCCACGCATGCTGCTACCTTTCTAATTACAACATTTGGGGGGTTATCTGGTTGCAAGGTAAATTGGCAGAAAATTCTACAGAAAGTCAGCCAGTTTGATTAGTGCTTTTAACATCCTGATTGCAATCTTCTACTTTCTTTCATGATAAATCCTCTTGATTGAGTGCCATACTGCGATGATAATGGCCATGAAACCTGATTATAATCACAGTTTGTTTTGCAAAAAACAATCAGTGTCATTCATATTCGATCTAGAGAACATAGGCCACTTTTCATCCCTAATCAGGAAAGCACACTCACTGTCCACTTTATTACAAACACCTATGTGCAGGTCCCAATTATTGCTGTGACTGTAGACATCTGCTTCCGTGCACAGTTTGGATTAGCCTTCTGCTAGCTTTTCATCAGTCATCATTTTCTGAAGACAGAACCATTTGTCATGAGATATTTCTGGGTCATAGTACATTCTCAGTCAAATAATTTGAAAAATATCCAGTAACACTGATGTCTGATATATAATCCCATTCGTGCAACATTTTACCATGAAATTTTAAACTAGTTTGAGCTTGTGTTTACTGCTTCTCAATAAGTCCTAAAAACATTAGAGACTTTTAGTAAAGTGTTTCTTTACCTCCCAGGAGGGCTTTATATTAGAACAGGCTCAAACTATAGAATTCCCTTAAACCTTTTAACCGGCAAATTCACACTGCTTTCGTGTCCAATTTGCATCAAGAGAGGACTTCATTTGATGTACGACAGCCATACTTTCACTAAAATGCTTCACATGTCTGACTTAGTGATAGGTTTGCCGTCACTGATTTAGTGCAACTTGTAGAACAAATTTCTGTTTTTCAGAGAGCGGGAATAAGCCAGTACTGCTCTAAAGAGACTCCTATATGCTGATGACCTACATAGAGCAAAAGAAGGGAGAGGAGAAGGGAAAAGAGAAGAGAGAAGGAGAGGAGAGATGTGGAGAGGGGAGGAGAAGGGGTAAATGATGAGTTTAAATAAGCCTCCTTGGGGAGAGGGTGTATAGAGTGAAGTGGAAAGCTAGATGAGACCTCGGAAACACATTCCGATATCTTGGCACATCGCCCACTGAAAAATCGTTTTTATCCACCAGCTCAGTGGATAAATCATGATAGGTCAAATAATTTCTTTATGGGACTTTACATGCAGCCTGCTGAGAAAAAATCTTTCTGGAAGTTGCACTGAAAAGAAAGTCACCTTTCCCCTCTGCGAAGAAATTCTGAGCTTCTCATCCCAAAAGCACAGCAGCATAAAGATCATCTTAACTTTCAGACAGTTAAAAAAACTCTTTCCTCCATTGCTCAGTGACCCTGGCTGCGGCAGCACTTTCCGATAAATCTGGCATTTGAGAAGTATTTGAGGTGTTTCAGTGCATGCAAACTTTTAGCCGAGCTAAAAACCTAAGTACTGTTCATCAAAGTTATTGTTTGAATAGACAGAAAACAGTATACGAAAATACTTTAAGTTTGAGTCTACTGTTATTAGCTGAAACTAATTATAAAAACTAATGGACATTAACTATAAATTACTACACTGCACTGTTCCACACCAACTACAAACCATTAGGCAAAACTGTATTTGTAATATACTATTATAATAATGAAACTGGTTTTGTCAATGATATATAGCTATAATATGGTTTATAACGTAGCCACTAAAATATTACTCTTTACTATTATTTTATTGAGTTTCAATATTAAAGTGTATTCAGAATTACTTTATTTGTCTTGGTCTCCTTGGTGCAACCTTCAAACACACAATATATTACAACAGTATACTGTGCCACGTCTCTGCCCAGTAGCTGCCTCTACAGCACTCCCAATCCTCAGACTACTGAACCGGGACTTTGGTCTCACTCTTGATTTAATCATCTCTGTCACCTGTTTCCCTTCATTTTAGTGTTCCCAGCCTGCCCTCTCTTTGTCTTTTCTTTGTTTCTCCTTTGGGGTGTGTGTGTGTGTGTGTGTGTGTGTGTGTGTGTGTGTGTGTGTGTGTGTGTGTGTGTGTGCGCTGCGCTGCGCATGTGTGTCTGTTGGGGTCGGGTCATTATGAACACAGCACAGCACAGTGAACACAACGAAATGTGAATTCTGCATTTGACCAGTCTAAGCCTGTAAATTGTGCCTATTCAGTTTAAAGAGCAGTATTTCAAAAATATTAAGTAAAGCTAAGCGTTACAAAATCATTGAACTGATTTGAAAAAATATATCTTTGGAGTGCATAGACAGTGTTAGCTTGGGTTAAAAGACTAGGTTATGAGGGGAAGAAGCTGTTTTTGGTGAAGTTCTAATTAATCCGTTAATAGTCCTCAGCATCTAGACAGAGGGTAGTCCATGACCAGGAAGCAAGAGATCGGCCACTATCTTTCCTTTCCACCCCAGAGGCATTCAGGCCCTGGAAAGAAAAAGTCGATTGCAGCCAATCTGCGGAGCAAATGATGCACTGCAGTTTGCCCTTTTCCTTGGCAGTAGCAGGAGTGTACCAAACAGCAATAGATGGTTGAGGGAAATGGCTTTAACTTTGCTTCTGAGTGTTTTATGGACAACTTCAATTTAGTTTCAGAACTTGGTACAGGATTGAAGGGAGTAATAAGTAAATGTTGAGGGAATGATTAGGACATTTGAAACACACATACCTGACTTCAAGTTATTATCTCTAGACTCATGCAGAGGTTGGATAATAACTTACTCCTGATTTTGTTCTCTCTTGCCCATTTCCGATCCCCAGGCCATGTCTTTTCCCACAGATGTCATTTCTTGGATCAGCCTCATGTGAAGTGTAATTATAGAACCTGTTAAATCCTGTATAAACCTCCCTAGTATGGCTGTCATATTGTGAAATATTAGTATTGTGTTTTGTAGCCCACACACTGAACATTTGTTTATCAGGGTTTAACTTTTATCTTTTGTTTTTGATATATTTTGGAATACTAGGTTTTCTACTAATATTCTAGATTATTTTGGATCATTTTTAGCCTATTGTTTTTTGGGCTTTTTCTTCTGACCTCTGCCTGTTTTCACACACTATTGCCAACAGAATGTGTGTATAGTGTTGCATAATACAAGTAGAACAGAATATTTGTCCATGTCCATTACCACTGTACTATGGTTTCATCACTGTGTAGGGCTCCTGAGCCATGACCTCTAATGCTAGCGTCCCTCAAAGTCCTTTAAGTATCCCTCAGTAACACTTTTTATCCTTTTGGGGTTGAACCAATGCCCCTACAACTATGGGAGCACTTTCCTAATCATAAAGCAACCAGTATCAAAATACTCTGCTTGATATTGCAATCACTTGGCCAACTTCTAAGTTCTGTGATAAAATCTGCCTACTTAATTCCCCAATAACCACACAATAATATCTTTAAAAGTTTTAAGTGGTCTAGTCTTAAGATAAACACTACATTAGAGCTGGTAATGGACTACATAGACTACACATGGTGTCATAAACTTCCTTTCTTTTTGTCAAATATTTCTGTTTGGGAAACATTCAGGTTCATTCATTATGGATTCCATGTGTTATTGTCCTGCCAAGTCTCAAGCTGTTTTCATTAAAGAATGTCTACTGCCTACGTCAGAACCTTTATTTACAATATTCCTGGGTCTCTATCTCACTCTGTGGGTTTGTAGTCTGTCTGATGGGATGAGTTTTCCATGAAATGAAATATTTATTATATTGTAAATGTCTGAATTTGTGAATTCTGTAACAATCTCTATTTCGATGAATGTAATAGTTATATTATAATAAATGTAACTTAAACTACCATAATGCAGCATATTTTAAAGAAAACTGGCTTTGGCTTCCTCAGTTCTAATGCATAATAAAATTCATAGTACATTTTTGTGAAATTAATATTAAATTCCAGTGAGGTCACACATTTTTAACCTTGGGTTGTGATTCTGAGATTATTAGAAAAAAATATTTATCTTGAAGAAATGGAGCTGGAAAGACTGAAGATCCTCTCTGAACTTGCAGTGACTATCAACTGTTTATATTTAAGTGACCTACTGGTTTGTGTTAGACCTAAGAATTTACTGAAGCAAATGGAACTGAGCTAAATACAAAAAATCTAGAACAATTAACACCTATCTCAGCCAGACACATTAGTCTGCAATCCAGTAAACTTTTTTTCACTTCACCAGTTGGATTGACAGCTTTTACATAACAGATTGTTTTTCTGCAGACATGGTTTGGACTTGTGTGACTGAGAGATGTTTCATAATTAATTTAATCTGTTTGTGCTGAGGGAGCTGCTGCATCCTACACCACCACAAAGTCAACTTTGCCAAGTGTATAATCATATCTATCTGTTCAGTCTCACAGTGAACTTTTTCCCTTCACCTCAGTCTGCCATCCCTTCACAAGCACGTTTCAGACATGTTGGGACCAACTACTGTGATGGAGTGATATGATGGAGGGGAGAATGTGCTGTCTATCTGTCCGTGAGTGCCAGTCAAACATGTGCTGTCATACACACTGTAGGGGATGATTTATCGATTTCAAGACTACACTCTTACATACACTCTCACGTACTTTTATTAAGAAACTACAAATCCACTATATTGCCACTATATTAAAAACTGATTATATTGGTTAACTTTTTGCATGTATATCTGCAGACTGTAATTTATTTGTTCCCAATAACATTTAATCAATGATCAGCTTTTGAGTACAGAGATGTCCTCAGATTTATTGTGTTTTTCACTCTTCTCAATCTAGCAGTGTGTTTTTTTTTAGATAAATGCAAGGTATAGGACCATTATAAGTGCTTCTAATAAAGTATCTGATAATTATATGATACATGCACAAAATAAATGTTAAGTAATGGTTCTACAGTCTTAGCATAATTCAACTAAAAATAAGGTTTGCATCAGAATTCTGAACAGCACAAAGTTCATGTCCCCTTGGTAGGTCAGAAGATAATTCTCACACGAATGATGTGAGAAAACAGATTTTGGATTCTAAAAGGCCCTTTGCAAAATGACTTCTTATTCACAGTCCAAGCAGTTCTTCTAAATCCAACCCTCACAGTGGCCATAAACACAACTAAGGCAGCTCTATTCTGCTCCATTTAAAACAATTCACCCGCTACAATCTTCACTTACTGTTTAGATCATTTCTGTTCTTTTCTCAAAATGTCAACTCCTGTAGACCCAAACTACTTGTGAAACACAGAGTATACATTTCCTAGACTTACTTCTTCTTTTGGCTTCTCCAGTTAGGGGTCGCCACAGCAGATCAACTGCCTTGTTGTCCACATTTTGAGCTGGCAAAAGTTTTACACTGGATGCTCTTCCAGACACAGCCCTCTGCATCTACTACGAATCCTCTAGGAATGCACAAATCACTGTACTGACTTGTAAGTGCTGGTCCATGGTCTGGATAAATAGGAAGGATTATGTCAATTTTGTCATAAAACTTTTGTCAAATCAGATAATGTTTATCTGCTGGGACGAGCCCTACAAGGAGATGGAAGAAGAAGAAGAAGAAGAAGAAGAAGAAGAGGAGGAGTATACAAAAGATACCCTGATGACACTCTATTTTGGAGAATAGTCAACACCAGACCAGGTTATTTTGGGTGTGAAAAACTGAGGCTAACATGCCAGCATTCATTTTTCATGTAAGCATATATAAATATACAATACATTATGAATCAATTCTAATAGAAACTGCTTTATTCATTTCAATATACATATTTTTTATGAATCAGCACCAAATACGTCATTGACCCAGAGAAAAAAACTGCTAATGTTACAACTACACAGAAGACAGAAATACTATAAAATATATACTATGAGACACTTATTTATGCATATAAAACAGAGGTAGAAAAAATAGCTAAGTTACAAGGGAAGTTAAGTGTCAATATATAAGATTTATATTGTGACTAATTGCTATAGAAATAGAATATAAGTCAGCAGATTTCAATTTCATGTACTTTTTCCCAGAAATGCTTACTTCCTCTTTTGTGCCTTGTCGTGAGTTTACCGCATGTTCCTGAAAGATATCTGAACTGCACAAATTCTGGCATGTTTTGCTAACAGTAGTGGAGAAAATGACAGCATGGGATTCTAAAGTTCTGCAGCATGCAGCAAATTCCATTGTTATCGGCGCCATAACGGGAAGTAAACTGAAAAACAGCACGCAATACAATAAGCAGCATGGAGCAAATGGAATTCAGACTCTGAAGAATCTGGCTTGGAAAAGCTCGGCCCGACTGCCTGCCGTGGGAGAAACATCAAACACATCAGATCTGCCTTAATACAGTCTGAGGTCACTCCGGGGCTTTCCTCCTAATCCGGCCCAGACCAGGAGTGACAGCAAATCGGTGTAATCTGACAACAGCATGACTGTTGCCACAGGGTGGTTTTAGCCAGGGGGTTTTACAGAGTCTCAGTTCTGCTCTCCCAACGATAAATCCACAGCTACACGTCCATGCTAACTCTGCACCATCCCTCAGTCGCACTAACGACTGATTAGCCAGCCGCTTAGCATTACAATGCAGACTCTAAGGGTACCAAGTCCAAATCGGCTTTTTTAGACTGGGAGATGTTTTTCATATTGCTTTCCATATTTAGAGAAGGACGGATGCTGAAGAGACGGGCAGAAAGAGGAACACCATGAGTGACAGATTCTGGACGTTGAGGTCTGACGAGGGCCTGTTTTGCACCTGACGTTTGTGTGCCTCTGTGGTTATGAAGAAAGAAATTGTATGCTGTCATCCTCATCCTGTAAACGACCACTCGTTTTGAGTTCAGGAAGAGGTGGAGGAGCTGAACTACAGTCGTGCTTGTGGCCTCTGCTGGGAGTCAGCAAGCTAGTCTCTGTCTGCCAGTGATGGCCAGATTCCCCCCGAGTCTCTCACCTTTACTGGGGTCAGATTGTCTCCAAAATAACAAGAGATATAGTGTGAGATTAACCTTTGCTCCATCTCTCTCTCACACACACACACACACACACACACCTACACACATTCCTATTCTTCACAAGGATCTCCTTTGTGGCCTGAGTAGCAAAAGATTTCTGTTCTTTAGTCTAAATCTAAAACTTATAACCCTAGAAAGAGGTTAAAAAAAAAAAAAATCAAAGTACACACACATACATACAAACACACTGACACAAACAGTTTCCATCTTTACTGTACTACTAGATGTGAGTCTGTCTGGATTAAAGCGTCTGTTCAATGCCAGAAATGAAAATGTAAACGCAAATAATACTACAGATAAACCTACCCCTAATCCTAGTTTTCCAAATAAAAGCTGAAAGTTCTATATGTTTTAAGATAAGATAAGAGCTGGTTTCCACAAAGCCACAAAAATCTGGCAAAATCTGGTTTACCCTTCTTTATGAGGATCTTAAACCCAATGTTAAACATACAACTCTAGAAGTAAGTCAAATTTTTCAAAATAAAACATCTAGATAAACGCACACTATCAGTGTAAGCAAGTGATGAATTTCAGGTTCACACACACACCCAAACCCACATACATAGACGTACACACACAACGTACTACCGCTCTCAACCTTCCAGTGACAAACAGTGACAGTTCTGCCAAGTGGAAGTGCACCTCTCAGCATGAGAGGACTCGGCCACACATTCTATGCAGTCCCCACACACGTACGAACACACACACAGTGGCAAGAGTGACAGTGAAAGGATCATCAGCACCTCTGCGACCCTGTTACTGACTGGGACAAAACTCTCTCGTCTCTCCACTCCACATCTCTGACCTACCGACTCTCCTCCTGCTGCGGAGACCGAAAGGACTACTTGCTACGGTATGCTCCTGTATCAGTCACAGGCGTGTCGAACACTTAGAGCATCCACCCACCACCATTACACACATACACACACATTCCGCTGACACACTCTCTACTTCAGTGTGGCCGGAAACCAATTGTTTGCTTGGTTTGTGAGAATGGATTGGGAACGTCATCTCTCTGCTCTTTGTGCTTTAACGCACCAAAAACTCGAGCGGTAAACAAGACAACCGCGGGCAAAACTCCTCAATTCCGCAGCACGTTACACCCAATCTCATGCTCCACGCCGTTTTCCAAGTACTGGTTGATGAGCTTCAGGCCCTAACATCTACAAGTGCAGCTCTGTAAAAGAGCCAAGCAGCTTTAATCCGCTAGCAGTGCATGCTTAGTTTTATCACGTCAAGGCTGCTTTTATGGAGAGCTATTAAAAAACTTCTGCTATTAACATCTCAGCACAATGTCTGAGACAGGAATCCTGTAGCATGATTACAAAGCATTTTTCGCACAGATCAAAGTCTCAGTGGGATCAGTGAGGATCAATTCTGCCCTCCCAGTCTTCAACCCACACACAGACACACACTCACACCCCCCCACACTAGAGAGAGAGTGCTAGAGAGAGAAAGATTAAGAGAGAAAGCTATGCAAGCTATACATGTGTGTGTATGTGTATATATGTGTGTGTATATGTACCATTGACCTCACTGTAAGACTACCTTATTCTTTGGCTAGTTCACTTTCAGGGACTGAAAAGATTCCCTTGTCAGACAAAAGCCTGAATAATAATGTAGAAATAAAGTGGGCCATTGATCCACAAAATAAGCCCCTCGTAAGTCCAGCTCCTGTCAAGACAAAGGTTTGTACATGCTCTTTGACCAGAGCAAGTGCCTTACACGATAAAATTAGTGTCATTATGTGCAAAGCTGCACAATGGCTGCACTGTATTTCCCTCATAGTTTGTATCACTCTTCATCTAGCAACGGCCATGATAGCTCTTTGATATGAATATATTTTCCTGAGTATATTGTTCATGGTTGTGGTGTGGTACTGGTGAGGATGGAAGAAACGCAGCGCTCTGTTGTCTGTGAGAACGTTCAATGTTTAAGTGCACACTTTCTCTGTCTATATATCGCGGGCTCTCTCTCTCTCTTCCTCTTGTACACGCCCTTGTGTGTTTGCCCACACACTGCAAGCAAAGCTTCCCTTCATTAATCTGTGTCAACTGACAGGAGCTTCCTTGCCAGTGAAATTCAAATGAATTGACAGAACAACAGACGCATAAAAAGGTTAGTGTTATGGTTTTTTTTTCTCTTCATTTTATCTTCTTAAAAAATAGCATGTACTCTACATCCACTAATATCCTGCATGTCTAAAACCTCTCGGGTCTTATAAGGCAACACAGCAAAAACAGAGAAAACATTCACTCAGTGATGTTCTTTTCTTAAAAGTGATATGAAACTCCCTGTTCTGAGAAAGTGTCACCCTTAAAGCAGGCTTGAAATGTGCCCTAAGACAGTACATCCTGTAAACCAAAACAGCAGTCCTATTGTTGTGCATGGCATTTAACATGTCAACATGTTAAATGCTGTTAACTTTCTCTTAAAAAGAAAGCAAAAATGTAATATGTAAAATCTGCTAAATGTGTCCTGGAGGTTCTCAAAACCATTTGATGTGTAAAATGAAAACACAGCAATGACAGTACTTTAAAAATAAGAAAACCAACCACTAGAATCCATTTCCCTTTTAGAGTTGACCTAACCAAGCCATGTGACTTCACAAAAAAAACATCCCTGTCATTAACAGGTCTTTTACTTCAGCTTTCAGTGTAGTTTTGACCAGATTCTACCCTTTCACTTTACATTTACCCAGCTGGGACAGAAAAGCATTCATAGCTGCAAGCATTCAGGGACATTTGAGGGACTGGTCCCATGGCACCACAGAAACATGAGAGTTTCCTTCTTCATTAATACACCAGGGTCTCTGGAGACTGGCGCTGTGTCATTGTGAGGACTTCAGTCCCAGCACAGAGTAATGAATTTAAGCAGCTCTCAGAGGGTAGTCCTGTTAAAAGTGGAGGAGGCGTGCTCACAAATTGTTAAGAGTAATAAAGTAAAGCTGAAATAAATGACACAATCTTGTCAATAACCCATTCAAAGATAAGGCATGATTCACAACAGGTTTGCACATTTAATAAGTTTGTTGCAATGCATCTCTTCAGGAGAGATGGTGACCTGTTGGTAGGAAACACTGTTACAGACCAAGAGGCTGGGGTTTGGAGTCTGGCTCTACAGCATACTGTCCTCAGTACTACCACCATTGATCCCTGAGCAAAATCCTTCAGCATAATTTGTTCCCTGTAATCAGGAAATGAAAGTTACTCAGGATAAAGGCTTCTGTTGAATGCCATAAATGTAAATCCTACCATAACAAACGTATTCATCTTCATCAGACCTGACCTGTCCTAAGGCCCATATTTAAAATTCTCACATTTGCGATGATTTGCATTAGTTATAATTTACACGGTCGTTTGGTTGCGTAATTTTCCATTCCGGCTCACTTTATCGGGCCCATTATTCCTGGGTTTATTGTGATTGTGGGACGTGTGGATGGAATAACACGGAGCTGGAGTGTGTGATTAATGGTGCCTATTAAACCGCTGAGTGAGGCGGAATTACCCTGCATGCTCAGTGCCACCTTGCCACCGACTGTTCGCATTGCGTTGAGCTTTAATCGGCGGCTAATTTCAACAACACAGGAGCTTTTTGGGGAATGTGTTTCAAAGAAAGTGTAAGTATGATGCAACATCGTGTCAAAGTTCTACACATTCTGTCAGTGTCTGATGCTCCTGAGTGAAAACCTTTGCCTGACAGAAATGAAAAATGAATGCAGCCTATTTAGAATGTAGAGTTCAGACATTCTCTTTTATGTATGCGTGATAAAGACACTCTCTGCTTGTCTTCAAGGCCACCCTGCTGGTCAGGGGCTTTTGGGGGTGGCCTGGTACGACAACCCTGGAATGAGGTTGAGTGTCTTGCCCATGGGCACACTACCAATGGTCAGTGAAGAAGGACAGAGTCATTAGAACCCGAAGCCCTGAAGGACTAAGTCAATGTTCCAGTAAAAATGAGCATCAAGTTTCACAAACACGTAAACCTCTGGTGTGGAACTCTCACTCCCCAACGAACTGCTGCTACCGACTCTGTTTGAGAAAAATGATTATTTTTTCTTATAGACGCCTTCATGCGTCCTCTGAGGAGCACCTCCAACCACATTTCCTCCCAAAATATCGCTCTGTATTCGCCCCGAAAAGTCCTCCAGACGATGACGGTAACTTCTGAAAGTGCCATCAGAGTTCACTGATGTAATCACTCTCAGGTCTCATCCGATTGAAGTGGCAGAATGTAATTATGGAGACGCTTCAAGGCAGGTGTGCACCTGCTGCCTCCTGCCCAGGAGAGAGATAATTACTGGACCTGCTTTTCAAGGGCGCCCCGAGAAGCAGCGTTTTTTGGCGATGGAGCTCGGCACAGCGTGTGACCGTGGTGGTGCTGGCGGCAGTGGCAGTGAGGTGGCATTTATTCCATAACGCGGCTTCTTCGTCACTGGGCATTCCGTGCTTGTTAATCCACTTCCACTCCATTAATCATCGTTAACGTCCAGGTTGGAGGGCTCGTGCCGACCTATTCTAGGGTTGCTCTGGGTATCCAGATTATCCAGCCTCTCTTATTCCAGCAGGATGCGGACTTGCGTACGAAACAATTTGTATGCTTCCACCGCACATTAATAGGGTTTGCCTTGGTAGTCTAATGTGCAGTCGACTGGAAATGATGGATTATTCCCAGGACCACTTCCCTTCTGCTAAATAACCAGCAACAGCCCAAACCACACACTAATGTACTAAATTATATAGCAAAATGGTACAACATGCGGTGTTGCCAGATTCTTTAGAACAGGTGTATGTGGATTAGCAATAAACCTGTGTCATTCTGTTACAGAATGAAAAAACTCAAGAGACAGCAAGAACAGAGGAAGATCAGATTTATTTTTAAAATTAAGATTAAGATATTTATTACCTTATTGTCATTGCCTGACACATACTATGAAATTCATAGTAGTATTCATAGTAGTATCATGCAACACACCCATACACAACCATCAACACACATAAACAAAATTTGCCTATTGTATAAACAATAGTGTATATGATATTTCACAGTTTGTCTATGTGTGTGTGTTAAGTTCAGAATTCAGTGTGGTAATTGGTTTAGAATAAACTGTTTGTTAGTCTTTTGCTTTGTGTTCTTATAAACCTAAATATCTTTTCAGAAGGGAGAAGTTAAAACAGTTTATGTGTTGGATGATAAAATGCCTTGTTCATATGCCTAATGCTAGTAGTTCTGGCAATAGAACTGAGCTGAATTTAAACCTATGACCTCTTGGTCTATATTCAAGTATTCTACTTCTAGGACAGCACCATATTCCATAAATTTCAGCATAACATCCTTTCTAATTTCCAGAACTAAAGAACAACTTTTGATGCAAGTGTCCGGAACTACTTGGGGTTAAGAGTTCCTGAGGAAGACCCTTAACTCCAAGTTGCTCCAAGTTGCTCCAGGGAGACTGTCCCTGATATGTGGAAAATGGAAGTCCTGATATGTGGAAAATGGAAGTCTGGACAAGAGCGTCTGCTAAATGCCATTAATGTAAATGTAAAGAGATAATTAAAAGGAGAACCTGATCTCAGATTGTAATGTTGCCACCAAAGAATTAAAGGTCCCATATCATACAATTAGAAGTTAAAATAGGTCTATGAGCTACACTAAACATGTCTCTGAAGTAGTTTGCTGGAAACACCTCTCAAATTAGGCATTTTCACCAGCTTTTTACACCACTATTTCAGTCCCTTTAAGAACAGGTTGTTTCACATTAGTATTCCTAAATGCAAATGAGCCGCTGCTGCGCACACCACACTCAGGAACTGGGGAATAAACAGCACGGCAAGAGTGTACCTCACATGAAAATAATCGACATGGCTGCTTCTAACAGCCCATCCATACAGCCACACATGTTCAACACAAAACTTTTTGCCGGTATACTTCTTCATTGCCATTCCTACGCTAACGCTTGCAAGCAAACATGGCAGATCAGGAAGCGCTTGCAGTTAATTTAAGCACACAATTTTTGACATTCGTAAATTAATACCAATACAATTGACCCTTTTTATCAAACTTACAGTGTGTGTAGAGGTAGTACAGATCCAATCCAGTCCAAAGAACAGAAAAAGTTCATTTTTTCATCATATGGGACCTTTAAAGCCAATTTGAGGCACAGTATGACTTTTAAGTTGATTTGTGCCTGGAGACCTGTGGATTATCCTGGTTGTGACCTCTGACTTCTAACCGATGAGATATAAAAAGTGCTGCATTGAAATTGCACAAAAACAATCAAAAGCAGAGATGGAAAACAAACACTTATCCTGGGTTGTTAGTTCAGAAACTGCTAATTATAACACTAGCTGTCTGAAATAGACCAGCCTGCAGGCCACTGTGCCAGTCGTTGAGGTATGAATTACCTTTAAAAAGGTATTTGAAATGTGACGCTGATTCGTTTGCTTTGAAACTGATGCTGACGTTTGAAGTTGACATTTCTCAAACACATGGACGAGAATACGCCTGGGCTTTCTACCTTTAATAGATCAAACAAACTCCAAGTGTTCAGTTTGAGTTACGAAAGAAAAGCAAAAGAACTGAATCCTTCTAAGGTGTGTAGATGGGCGTCTTCTAAAAATACATGCCTACAGGCTCCATTGTTTGTCTGAATAATCCTTCCAGGCTGACGCGTCCCAACGGAAAATATCTGCCTTAATCCAGCTCCGACTTTTTATGTTGTCTCTGTAATCTTTGGCATATAAAAATGATTTAGGTGGTGTATTTGAAATATTTCATAAGTCACCATGCTCTGCTCTTAGACTTTGCTCCTGGCATTCTGAAGAGCATAGAGAAGAATATTGAATATTAATAAGCAAGAAAAGAAATGAAAAAGGAGAATGTGAATGTGAAAGAGAGAAAAAGAGCTAGCTAAATCCTCGTAATGAAATACTGAGCAGATGGATACGCTGTAAAGTCATCAGTGCTGAAGTGACCGACAAGAACAAATTTACTTCCACAGTTAAACAGAGCTCTGAGGGTTAGTTCATCACTACCGATTTTACTATGTGGGGAGTCTGTGTAAATACTGGCCAGAGTAATTAGAAGAAAAGGTGATTTATTTCTTCACAAAGAACATTTCACTGGCCAGCAGTAAGATTAGAAGGTAAAGAAGGGGGAAAAGCGATAGGGAAGAAAGGTAGATGGAGGTTAATGATGTGTCTGGGAGCTGCTTGCCAAACACTGCACACAGGTGGTGATGGAGGGAGAATCACTGACAGAAAATTCTAGAACAGCATGTCTGCTTTGTCTGAGGCCAGACCAGAGATCTGCCCTTCGGTCTCAGATCTTCCCATTAAAATGTTCTGTTGGACCCAGTGGATGACATTTGGACTTAGTGGACAATGAACCTTTATGGCTTGAGCGTGCTGAGTAACATCATGTTGTTACATGCCATATGTCCAGTGGTGACTCTTCTCCTGACCAGTCAACAATCATGATAAAACCAGACCGAAAAGCAGAAACTGATTGTAGTCTGGCTAATGGCGGCGCTTTATTATTGATAAAGAAGGACCTGAGAGGTCGAACTCTACAAGACTTGGAACTTTGTGAAAAATTGGGTAGCCAAATTGTTTTCCCATTCGTAGTTTTCAAGTATCTTTTTCTGTTTCCTAGTTTTCCAACATATTTCATAGTTTAAGATCATTGGTGAATTAGGCACGGTATATAATATGGTTAATATAATATCTTGCTTCAGTTCCAGAGATCAACCTTCAACAAAGATGATTACATTTTGTGAAAGTTATCCAGTAATTTAAACTCAAATGTGAGAAAAAACATGAATAATCACTATGACAACAATATAAGCCCACAACACAAATAATAAACACAATAGCTTCTACCATGAGAGTATTATGAACAAAGTCAATTAGGTAAACACAGTGTCTGGTACCATCTCATGAGATTAAAAATACAAAGACATAAACATGATGCATATTTATCAGCAGCACACTTTTCATTTTGGCAGAAGACAAAGCAAACATTGTTTTTCAGCTCAGCAGCTCTCTTGCTGAGCCTTGACCCAAGACAAAATAAAAGTGTTGGTTCTATGGACCGGGTTTAGTTAGGCACAGCAGCTCCAGGCTACGTCTCTCCAGCGGTCTCTGAGTTCATTGTGTGGAAGGTTTGAGGTTCTATACACTCGCTGTGAAATAGCACAGAAAAACAAAAGCTGTGTGTAGGGGGACTAAGTGGGAAATATCACAGGTCCCAAGGCCATACGCAAGCTGTTGCAAAGCAGAAGCAGTATGGCGGCATTATCTGTGAACTCAGATCCAATACACTTATGTAATTTGTAGCCGCCAAGTCCTATGTTGTGCCTAAGGGCTGTTCCAAAAAGCACTGCATTGTTAGGGGCATGCTATTTTCTTATTATGTTATTACTATATTGAGCCAGTGAAATCCGTCATTCCCATGGGAATGATCATATATTTTCGCAAATAAAGTTGGTTTGTGGCCTCTTGACAGTCTATCATCAACTAATGACCCAACTGAGATTACAAGGGTGGTTTATAATAAATAGGGCTTTTTCTGTTGTGCGCCGAGCTGTTTGTGGGAATGTTCAGAAATGTATACTATCAAATAATTCCCGGAAGTACATCCCAAATGGGTAGGTTCTGCATTAGAGAAAAAATGTGAAATATCTGTTTAGTACACAGCCATAAATCTTCAATTTAGAGACCTCAGCATGATAACAATTACTGCACACAGTTGGAGTTTTATTGGTTATCCCAAAACAATAGTTATACTTAATTAGAATGTTAGAATTGCACCTGTATTCATGTCTTGAGGTTTTATTAAGAAATGCTTTTTTCCATTTTAATTGCATGTACAGACATGCCAGCCTTATTTTGATGTAGAGCTGGAAAAAAGTCTAATTTTGAAAGTTATACTGAATCATAAATGCTTTGGTGACTGTCGTCTTTGGAATGCAAGCAATTGCTTCATCCTCTCACATCCTGATTCTAATTCCCCACAACACAAACTCCTTGTTTCAGCACTGTACGTCCTCCCTGCTTTCTCTCTGAGGTGCCAAATCATTACGGCTTTTTATGGCAGTGCCGGGACAATATGGCTTTCAGAATAATCCACATTCAATTAGGCCCAGGACAGCGGCTGAAGGCTAAGACAGCAATTGCTCTCACTTGAAAGCGATTTGCCTGGCATACATCATAATAAGAGGCCATGCAAGACATGCACATTAAGGCCTGGGTGGCGTTTGACGGGAAATAATATTTCCCCACTGTGTAATTTATGTGTGACCTGAGTGTTTCTATGGCTTCTCTGGGTTAATTAGAAGTAGAGATGAAGCTTCAATTTTAATCATCAAAGGTGTTTAATTAGACCTCTCCTCTCAGTACAAATGTCAGCATAATCTAAAAATCATCTGCTTCAAGCAAAGCCTGGCAATTGACTGATACCATTCTAAATTCAGTGTAAAAACAACTACCTTTAATTTGCAATAGATCTCCACAATGTGGTAAAATGGCAGAATGCAGACAAAATGTCACTGCAATTGTACTGCTATTGCATTAAATGTTAAGAAACCCTTCTGATGACCTTGTTAAAGACTGACCTCCATTCATTTATCAAAGAAATTGTAGAATCATGAAGAAAAAACTCTTCTGGAGTATCGGAACACTAACAACAAAGTCCACAAACCATGAAAATGAACTGTATGTATACAAAAACCTTAATTAATTACATGGGTCCATAAACCTACCTATGTCTTGTGGAAAATGTATATTGCTAATGGCAAAGTCGTCATGAATTAACAACTTATTCATCCCTCCATCCATCCATCCATTGCGTTATTCTCATTGTTGAGTAATTGTTTTGCTTGTTGCTACTTGGGTTAATAGAATTTGTCTGTTGTGTTTTGTTGTGACTCTGGGTTATGATTTTGACCTATAGAGGTGAAGGAACCGTTCTCACAGGTTTCCCATCCTGATGGGTATTTGCATTATTCAGCAGCATTACCGTGAACCTGCTCCTACTCCTCTGACCCTGCAGTCACTCCCTGCAACATAATAGCTGCACAGATTACTCATTAAGACACAATTTGCACAATTACCCACCCGTCAAGGGATTCTGCCTATTTGGGATGCTCGCCAAGCACTCCGGAAGCCACAGCACTGTGCTTAAATCAGACCACTATGTATTGAGAGACCCTTACTTAGCATGGCTGGCCTTCTGCAGCCTCACCAGAGGCACATGAGATGCTCAGATGGGATACATGGCGCATGCAAAAACAGGATGGAGGTGGAGGTGGTTCTTGAGCCTGAATCCGTGTCTGCTCCCATTGGTGGGGAGACTGACGTGCCCTGTGACCCAAGAACAGTCAACGTGACCGAGCCCTGCATGACTCTCTCCAGCCCCATGACAGTTCCTAATGTTAGAGGTCCTCTCTAGACTGTCTTATGTGGGCGAGTGGAAGAAGATGCTGAAAGACATGTCACAGACACTGAATCTACCGAGAAATCTGGAGAGGAGATAGCATTTATATGCGGCACTATAATATTTAAACATATTTCCGAAGAACGTATTATTGATTTATTAGCAGTATTGTAATTGAACAAGTTAACACAAAGGTTTTCAAATGAAAGCTATGGATATCCCAAACCACTCTGCTCAGGGCTTGTGTTTCTGTCTCCAATACGCAGGAGAATAATCTACCACACAGCTTTATGTTTACTCTGTGCAAGCTCACCCAATTCAACTCGTGTAGAACTTGATTGTTAGTTGATGAGTTGAATCAGGCGTGAAAAGGAAAACACAAAGCTCTGCGTTTCAAGAATCTACTGGGACTGGGAATATTGACGGACTATTAAACCAACCGCCTGCTCTCCTTTAAGTGTCAGAAGCCAGGCTGTGTTCCTGTGGATTTCTGACATGTGTTGTGAATTGTGACCTGGAATTTGAGTAAAGTCATAATGACCTTAATGTTGTTCATTGACTGTTTTTCATACAACAGCTTGAACAGGGCAATACTAGGGCAAGATGCTTGTAATCACAGGTGCTATGAAGTCAAATGCAGCGGGGAGATCAACCTTAACGGCCTTGATCTACCTTAGAACTGGGCTGGAGGACACCGTTCAGAAAATAAGTAATATGCAAAGAGCATTTAATTAAATGAAATTACTGGAATAATTGGAAATATGTAGAAAAGAGTATACTAAAGGAATTATAATTATTATAATTATAATTTTCACATTTTCCATATTTGCTGTAGTGTTTATTGTCACGTTGGGGAGTGTCGGCATGACATGAGGCGAGGTCACGGTGCAGGACATTTATTTACCAAATAATAAAACACAAAGAACAAAAACCGGCACGAGGGCCACAACCAAAACCAAACAATCAAACAGACACTAAACACAGGCAAACATAAACTGGCACAAGGGCTACAAACGGATAAGGGCTTACATGTACAACAGAGGAACAACACACCGACATCAGGAGGGTAATGTGAGGGTGGACCAACAGAAAACAATGGGAAAGACTGGGCTTAAATACTCATACACAAACAAGGGGCTGGACCAATGAGACAAAGGGGAACCAATGGGACAGTGATCACAAAACAACCAATCAAGGACAACCAATGGGAAGGAGAGGGTGTGACTACAAAGAACTAACACACAGTGATCATCCAATCAGACACAATGGGAAGGTGGGACATAGACTGAGTGACAGAAGACAGTACACACAACATGGCCGAACAATACAGTCACAAAATGGCCGACACAGCACACACAACATGGCCGAACAATACAAACACAAAATGGACGACACAGAACACATACAACACTAAACAGAAAACACACATCACCATGTTCCAAGTCCAGGGGGAGTCATGACATTTATATTGCATAAAGACCATATATATGCAAGATATTAATTCTTGGGGAAATATATTTATTAAAGAGTTATTTTTTATATATACAGTAATTTGTCTGACCACAGTTTTGTGAGGTTTTAGGTTCTACTGCTCTAATAAACCACTCAGTCATTCTAAAGTATTATGAAATCACCCAGCAGATGCAGCAAATTAGTTTGCTATTGAACAGAAACAAAGTGAAGCAGACTTGGATGTGGAACGGTCATGACCCCTAATCCTGTTCTGAATGTAATGTCAGAATTTGCACAGCAAGCTTCAAGGCCTTTGGCAAATTTTCTTCCTTTTACCAACCTCTGTTGTTTTTCAACATGACCTTGATAAAAGACAAGAGAAACCTCTATAGTTTGGTAGCAGAGGTTGCAAAAACTTTCAAAAAGGCTATAAGCAGAAAGTGGTAAGAGGTTCTATAACCCTTTTCTCTCTTTTTTACCTTGATTCTTGCAGAACACAAAGTGGCACTGTCACTTTCAATACTTGCTGACCAAAACCTTAATGGAGAACTCTACATGTTGAATCTTTAATAAACCTCATTTTCAAGGCCATGCTCAAAAGGAGACAATGGTGCATCTAAACCCTTAGGCTGCCATTGCCTCATCCTACTTTCATCTAATCCTCTGTCCATGTCCTTTTCGAGCTGTCCATGATGGGCAGCACACAGACTGCTCTCGCCTCAATTAGTGCCCGGCCTGACAGACGAATGTTTTGCTACATCTCCTCTCCTCAAGAAACTCATTTAATTATACATAATAAAGATGGTCCCCTCATTCTGTAAGCAGCGGTCCAGAGATCCAGAGGAACAACCTTGACCAGAGGATACCCCACCATGTGTGATTCGTGATCCATCAACAGGGTCTGTGATCAGAAGGAACACTCATATTCATTTAGACTGCTTGAGCACATTTTGCCTGGCAGAAGTCAGTTTGTTAATTGCTCCTGTGCTCGTCCTTTCCTATAAAAGAAATATGCAGTGGAAAACTGAAGCATATTTGTTTAATTAGATCAACTACATTTGAGGATTTAATCTTTAGTATCTGATTTTTTTGTTCCAGAAGATGTTTTTGACCTGCATGTTAAATGATATTGTTGTTGATCATTTTGTAATAATGGTTTGATTGGATGAATGAATATTTTATGAATTTAATAGCATATTTTTAGTGCTTTCACCATTCACCAGTGTTTTCTTATTTGATATTCCATCTTTGTTCTTCAGTTTACAATGTCAGAGGGATTCATTCATTCACAAGAACAAAGTTGTGAGCAATTCAGCAGTATAAAAACATGGAAAACTTGTGTGACTTTGAATACTGCAACCTTCTGATCATGGGGCCAATTCACTAAATGCTATGCCCCAAGGTAGCACATCAGAAAGATGCCCAAGTGAGAGACAGCACCATTTTTACAGTACGCTATGCCTCTGCACTGTGTTATTAGGATGCATACAGACCACAGGATGATGCCCCCTGTTTGACTCAAAAACATTTATGCAGCAGCAACTAGCTAAACTAGTTAGTCTCCCATTAATGTACTGGCCTGCTTAGCTTTAGATGTATTAATCTACCCTGTAAATGGTTGGGAGGACTTTTCTGGACACAAATAGCAAAGAGATTTCACTCATGGTTCTACTTCCAACAAAGTCTCTCAATATAGGTAGACATGCAAAAATGAAAATTAATCCATGCTTTTTTGTCTTGGCTTTGCAACCAGTTAACTAAATAGGCTCGTCCTCTTGAACCTCTCGACATTTCAGCAGAGCCTGAAGGATCCCTTTTCCCCGAATGAACCTGAGCGAGAGCCTCATTTGATATGTAAAGCTTAGCGACAACCCTCAACAGGCTGGATTAGAAGGCAGACCCCTATTTTCACGCCTCCCTTTGCCTTATGCCCCACCAATACACACGGCCTGACATCTTCCAATGCTTGAACACACAGGCTGATTGAAACTGAGGTTGCGTTGAACACACAAAGATAAAACTGATTTAGCTAAAGCTGGCCATAATCTCACATTTGGCAGCTCATAAGATTGCAAGATGGTGTGGCTGAGAGAAAAAGCCCATTTCAGATGCAGGAGTCTGGCTCTGTGCATGCAATAAAAAAGAGGCAAGGGAGACTGGCTGAACGGCACATATTGGTAAAAAAAGATGGAATACTTTGTATAGAAATGGTGTAGCTTTTCATTTTAAATTCTAAAGACTTAAATAATTAGGAGGATATTCTTTCCGGTCGCTCCAGGCCTACTGCTCAGTGCTATTTCATAATGAGATAGTTTGCATATTAATCTGATTCATATCAGTTCAGATGATCAAGGCACAAAAGCCAAGGCAATGAGGAGAAATTAGGTGGAATATCAGTTTCGAGATGCCAAAGGGCTCACATGTACCAGTGAAAACAAAATCATGGCATTTGTTTTGTTTGTTTTACAGCTTTAATGTGTCAGTTGAATAATTAGGACCATTTTTTATTATTACTCCTTAGTATATTTGAACATGACTTAACATCAACATTTATCACCATGTTACTATTTGCACATATTACAGTTTAGTTAACATGTTTTTAAAATCTTAAACCCTAAACACACTTAATATCAGACATGAGGACAGGCCACATACACCCTATTTGCTCTATCGATGTTCAATGCTTGCTAAGCACCATGATATACAAAAGTTTTGGCTATGGTCAACATTAGCCTCATGTTGTCTTTGAAAAACTGAAACTGTGTCTATTTGGCAGTGTAATAGTGCAAATATCCTGATCTAAAAGCAGTGTGGGAATGCTTTTTATTTGAAACAGACATCAATAAAACCTGCTAATGAATGTAATGCTTTGACACAATGTTTTAACCTCACTTAAGACCTACAAAGAAGTAATAACAATGTATAAAACAAATATTAATATATTTTTTAAAAAATATGAAATTATTAAACTGAATTAGTCTTTTTGCTGTGTGTGTGTGTGCGTGCGTGTGTGTGTGTGTCCTTGATACTGTCATGTACTGAGAGTGTTTTCCTCATGCATTTTTCCGGTTTTGTCGTCAGTAGTCGTTCACATAAAGTGAATTACCCTTTCGTCAGGCAAACTGATTTAAAGAGCAACTTATACTTTTTACACCTCCAGAGACTTAAAAACGGGTGAGTTCCTTTATTTTCACCCACACATTCTCTTATTTGCTCAGACATTTTATTCCTTCGTTCCAACGTGTAACGACGAGGTAAATATTAAAGTTATGTCTCCATTCGTGCTGAACTTGTGATGGTTCTATGAAAATTTGGCTGAAAGAGATCTTGCAGGAGATAATGCAAATATTTACAAAAGATGACGTTGAACGCGCCATATTAGGGAAGCATTTAGATCGCGATGACGTTAAGTGGACCGGCATGTCCGAACTCGGTAAATTCTCTGGGTAGGGAGAAACTCGGCCATTTAACATCAAATCTAATCAATATATACATAAGAACAAACCATGTTCCATGGACCAGCCCCTCAACCCTAACCCTACACCCCCGCCTCACACACACACACAAAATATGCCGCCGCCCACCCCCCCTCTCTCTTTTAAAGGCGGGAATACTGGAATATTAGTCTGCCTCGAGTCCTTAGGGTGGTCTACGAGGAGCTCGCGCCGTCTCGCCTCACTTCACCACGCGCTCCAACCACCAAACAAGCTGCGCGTGAGTCAAAACGGAGGCGCTCGCGCTGCTGTCTCGAGGCTTCACGTTCCCACGCGCGGATACGCGTAATGTCCATTCTCTCAGCCAACGATAGCCTCAACGTTTCTCTGACTCACCGAGGAATTTAACGTCACATCACACTTTCTTTTTCATCGAAACGGCTGTGATCGAGCTCGGCTTTTGCCCCACGACGTTAATATACACGGACAAAGCTTCGAACCTTCCATGACCGACTACGACGGTGCGGCGGTTGAGGCTTAACGGGATCAATGCGTTTTGCTTCGCGTCTTCGTCGTTCCCTTAACTAGCTTAATAAGGCAAGTCAACCCATCTTCAACTGATCTTTATACATTTTTTGATTTATTTTCTTTGCTTTGTTTTGATGCATTGTGCTCGTTTGTAAATGGTTCCCGATGGTGCCTGTTTTGCCGTCTCTGGTCCCTTTTTCGTTCCCTCATAAACGCCGAGTTCCGTTGCACTGCGGTAAACCGGTTCCTCAGCTGGTTGGAATCAAATATGTATATAAATATCTATGCATATGCTCTTAATACAAGAAAATAACAAAAGGAAAATGTGTTCGATGCCCTAGAGTGTTAAAAACCTCCACAGGTGCCTGAACCGCTGAAAGCACTTCTAAGAAACGCGCACATCCATCTTAATTAATTAAAGAAATAAGCACTTATGCAACGTGTTTTTAAGGTTTACTCTAAATGATCTATTCAGCCCAAAATACGAACAGAGCTTTTAGATAAATTGTTTTTTATGTTTATATGTGCAATTGCTAGAATTTCAACGTGCTTAAGTTTGTTTGTTTTGGTGCATTGTAGAAAGCATATTTTTTGCTTTTTTTTTAACTTTCACTTTCATTTGTATCCCTTCAGCTGCTAGAAACACACAGTTATATCACCTAGTATCTGTTGCAGAGTAATATCATTTAATATTTGTTGCTAGGAAATGTATGATGTATAATGTTAACAACTGGGCATTACAAATATTCATCATGCCTCTAGAAACTCGAGTATGTCTAGATTATATTGCTGTGCTCATGTAATCATTTTTATCAGTCTTATCACATTGCAATTGTAACATAAAACTTATTTGATTGGATCACACACTTACTCCGACTTTGTGTTTCTCTCAGCTGTCCATTTGCTGATGGGCATCATACCATTCCGCACCATCTAAATGAAGTTACTCAGCCATGCAATGTTCTTGGAAGTCCGTGGTTCTGCTAGGCTTGGCGTCAATCGCCATCCAGTACACAGCAATCAGGACGTTCACGGGCAAAACCTTCCAGATGTGCTCCGTGCCGAACCCTCTGAACTGCGGCACGGGGCAAGAAGGAGAGCCCTTGGACCGCTTGTGTGACGAGCTCCCCTATTACTCGTACTCAAATGCCTCCAGGAAGACTCACATTCTCATTCTGGCTACCACACGCAGCGGCTCGTCTTTCGTGGGTCAGCTCTTTAACCAGCACTCAGATGTGTTCTATTTGTTTGAGCCACTGTACCACATTCAGACCACCCTCCTCCCCCACCTGACCCACAGCCGGAATTCAGCGGACCGCAGGGTGATGCTCGGGGCCAGTCGCGACCTCCTGCGCAGCTTGTACAACTGCGACCTCTATTTTCTCGAGAGCTACATCAAGCCACAAGCCGCCAACCACACCACAGACAAGCTCTTCCGCCGAGGGGCCAGCAAAGCCCTCTGCTCTGCACCAGTGTGCGACGCCTTTGCTCCCAACGAGCCGTACATTGAAGAGGGCGACTGCATCCGTAAGTGCCCTTCCCTCAATCTGACTCTCGCCGCCGAGTCATGTCGGGAGAGGAACCACATAGCCATTAAGACGGTGCGCATCCCAGAAATCGGCGACCTGAGAGCGCTGGTGGAAGACCCTCGGCTGAACCTCAAAGTCATTCAGCTGGTGAGGGACCCGCGGGGCATTCTCTCCTCTCGCATCGAGACCTTCCGTGACACCTACCGCCTCTGGAGGATTTGGAGGGCCACAGGACGCAAACCTTACAACCTGGACCTGAGCCAGCTGACGACAGTGTGCGAGGACATCCTTAGATCCATCTCAACTGCCTCCGCTCGCCCCGCCTGGCTACGAGGCAAGTACATGCTGGTGAGGTACGAGGACTTGGCCCGTAACCCGCTAGACAAGACCCGAGAGATTTACGAGTACCTGGGCCTTTCCATGGAGAAAAGCGTGGAAGACTGGATCCGGAACAACACCAGGGGCAGCAATGAGGTGTCGGCAAAGCATAAGTATGGCACAGTCAGGGACTCGGCCGCCAATGCCGAGAGCTGGAGGCTGAAACTGTCTTACGATATCGTGGATTACACACAGACGGTATGCCAGCAGGTTTTAGAGGAATTGGGTTACAAAGCTGTGAACTCACCCGAAGAGCTCCGAAACATGTCCGTCTCCGTCATCGAGGACAAAACTTTGGTACATTTTTTGTAACTTAAAGAAATTGCAGACATGCACAACTATTTTTCTATGTTTCTTACAGTTGCCTTAATCTGACTAATTCTCAACACATTTGCACTATGAACTACTGTAAAGCTTGGAAACTCGCTTGCAAGTCGAACTCTATGAACAGCACAATGAACCAAACCAAAATAGTCGAGGTGAAAGGAAAATCAGCAGTTACGCTTAGTAACAAGCTCCATCAATGTAATATGACTCTTGGCCATTCCTTAAAAAAGGTAAAAATAAGGGGTGGAAAACGAATTCCCAAAAACCACGGATACACCTACACTGAACTGTGGTTTGAACATGCAATAAACTTGTGAATGTTGACATCATCATTGTGTATTTCTCTATTTGAACAGTGCTGAAGGCAAGTTTAAAGCTCTATTCTAAATAATCATTTGGTTTAAACATATTATGAAATGCCATCAGGAATGCCAGAATTGTACTTTTGTATGGTGGTACTGCATGTTTGGGGTACTTTGGGGTAAACTTTTTTAACAAGTCAGTGTAAATATGAAACTCTTTACCAAACACGTGACCCGAGCATTTCACAATGCATTAAAAATGAAATAACATATAATTGTGTATACTAGTTAATGTTGTGTTTACACAAAAAACAACTGACACAATAGTAAAATACAGAACTGCTTTAATTGTAGAATACAGCATCAATTTAGCAAAAATAGTTCTATAATAGACAAAAATCTACTTTCCCCCCCAAAGTCCAGTTTATATTAAGAATCTCCAAGACAACAGGTCACTCACCAAACTCATGAAGGTGGAAAAAAGTGAGACATAAGAGAATTCAACAGCACACTGCATGAAGGAAACTACAGCTCAGCCGGAAGCATGCAACGCAGCAGTACTGAAGGATACCATGCCAAGCTAGGAAATTGTCTGAATAATAATAATAAAAAATTCAGTTAAATAAATGGTAGCAATGACAGGAAAATAAATGAAAATGAAAAACATCCAAATACAACTAACATGCACATCGTCTAGTGTAACAATTCAAACCTCTATGAGATGTAAACAGCTTTTAAGATGAAGGGAACAATACGATGGTGGTGGACTTAGAGTTCTGCCAAACACTATGGTGAAGTTCTCTGAACCTTCATGATAAATGGAGGCACATGAATATACACCTAAACCGATTAGATCCCACATCTATCACCTCTCAGCATTTCACAGATGACTTATCAGTTTATGCCCAGCAGGTACATGCATTAGCTCTGCTCTTTAGTTACCTGGCTAACTGAGAAATCCTGTTTAGTAGAGTACCTTGCTTGCCCTTTGGCATAAATTGTAGAGGCCAGTTCCTTAAAGAAAGACTAAGAAAAATGTATAATAAATGAATGAATAACTCTCCAGGAAAGGCATTTTTTCAAGTTCAGTGAGAGTAAATATAAAGAATCAATGACGAATGACAGCATTGGATGGAAGTGTGATTGCCTTTGCATGTTCTTTCGGTTAAAACAACGTGGAAAGAATCAAATTTACTTTTCATAATACTCTATAGTTTTATAACACAAATAGTCTGATGAAGTAAAAATAAATGTAACATCCAGAAAGGGAATCTCATTTGTTCATGAACGTGACGACAGTAAGGACAGTCCTGACAATATTCTATCTGCTGATGCTTTTCATCTAACGAGGGGCCTGATCATCAAATATCAGTGAGATGAATCAAGCTTGTTAAGCTAAAAAAAGGCTCTGAAATTGTTGGAGCGAAGACATTATAACAGCTTTGGGAATCAGTCAAAAGGTGTTATTCTGCTGTAATGACTAGAGTAAGTAATACTTTTCCTCACGGGTGAACTGGCCGATCCAATTTCAGGCGTATTCACGTCTCATCACCTTAATTAAAGGAGGGGTAAGGATCTATGTGACTTCATTTAGAAGTGTACAGATGTACGTTCCTGTCCCACGACCATAACATGAATAAACGAACGAAAACGAAAACACAAACTAACTGACAAACAAAAAATACATGAAACCCACTCGTCAACGCTGTCAGTTGACGCAGTTAGCAGACGTTGCCCTGTTGTGCGATTCTGTCAGACATTTTAGAGTTCCTCTTCTAGTGCTAACAGGCTTAGGAAAGAATAAGCTGGTTCTCACTGAGCACAAAAGGGCAACTTCTGCTTGGAACTTGACCTACATCCCTGTTTCGAAACGCTCAAACCCAAGAGAGTGACCGCTCGCCTGCACAGACACTAACGGACACATCAATGCAAACGGATCTGGAGTCGTTAGCCTAATCTGACTTGTCTTTCTTCTTTGGTGTAACTTTGCTAGCCACCGCTGACCCCACCGCTCCGACCCCTCCCGTCACCATGGATACGCTGCTCTTCACCAGTCCAACCCCAGCTACTGGCACGGTGGTCACAGCAGTTTTGGTCAGCTCGAAGCTTTTGCTGCCCACCCAAGCCACGCCCCCGAGAGTGGCGCCGACGGCTCCTCTGGTGAGGCTGAAGAGGCCGCCCGTCATCCTCCAGACCATGCCTCCGTCACTCTTCGGGTGATCCTTATCCAAATCTGAAGGGATACAAAAGGGACAAGCAATGAAGTCTAAATTTTTCATTAGTAGATCACTAAAGGTTGATTTATTCTTAAAAGGTCACAACTTGGCTTGTGTCTTGAAACCATGGCTGGACAATTAATCAAAAGCGGCATTCGGAACCTTAACTAACGTGGTCTTGCCCTGATTATTATTTCAATTACTCTTCAAATTCTTTAAAAAAAGAAAAGAATTTTGCTCATTCTGTTCTTACATGCCCAGCAGGTAAGGATGCTTGTCCTCTTAAAAACATACTACTGATTCAAGAGATTCATGATTCAAGATTCTTTATTTGTCACATGCATAGATTTACAAATTACAAAGTACAAATATATACAAAACAGAGTAGCAGCCTGAACAGTGCAAGTAATAAATGATGAAGACGAAAATTAAACATAAATTAAACGTTTCCGGAACTTCCCGCTTTGGTCCCACGGATAACGTTTGCATTTGGTCCTTTATGAACGCCCCTGGAATGTAATGGAAACCCCACGAAATTACATATAATGGATGTTCAGACAGAACATTTAGGGGACGTCCTGGGGAGGTTGTTTGTTTGCTGGGATGTAGTTAAATTCCTAGGACTGTGTAAATTAAAATAGAAATTAAGTTTAAAAACCTTACAGGAATTAAATCTAAAGAATGAACTTATATAGAAAAGTATGTTTTCTATATAGAGATTTATCCTATACACAGTAACTGTACATCTTATGTAGTATGTACGTGTAAAGTATATATGTAAAGTGCCATGTGCCTTTTTGTTGCAATAACTGAACACAGAAGCGTGTAAGTCTTAAGTGGCAGGTGAATGACAGACAGGAAACTAATCAGGTTGTGTTGAAGATCAGTTGAAAGGTTGTGGTGGCCTGTAGTAGTTATGAAGCCTTAACCAGAACATGCCACCACAACCTTTTCATTCGTTCATTCGTTTTTCACATTAAAAAATCTAGGCCCAAGAGGTTGTGAGTTTGAATCCTACATCCAGCACTACCAACACTGGGTCCCTGAGCGAGACCCCTTTAACTTAAACTGATCTCAAGGAAATTGTCCCTGAAATTTGGTAATGAAAGTCACTGTGAATAAGAGTGTCTACTAAATGCTATAAATGAAATGAGAACCAAAACTCCAAAACATATATATATTTTTAAAAATATACATTTTCAAAACCAAAATAAAACAAAACTACTCATGACTCATTTTCCAATTTGCCTTTTTACACTCAAACAGAAAATGGAAAAACAGAAAACACATCCATTTTTGTTTTTAATATATTCCATCCACAATACACTGTCCTTCCCTGTGGATGGCAATTCAGATGTTTTATCATGCCCACATTTTAAACATTTGAAAACTCATTTTTACTTTCATACTTCAGTTTCTCACTCGTTTCGCTCTGTTTTCAGCAGCTCCTCTGAGCATTCATACTGGCAGGTTTAAAACATTTTATTTCTTTATTTTGTATCGATCTATTGAAACAAATGGCGCTAATAAGCCGTCAAGCAGACCAGAGGTCGTGTTATTGAGAGAGTTTTGAGGCCAAGCAACATCTAAGTCCACACAGCCTGAGAATTAAGGTTTTAAAGTTGAAGTGTTAGGGGAGTTTGATTATGATGTCTAAGCCAGGCTTCATAATTTGAAACCGTCTTTTCACAAGGGAGGCGGGTGTAAAATCACTAGTCCAAGGTTTGCAGCTTAATATTTGAACTGGAGAAAATGAGATTAGAACCTCTTGCTCAAGGACACAACTGCAGCACATCCAGAACTGTGACTGCCTGCGTTCTGCTTTAACGCGCAAGTGTGTTATGTATGTATACTCTAAAGCAATAGCCAAAAATTTATTTATTTTTTAAAATCTCATATGACCCATCCTAACTTCCTCAGCTTTGGGGTTGTGTTTTCTGGTTGTCTTGAGTATTCTACTCACCCCCATGTTTTGACTTGTTTTCTGAAGTTATTTAATTATTATGGTTTATTTTTGTTAACACCAGTAAGTTTTCTTCTCCCTGGCCTGTATGAAAGATGTGTATCTGCCATATTAAAGACAACATGCCAACATTCTTCTCATTCATCATTCATCTGCTTCCTTCTCTCATTCATACCAACAAAACATATTTACGGGAAAAACCATAAATGGATGCTGAAGTGTTTATATTGCAAAAAAGGAAAACTACTTTCACTTTAAAGTCCCCATTAGGTTGAGTTTGCAATTGGACACATAAGATTTTCTGTGACTTTTCGATGTAAAACAAGCCTCACAGCAAGAAGGTCCTGGGTTCGAACCCCGAGGACGTAGGGTCTTTCTTTGTGGAGTTTGCATGCTCTCTCCCTGTTTCCTCCGGGTGCTCCGGTTTCCTCCCACCGTCCAAAGGTATGCACTATAGGTTAATTGGAGACTCTAAAATTGGCCCACTAAGGTGTGAATGTGAGTGTATGTGCCCTGAGGTGTGTTGGCGCCTGCCCAGGGCTGTTCCCCACCTTGCGCCCATAAGTTCCCGGGATGGGCTCCGGTCCCCCCGCGACCCCGGTTCAGATAATGAATGAATGAATGAATGAATAAATAATTTTACTTACATTTTTTCTTTAAAAAGTATGGACATTATACTATAGAGATTATCTATAATACTGTATATAAATCTAGATAATATTATACAACTGTAGAATTGATAACCTAATAACCTAATGTTTTGCACAAACATGCATGTAAAAAATTGTGAGTTCTCTTCTGCAGCTGTAGATTCTGTTCTTACTTAGGAACACATTTGAAATAAGAAAACATTGATGAATGTCAGAGTCGTTGTGGATTTTCAGAACAGATTTCTTCTTAAGAACGGCCGGTGAATGAGGCCCAATGTTTCATAACAATGTTTTTGGTGTTTTTGGTGTGACTGATCAGTCTCTTAAGAAGAGAAAAAATCTGGGATAAAAAATTGAGGGGTTGAGTTGTTGAAGACATTTTAGGGAAGTCCATGGGTTTTAGAAGAAAATAATTATTTTGAAATTCATCAGTACCACGTTGAGTCCTGATGTAAAGCAAAGGCATGAAAACATAAAAAATGAATGTCCATTTAACTATCCTGATCTATCCAGAAAGAGAAGGAACGAATCAAAATTTTGACAAGTTGCAGCATCAGGCACATTGAATGGAATGGAGGAATGCACTCAGCATGCGAGACCCATTCAGATGGAAATTTCTGATCTACAATTTGTGTCCACAAGAGTGGCACATTTAGTAGGCCTACCAGGAGGAAATCAATCGAAAGAGAGAGAGAGAGATGAAGCGAAGATACCCCATTGCTTTCTGCACCCCAGAGATTCCCAATAGACCAAAAACAGCTTCAGATCCTCACACCTCAACAAAACCTGGCCCGATAGATCAATGATGTGGAAATGTAATTTCTCTCTCTTTTTCTCTCTCGTTCTCTCAATCCCTGCTCCACTGCACCATAGTAAAGTTTCTCAAGGATACCTGTGCCGACCTCCAACTGAACTCATGTAGGCTCCACTTAAGATCTTCATCACAGAATAAACATTCGGGAGGATTCTGGAAAAAACAATGTACAGCTGACACAACTTGGGTAAATGTAACACAATTTGACTTCAGCGCTGCCAGCACAGGGCCTGCCAATATCTACTTATTAGTTTAACTCAGCTGCTACAGTCCAGTTCGGTTGGATCAGCTGGTGAAGTGTAGTCTAAATGACCTAACGAACCGTCTTTGTGCCAGGTGCCTCTCTGCCAAAAGCAAATGTTAGCAAGGATTTTGGCTTGCTCGCTTAAACAGATTCAAATCGTCATTCCTCGCGTGGGTTGGTAATAAGCTGAGCAGATGTGGCCATACACCTTTTAAGCCAACAGCATCACATTCTGAGTACAGCAGACGTTAAGCTATTTACCAAAACCAAAAATTAACATTCGTAGCAAACAAAAATGTTGTTTACAAAAAGGGCAGTGTAGGTTTTACCTGAATTGACCGACAACATCTTAGCTGAGACACTGCTCAGTAGATCAGCATGTTTCATATTGTTGGATTCTCAGGTTTGAGAATGAAGGGCCAGTGATGAGGCGGAGAGTTCTTTACGTTTTAAAAGCTTTATTTACAGAAAAGAGTAACAATGTTCTTACAAGATGTTCATTAGACCGGTCAGTGTTTCTCTCTGTGTGTCCAAACTCTCTCTACCTCGCACCCAAGATTGAGCCTTTTTATCTACTCCTCCGGGGCCTCAAGGACACCCATTGGAGACACAAGGGTCTTGTTAAGATATTCGTTACTGGGGGAAAGGTAAGAAGCAAAGTTGCACCTAGTAATATGTGGATTAAAGGTGACAGGATATATAGATTTGTGGGGACTGGATATAAGGGCAAGGGACTGGTTAGGTTAGGAATGTATCAGGGACAACTGGGGAACAGAGGAGCAAAGATGAGAGGCTCCCCGAAAATAGGTCTCAGACAATGCACACATATGGTGACTACAAACTACTTATACTGTAAGAATATAATTGAATAAAATATAATTGAATAAAATCGAGTAAAATCCATCCATTGTGACTGATGTTGCTGTTTCACGACATTTTAGACACCGAAAGTCATTTCATTATTTTTCATCGGAGGAGACCACTTGTGTCTGGTGAAACAACATTGCCAGTGATACTGAACTGATAGGTAACGGCTTACCCATTTTGACAACCACATACAGCTACTTTTAAACAGTATCTTATCAAGCTACAAGCCATGTATGATTAAAAGTGGCAAAGTTACAGCCAAGCTACTCTTGTGATATAGCCGTAGCTACTTTTCAAGCCACGGCGCATAAGTATCTTCATCCAGTAATACTTAATACTTATGCTGTAGCCAATTAATAAAAAATGTGAAACATGATGTTAAAAGTAAGGGTGGTACTCGATTTAAAAATTAATCTAATTAATTAGAGGCTTTGTAATTAATTAATCTTGATTAATTGCATTTAATCGCACAAGAAAATTTGCCCCAAAGCGCAAATGTTTTTTTAATTTAAAAGGGTTTTAGTGGGCGACAGAATCAAATAATAGACATGGACACGAATATTGTAAACTCAAGCTCTTTTCATTTCTGACAAAAGCATTTAAACTGCATTTCAATTCAAAACAGACACCTGCCGACACCTTTTGTTGGTACTCGAACTGGGACTGCTAGCGCTAACAGCTCCCACAGTTTCTGTGCTCGCTGCAACATGTTTTGCATTTAGATGGTACCGTACGGTTGAAGTGCTTCGGTGGTATGCAAACTCCTTTTTGCACAGTTTGCACAAAACCACGCTTTTATCAAGGCTTCCGTCGGGTAGTCTTTTGAAATGAAATTTGCCTCCGATCAGTCCTAGCAATGCGCTTTCCTCCGATTCTTCCATTTTTGCAGCTCTGATGTGTGCATCAGTGTAATCGGTGTACCAGGAAATAGTGCACTGACAAAAGTTCTCCTTTGCTTGGAATGCAAAGTGTGATTAAATGCGTTATTTTTTTTAACACTTTTTTTTTTCAAATTAATTAACCGCAATTAACGCGTTAAATTCCCACCCCTAGTTAAAAGTAATATTCATTCATTCATTATCTGAACCGCTGAATCCCAACTGAGCTCGCGGGGGGACCGGAGCCTATCCTAGGAGTGTATAGGCGCAAGGTGGGAAACAACCCTGGGCAGGCGCCAACACACCACAGGGCACACATACCCACACATTCACACCCTACAGGGGAAAATTTAGAGTCACCAATTAACCTACAGTTTGGACTGTGGGAGGAAACCGGCACACCCAGAGGAAACCCACGCAAACACGGGAACTCCACACAGAAAGACCCCAAGGCCAACCCGGGGCTCGAACCCAGGACCTTCTCGCTGTGAGGCTGTGCCACCGTGCCGCCCTTAAAAGTAATATGAAAATCTATATTATATAACAATGTAGTGACAGTAAAGACATTTTGCAAGTAGAGAGCATTTTGATTTTAGTTCCGTCTGTTTTGCCTTTCAGAGTCACGCATGTTAATAAATACTGCCACAGATTCTTGCTTCCATCTGCACCAAGAAGCACTGCATTCTTCGACTCCATCTCACAGTTGCCAAGAGTGTGCTGTGATGCAATGAATGTGCACAGCTTGGGCACTTAGGCCTATCACAAGCCAATTCAACACCAGTCAACTTAGGGTTAAAAGTTATGCTCAGGGGCCCAGTGCTAGCACCGCTGCAGGGACTCTTGTGTGAGACCAGTGTGTCTTAGGGTGTATTCACACCTGCCTTGTTTAGTTTGCTTAAAACAAACCCAAATTCATTTCCTTTGTTGGTTTTTATACCTTCTGGGCAGGTTTGAATACAACCAATCGAACTCGGGTGCGGACCCGAGACCCAGCTGAAGAAGTGGTCTTGGTTCAGTTCTCTTTCACAGCCATCTTGCAGCACGTCTTCGTTGTTGCTAAATTACTAGCATCATATTGTAAAACTGACGTTGCATCAAATGCTTTCACGCTAAAACATTTCTGCAAACGTATGTAACTGTATAAACCATATCACTATAAGAACAAGGAGAACATCATGCATGATTGTGTACCCTCACTTTGGGCTTCCTGCTTTATCCCGCCTCACACGTTTCTTTCTAATGGTTGAATGACCTTAGCACACGTGGTTTTGTTTACAAAGTCCACCAAAGGTAAAAAATAAACATTTTATTTAGTCCTGACCAAAGCGAGTGAACTAACAGACTTTCCTGGTGTGAATACACCCCTAGTTAAAACATCATGTGATCCTTGTGTGTATATAGTCTTCAGAATTACCATATGTATTGTTATTAACTCATGTATGACTCATTCATGCTCTGGTTCTAACTTTTCTTGTTGATCTGTGTTCTCTGCTTGTCTTCTCATGTATACTAACAAAACTTCATTATCTGAACCGCTTAATCCCTCTCAGGGTGCAGGGACCAGAGCCTGGGTGGGCATCAACACATCGTAAGGCACACAAAGTCACACAAAGTCACACACACACACACACACACACACACACACACACACACACACACACACACACAGTC